>CM065135.1:26665710-26978210 GCA_033026305.1 Cirrhinus molitorella | reverse complement strand
ATTGATTCATTTGGAGAGTTCATGTAAATGAATTGATTTAAAAAAAGGAACAGTTGACCAATTTGACAATCTGCATTAGATGCAATTAGATTTGAATCTATCATCATTTTAAGATTAAAAAAAAATAAATTGTAGTGCATTTTAAAATATAAACTGCAATATTTTAAAAATGCATTTTTATATTTTACAAGGAAAAGCAAATTAAGAAATAATGCCTACATATATATAGAGAGGGGAAAAGTGTGTACCAAATGTACATGCTGTTTTTTTTTTTTTTAACCAAATTCTGTTATCCATTAATTTTCTGGATTCCAATTTAAAGTTTTCATTAAATATTAATAATCAAAATCATCTCTTTATAATTGATTTTATAAAAAACATATTACTTATTATTTTATTTTTATTTTATTTTTTCCCAGAAATACTGTGTTGTGTATTTACATTTTATGCTAAATAAATTCTTTTACATTTTTTCCAAATAAATAGACCTTTAAAAATAATGTTATAATAATAATTTTATTAGTAGCACTACTACTATTGTTACATTAAGTAATATTTCTGTCATGGTTTCTTCAAATAAAACCAAAGTTTTATTTTGCCAGGTTGCTGTGAAGACATTTAAGTGTCTTTTTGTATATGATATGACGATAGTAGTTTTTTTTTTTTTTCTCAAAAGAAACGGTAAAATGCTCATAAAGTGACTCTCAGATCAGTTCAACAGTGCAACATTCATTCACACAGAGACAAGCAGAACATCCAGTATTCACATTTAATCAGTATTTTTGCAGCCTAATATTCACAGGCAATAGTCTATATTGCATTTGCTTTTAGTGTACTGACCTACTTTTGATGTGTCCATCCAAAATTTGGCAAATTCTGTGACCTTCTGTGTTATGCAGTAAATTCTGTTTTTATGACTGGATTCCACAATTACATCCGTGTTTTCTGCATTTTGGAAATCATAGGCCCCTATTTACTGTGACTACTTTAAAGTGTAGGTTACCAAGCTATAGTTTAAAAGTATCACTCATTAATATACCAGATGTGTTCAGATACAGTTTAAGATACTGTCTGCTCTCACCTCTTTCACAGAGAGAAAAAAATGAGGCTTTGCTCTTGATCAGATAAGAGAGAAGACAGTGTTTCAAGCTATGTATTTTGAAAGTTTACATATTTTTAACTGGCGCTGTCAAACATCCACCTGAATGTTGTTAAACAAACCTGAACTTGTGTTAAACTGGAAAAATTCCTGGTTAAGAAATAAAGGAAAATTCTGCTCAGACAACTCTGAGTCACTTGTGTGAACCAGCATTTCATAGTTAAATTGTTCACAGACTGTCTGTACACACGTTTTTTTAAAGGCTTTGAATAAATACACTTGGGTAGATTAATCAAAAGAGCGGTTATAAATCATTTCTGCAAGTACTAACCCATGATAACCGTGTTAAGCTGTGGAAACTCTTGCTCAATACTTGGCTCTGGGCATAACAATACTGTGAGCGGAGAGCTGCACAGACCAGCTGTAATTAAAAGCTGTAGTTTCAAATGGGATAAAAAGACTCGCTGCAACTTTTGTAATGTTTTTTCATGCCAAGATTAAAGCCCTTTGATTATTTCTTGTGTAATTGGGGCTATTTGAACGCAGAGTGCTTGTTTTGCGTCTGCTTAGTCGAGGCTTTTGAGTTGGACATGGTTTTTCGCTTTGAGCCGTATGAAATCTCTACCTGCCACTTCTCTGTTGTGGTGTGATAAGAGAACTGCTTTACAAACAGGCTGAGTGCAGCTATTTACTGCCTTTGCAGCAGAGAGAACATGACCTTTCACCTCTCCTTCGTTCCTCGAGTATTGGCAGCACATGACTTTTTGTTTGAGCCCAGACCGAAAGCCTAAAAGCCGTTCTAAGGACTGGATTTGTTTTCATAGCGTTGAACATGTGGATTACCTGCTTTAAGAAAGTCCTCCGGCTAAGTTTGTTTTTCTCATGTAAATGACATTTCATTGCAACATGTCTCTGCAGTTCATAGGAGCTCACGGGCCTGCCTCCAATCAGACGCCTCGGGGGCGGGGCTTCGCCAGTTAGGTTAGTAGGGCATGACATGTGATTCCACAAAAGGAAGGAGGAGCTTCCACAGGTCACACCCATTGAGAGAATTCCTGCAGGTAAACACTCCAAGCAGATGAGTCAAGGCTTGCCGGGACTTTGACGTAGGCTGTGGAGTGTTTATGCCCTCAAAAGAGAGATATTACGTACTTCGGAGTGCCTTGGAAATATGGGTACCGCGGTGTGAGATTACATATAAATGTGTTTCTGTCTAGAGGGAAGGAAAGTGTTTGTCACAAGAGCCGAGAGAAGCCTACACCAAGCTTATGAATGAAATCTCAGAGCAGGTACAGAGTTTATTTTTACTTTCTCAAAGGCCCATTTATATGTCAGGTTGATATTAAGTGTGATGTGAGTAAGAAAATAGGAGTCTTGTGGGATGGATGGCAATTGTTTTGATGTAAAGCTGAAGCTCTTGTCAAAGTATCCTTGAATCAGATTTTTTATTACAGTGTAGTCTTTTTAGCCTAGTTTTTAATACTTTTACCCTTGAGCGACAATACTCGAAAGTTTTATAGAAAGCTGCACTTGACATTGTGTTCATCATCAGGTTTGCATGAGAAAGTGAAGAAGATTGCGGTAGGAGCTTTTGACTCAACCTTACCATCATCCTGGCAACCACTAACGAATTTTGCACCAGTGACAAAATCTAGTTTAGTCTAATTTGTTGAGAATGTGACACATTAGACGTCAGGTTGCACACAAAGTTTACTTTTTCTTGTTTTTGTGCCTGAGTGACTCAGTGAGCGATTTATTACCAGCATGAATAGACTCATTACTTGTTCTTCACCCACTTTAAATGAGTTCTGCGCTTGTTTTAACGCAGCTCTCCCAATCAAGCGAGCAAAACAATGACAGTTTGGCAGTCGCCCGGCTTGTAATATCAGGACGGTCCGCGTCTGTGTGTTGAATAGAAGATCTCTCTTGGCGCTCGTGCATGTGGTTAATAGTCAGATGTTAAGATGGGTGATGAGGGAACAAAGTGCTGTTCTTTGTCATTGTGCTGTCTTTGTTATGTCACTCATACTGGCATGTAAATGAACGTAGCCGATTATAGAATATCGTTATGCATTTTAACACATGGCAGACACGGGCGTACGTTAATTTATTCAACGGCTGGTCACTTGCATATGCAGATGTACTGTATATGACTATATTAGACACAAACTGCATGTGTTCATGTATTTAATCACTGATTTATGATGGGGCTGCCAAACAAATGTTGATTTAGACAGGCAGATGGTATTTGGGCTCTGATCAGAGCATCATGCCTAATTATCTGTAGCTTTAACCCACCCTCTGTGATCTGGCTTTCTGCTGTCATCTGGACGCACGACTGGAGCACATTTACAGCTATTTGCCAGAGAAACGCAATCCTGCAGAAACAAACCTGAACCTGGACGTCGAGTATAATGTGTCGTTCATAACAATAGCTCATGTGGTAACTAGTATACTTGCTTTTCTTTTATTTTAATTGTTGTTCCGTTTTAGTGAATATGGCCTTAACGGCCAGTCAGAAAGTTTGCTTTCCATGTTTCAATTTGTGTTCAAATGTCATGCAGCTGTTGCTGAATAGTACAAGAGTTTCAAAGTCACTTTCAAAGAAAAGCTCTCACATTTTGAGCTAAATGGCAAAATACAGTTGAGGTCACAAGTTTCAGAATCTGCAAAATGTTAAATATTTTAGCAAAATAAGAGGGATTATACAAAATATGCATGTTATCGTTAATTTAGTATTGACCTGAATAAGATATTTCACATAAATAGTCCACAAGAGAAATAATAGGTGAATGTATAAAAATGACCCGGTCCAAAACTTTACATACCCTTGATTCTTAATACTGTGTTCTTACCAGAATGATCCACAGCTGTCTTTTTTGTTTAGTGATAGTTGTTCATGAGTACCAGACAGTTAAACTGCCTGCTGTTTTTCAGAAAAAGCCACAAATTATTTGTTTTTTTTCCCTGCATTTTTGTGTATTTGAACCCTTTCCAGCAATGACTGTATTATTTTGAGATCTGTCTTTTCACACTGAGGACAACTGAGGGACTCATATGCAACTATTACAGAAGGTTCAAACGCTCACTGATGCTCCAGAAGGAAAAATCATACATTAAGAGCTGGGGTTAAAAACTTTTAAACAGAATGGAGATGTGTACATTATTTTGATTAATTTGTTTTTTTACTGCTCTTCAGAGGCTACAGAACAGAGTTACATGTTTCCAGAAGACAAAATAAGTAAAATTTACCCTGATCTTTAAATTCTAAAAGTTTTCACCCCCTGGCTCTTAATGCATGGTTTTTCCTGTGGATCATTCAGGTAAGAACACAGTATTAAGAATCAAGGGGATGTAAACTTTTGAACCAGGTGATTTTTATAAATTTAACTATTATTTTCTCTTGTGGACTATATGTAAAAATCTTTTATGTGAAATATATTATTCAGGTCAGTATTAAATAAACAATAACATGCATTTTGTATGATCCATCTTATTTTGACCTCAGCTGTATGTATTAGGGCTAGGTAAAAAATATCCATTTCTCGATTTTAAATGAATCGCAATAAGCTTTGTGGTTTGTTTCTTTTAATATAAAAGATATAAAAAGCCTCAGATTTCAAATTCTGTCGATTTTATTACATTATTCAAACAAAAAAAGCCCTTTTGGCACTGTTTAATGTGGAGTGACAGATCACTGTAATGCCTTAATTTTAAACTGATAAAACTGACCGTCTCCTTCCGCTTTAATCGGATTCAGCTCAAAATGAAAATGAATAAACATTTTAAAAACATGAATAAACATGTTAAAAGACCGAAAGGAAATACAACTTATCCGTATCCTGTCTCATGTAATTGCTCAATCAGTGTTTGTAAACAATGTCACTTAACATCACATTTGCCTCAAAAAATATATTGGGTGACCATAAACTTGTTAGTCAGCTAGAAAAACTCTAGAGAGGAGCATTTCACTAAAGATATGCAGCATCTAACATATTCATTATAATCTTTTAACTGTTCTTCACTGTTTAATTCATGTTTGAATAATAACAATAATATTTGTCAGGTTTTTATGACAGTCATCATTTAAATGATTATATTTCAAAAAACTAATTGGAGTAGAAGTGATTATGTAACTGTAACCTTATTATAAAAACTTAATTGAGTGTAATTTAAGCGTTTGTATACAAATCAGTTAATTTTAACTTTTACTAACTGACTCTCATGTATACATTTTACAGCAATAGTAGAAAGATTTTTTTTCCTTGAGAAAATTTGGCATGTATTATACCTGATATATATCCAAAATGAATCAAAATAGAATAGAATTGTGAAATTTGTGTCAAAACCCAGCCCTACTGTGTATGTTCTTGAAAATGTTAACATGACAGCTGATTTGAAGAACATTTGTTCTGAAGTAAACCAAGCAAAAAGGGAATTCACATCATTGCACTTCCTTATCATGTGATACTCGGAAGTATTTTGCAAAAAACTTTCTTTGAAGTCGAAAATAATGGTCAAGAATGATGTTTTGGGTCTCTCGGGACACAATTGGCAGTTGCCAGCAAATTAGGCCTAAACAGAGCACTGCGTTGTCATGGCAACAGTGCAATTAAATTACTTTACTGTCAGCTGTAATATAATTTTCCTGTGCAGCGGCTCACGGGACCGGAGCGCCCCATCGGAGGCTGAGTGAGATGAGCGCTCCTCATTGGAAAGATGCAGTACATTGATTTTTCATGAATGATTTTAGTGTCCGCGTTGCATTTCAATGTGCGGATGGCTGGTTTGAACAAGAGGCGATTTCGTTCCACTTCAAAATGCTGCTCTCTCCGCAGCGCTGAAGTATAATCTTTAAGTGTTTCTCTTTTCTGAATGACAATCAGTGTAGAGCAGAGGTCTCGTTGTTTTAGAAAAACACAGTCTGCTCTTTGAAGAGGGAAAGAGGGGATTTTGATTTTTATGTATGATTTCATAGAATTATTTTGGCAGTATCATGTTTTAAATGTTTGGTGGTGACTTTCTAGTAATTGCTTTTGCAGATGGGCCGAGTGTTTGACTGAAAGAGAGAGTGAGGCAGGAGAGACAGCACCACATAAATTGATCTTTGTGACAGATCACAGGGAAGGTCGCAGTCTGTTTTTCTGGTGTCATGTTCGGAGTATTTGATTCAGTGATTGACATGCCCCTATAATATCTTTCCCCTCTGTCACACCCAGTTCTTTATGGGTTTTAGTCTACTGAAATAGATAGTCAGTAATTTTTAGATTAGTAATACTGTGGCTGTCATTTGTGCTGGTTGTGGTGACATCTTAAAATGGCGAAGACTTAGCTCATGAATATTAAGTTATGCATAAATATTTAATCCGATTTTTGATTCTTTTACTGTTTTGATAAATGCCCGTTGTGTGCTGATCTCTGTGAGCTAATTTAAAACGGAAATCATTTGTGAGCCTGGACCAAAAAAAAAAAAATGAAAACACTTTAATTTAATTTATTTATTTTTTTTAAATTGAGATTTAATTGAGGAATAAGCTTTCCATTAATATGGTTTGTTAGGATAGGACAGCTATTTGGAAATCTGGAATCTGAGGTACAAAAAAATCTACAGTAGAAATATAAAAATAATGATTGATATGGGTAATTTTTTTTCATTGTAACAATATATATCACAATATATTTATAGTTATAGTCTTGTAACCAGTGTCAATATCACAAAAAATTACATAGCCTAAATTATTCTTAATAAAGTTACAAAAGTGATTTAGTCAAGAGCAGTAAGAGATTTTCTCTCGTTTGATTTACATGAATGACAGACAGCAGGAATATTAGACTGCTGTCACTTTAAGAGCTTCCCAGATCCAATATACTTTTACACGAGTGTTTTCTTTCTCAGCTTTTTGCTTTCACTTAAGACCTAAACTACTGTGTTAACAAGGATACTTGCATCGACAGGCAGTTTGACACATACAGGTGTGTGTATTTAACTGTTCAAGGCCTATAAAGCGTTAAAAACGCAAATGATACGTTCTCATGACCACGTAGCACAGCAACATCACGTAAGCAATAAAGCAATAACGCAATGGAGATGATAGTTCACAATCTCTACAGTTTGACAAATTTCTAGTGGTTAATTGTGTTTGCTGGTATATCACCCACCCCTAGATCATTATATCGGATGTGTCAAATTATATATGTATTGATATCTGTATTTTTATCTGTGTATGCAACTATAAAAACAGCAATTGAGAGGACATAAAACAGACAGAGCGGATCATTTGTAGATGACCTTGAGTGTTATATTCCATTTACTTGAAATATTTCTCACTATAGCAAGGCGTCTTTGCTTGCGCGATAGCTGTTCCATCATCTCCGAGAGCAGACTTGCGTGCCGTGCATTCTTGCTGTTGACAGAGTAGGATGGTTCTCATAGTCTCATTCTTTTGTGCTCTCAGAGAATGTTTTGTCCCTTGGATGGAAAAAAGGGCTTCCTGCAGTGATCTGAACATCAAGTGATCTTAGTCATCCTGCAAGACCGTCAGTTCGTACTCTTCTGGAATTGAAAAATATTTTAAAATATGTGCGAAGCCTGCGTTGTAGTCACTGACACTGTCTCAAATGTGACCCTGAACCACAAAACCAGTCATTAGGGGGTCAGTGTTTTGAAATTGAGATTTGTACAACATCTGAAAGCTGAATAAATAAGCTTTCCATTGATGTATGTTTAGATAGGACAATATTTGGCTGAGATACAACTATTTGAAAATCTGGAATCTGAGGGTGCAAAAGAAAACACAATATTGAGAAAATAGCCTTTAATTTGTCTAAAAGAAGTGCTTTGCAAATTACTAATCAAATGATGTTTTGATATATTCATGGTAGGAAATGTACAAAATGTCTTTATGGAACATGATCTTTACTTAATATCCTAATAATATTTGGCAGATAAGAAAAATCATAATACACAATGTATTTTTGGCTATTGCTACAAAAACACCAAATGCTACTTAAGACTGGTTTTGTAGACCAAGGTTACAAATGTGTTTTATTTTCACTGTTGTCCTTCTCGGGTTGTAATCATGTTCTCTTTGGTGTCTTCCATAGGAGCCTTGGTCTAAATGGGTCCGGTTATGCCTCCCAGTAAGAAGCCGGAGAGTTCCGGGGTCAGCGTCGCGAGCGGCCTGAGCCAATTCTATCAGGCGAGCTCCATCACACGCGCCCTCCAGGAGGCTGAGGAGATGGACCTGGCTCTTCCCACCATCAAACTGGAGAAGGGCAGCATGGAGGACGAGGAACTCACCAACCTCAACTGGCTTCATGAGAGCAAGAATCTGCTCAACAGCTTCGGGGACCCCGTGCTGAGGAGCGTCAGCCCCGTCCAGGATTTGGACGATGACACCCCGCCCTCCCCGGCCCACTCGGACCTCCCTTACGACGCCAAGCAAAACCCGAACTGCAAACCCCCTTATTCGTTCAGCTGCCTCATCTTCATGGCCATAGAAGATGCCCCCTCCAAGAGACTGCCAGTTAAAGACATATACAACTGGATCCTGGAACACTTCCCTTACTTTGCCAACGCCCCCACGGGGTGGAAGAACTCAGTCAGGCACAATCTGTCCCTCAATAAGTGTTTTAAGAAAGTGGACAAGGACAGGAGTCAGGTAAGGTTGCCAAAACTGCTCTGCATCAATTTTTAACTGCAGAGTGGGAAGTGCTGGCCTTAATTTACTCTAGTTTTCTTTTCTTTTGACTTCACTTTTTTTAGTAGTACCAAACATTTGCTTAAAAATTGTCAGTAGCCTGAAAACAGCTCAGCTGAGCTCAGAATGTTGCATACAAACTTGAATGAAATGAAAATGAAAATTCTGTCATTAATTACTCACCCTCATGTCGTTCTAAACCCGTAAGACCTTCGATCGTCTTTAGAAAACAAATTAAGATATTTTTTTTAAAATCCAAGAGATTTCTGATCTGTATAGGCAGCAACTCAGCTACCATTATCAAGGCCCAGAAAGGTAGTAAGGACATTGATATAATAGTCTATTTGAAAAGTCCTGAATGTCCGTCAAAGACTGACAGGGAAGAGAACAAATTGTTTAATAAAATCAATATTTTATATGAAATTATGGTTGAACCACTGATGTCACTGGACTATTTTAACAATGTCCTTACTATCGCCTTGAACGTGTCAGTGTAGGGATAGAAAGCTCTCAGATTTCATCAAAAATATCTTAATATGTGTTCTGAAGATGAACATAGGTCTTATGGGTTTAAAACAAAATGAGGGTGAGTAATTAATGACAGAATTTTCATTTTTTTTTTGGTCTACTATCTCTTTAATAGCTCACATTAGTTCAGTTTTGTGCCTTTAGTTAGTTAATGCATTACATATCATAAACAACATTTTATAGCGTTATATTACAGTGTCAGTACATGATATCCAATGCATTAACTAATGTTAATATGTGACCCTGGACATCAAAACCAGTCATAAGAAGCATGAGTATATTTGTAGCAAGCCAAAAATACATTGCATTGTATTTTTCTTTTCTGCCAAAAATCATTAGGATATTAAGTAAAGATCATGTCCCATGAAGATATTTTGATTAGTAATATGCATTGCTAAGAACTTCATTTGGACAAGCGATTTTCTCAGTATTTAGATTTTGTTTGCACCCTCAGATTCCAGATTTTCAAATAGTTGTATCTCGGCCAAATATTGTCATATCCTAACAAACCAAACATCAACGTAAAGTTTATTTATTCAGCTTTCAGATGTACAAATGATGGATCTCAATTTCAAAAAATGATGACTGGTTTTGTGGTCCTAGGTCACATGGAAAATAATTAGAAAGGTTTTGCCTGTTTAAAACATCACTGCAGATTTTTGTTTGTTTGTAGTGTATTTAACGGCATTTTCAAAAGAGTATTTGAGTAGATGAAAGCCACATTGCAGGAGAGTGCTGAATGTGTCAATATTTAGAGGTGGGACTTGTTATCTCGAGTTTAATAGCAGTAAACGTTGATTGAATTGATTCCTGTGAGAGAAGATTTTATAATTGTTTGATAAAGGGATGGAGCTTATGAATTGAGACTCATTAGATGCTCATTGAGTATTGATTGATTCTCGTCAAACGCTGTGTGTGTATCATATTGAGAGTATACTCTATGTGAGTGTGTGTGTGTTTATGGTGTGCATGTGTTTGCAAGTTAGTCAGAACAGTAAAGCCATTCCATGTGACTCTTACAGTTCACTGCCATCTGGTCCCTGGCTGTGGAGCAAAGAATTTTTTCTGTATATGTGTCTCCATAGAAACAGCTTTGCAGTTGACATGGAAAGTAAGCTGTTGCTGTAGCAACAGAGAAACTGATGTGTTTGTGTGTGTATGTGTGTGAGAAAGTGTTCTGGCTGGGAATGGCTAATCCACTGATGGTAGTATAGTGTCGCCTGATTAACCCCTTCACTCCTGGCCCAATAATAAGACCATTCCCGTCACTTAAGTCCGTAAAGAATGAGTGTTATTATTATTTGGTTGATCTGATCAAAATATTTAACTTTTAAGTGACTCAATTCATTGTTTAGGATTGCATACTGAGTAAAAATTCCATTTAAAATCTTCCCTCAAAGGACTGGGGCTGTTTTTCAACTGCTGTGATGCACGACTTGACTCCAGATATCATTTTAGCGCTCGTTTTTAGTGCACTCACCTAATTTTATTTAACAGCTTTGCCATCCAAAATTTATTTGTGCCTTGCTGAGACTCACAGTGTCGAGTTAGTTTTGCTTTATTCAAATGAACTGTGTAAGTTTGTGCTCTGGGCTTTTTGGAATTAAAGGCTTCTTGTAATGCACAAAGAACCTTATAACATCTCAGGGAAGTTTAAAGGTCTTTATTATACACTTAGGAAATGCATAAAAACAAAAGATTTTTCTAAACAAAATGTGAAGGTGATTTTTTTTTTTTTTTTTTTTTGCTTGTGCAAAGTGTGTTTCTATGATGCTAGAGTGTTGTGCATGGTTATTAAGATGTTGCCACATGATCTAAGGGTTTTTTGGATGGTGTTGCTTGTGCAAAACTTGCAAACATGATGCTAGGTTAGTTGATATGCAGTTGCTGGTTTGTTTTGCATGTGCAACCATGATGCAACCATGATTGTGCATGGTTACTAGGTTGTTGCTAGGTGGGTTCTAGTGTGATCTAGGTAGTTGCTGGAGGGTGGTATGTGCAAAATTTTGGGTGTTGTCCATATACTGGAAAATACTGGAAGTGGCACATTCCATGGATGAAAATCCATTAAACGCATTTTTAGACCATAATTAGACCGTAATGCTATTGTGAATTCACATACTATATGATTCAATTAAATAAATATATGCTATGCAGATTTAATATAAATTAAATCATTTATAAGCGTGTAGGTTACATACGTGTGTGTCAGGGTGGCTCCATTCACAGTAAATGCTGCTCCTCACAAACAGTTATCATTTACATGTGTGGAGTGTCTCAAACGCTGCATCTCTGCAAACTGCTGTGAGTTTGGGTTTTTGATAAATTTCATCTGGGAATGCAACGTGCACCAGTTCATCAGATTTGTATGGTAAATCATTTATAAACCTATGCAAACACAGGAGAATACATCAGTATGTTCCTAAATATGCTAACTGTTGAAAACCCTGCAAACCCTCACTCTTGAGTTTATATGTTTTGATGTCCACATATTCAGGAAATTACAGTGGCTGTAGCATTTCCGTCATAAATAAATGGCCCAATATTAAAGATTAAGTGGATATTTGAATTAAATATTGTTTAGTCAACATTAAAAAAGGATTAGATCACGCTGAAAAATCGTCAGGCAGTTGGGGCCCTCTGCAGTCATTTGTTGTACATTAGTTCTTTTGTTGATAATATGTCATGTATTTGAACAGTTTTGTTAAATAAAACCGTATGAGTGTTTGTTCCAATTATAATTATCCGATTACTCGATTAATCATCAGAATAATCATTAGTGACAGCCCTAGTTGTGATAGTGATCTAGGTAGTTGTTGCCATGATGCTATGGTGTTGTGCATGGTTGCTAGGGTAATAAGAGTTGCTTATGGTGCCAGGTCAAAAACATCTAGACTTTCCATTTGATGTGAGTGCATACAATTTTTATGTTCTTTTATTCTGTGCCAGGTCATTACTCAAATCACTTGGAAATGCCAAAGTTTAATACTTAGGCTTAAGGGTTTGTTCAAGTCTTAGTATGATAAATAGGAACAGTGATGACAACCTTAGCAAACACTACTAATATTACATGACAACAGTAATGTTAGCAGAGCTTTTACCACTTGCAGTTCTCCCGAGTTTATTTCATACTTTTCCGTTAGAAAAAGTTTCTGTTAGGTCACAAAGTCATGATTAGCCGTATGCCTGTTCATTTGGTGTTTGATTTAATTTCTCTAGCCTCATTGGCCTACTTAATGAATGAGATGACTATTTTAAGTCTGTTTTAATTTCAGATTCATTGTGGATTTGCTATGCAATCATGCATCACTCTACATAATGAGACAGTAAGGGGCAAATTAAACCAGCAAAATAAGAGTCTGAATAAACAAACATTTGATAGATGCACAATCCCCAGGGGTTTGCAGAGGAATAATTAATTTCGGCCAAGAGGAGAATCAAATTAAGAGATCCAGACCTCAAGAAAATGTTGTTTTTGCTTTTTACCGATTGGGAACGACTTGCACCCGCTGCTAGCGTCATTTGCACATGCTGTCTGCACTGTTTTAGCACCAGATTCACAAAGGAATTATGCAAATCAGGTAACTGTGCAAAAACGGCAACAAAATTAGTGTTGCATGGGGCAGTTGCACCTTGTTCACCCCCACACAGGGGTCTTAAAATTACTGCTAGGAAATGTGCACAAACAAAAGCTTTTAACTTACTATTCTAAGAATTATTTAATAAATTCATTTTTTTTTCTGTAGCTTAGCTTAATCAGCAATATTAATTAATATATAAGCATAATTTTTCACATACCTGACTGGAAATGATAAAAACAAACATGAATGTTGTCAAGATTCTTGCCCTGGAAATCCTGGTTCAGTTTGGCCAACCACAAACACCTCAGATCCTCAGATTCCTCAGATTTTTTTTGCACTCTTCTCCTTGATTTGTACTACTCCAAATGTTTTTTTTTTTTTCTGGTTTGACCGATTAGTAAAGCCCAAAACATGACAATAATTGATGACTTTCAGCAGGAATAATCAGCAAAATATTTGAGCTTTCTTTAGTTCAATGGCATTGTTTACGTTCAGTGCCACCAATATGGCTGATTGATGACTAGCCGTGAAAACACTCTTTAGCATGGCACTAGCAACTTGAAGGTCATAGGTTCAATTCCCAGGGAATGAAAATACTGATAAATATATACTTTAACTTAACTTCAAGTAACTTTATATAAAAGCTGCTTTTCGATAAATATTTACATTCATATTTAATGCATTTGGCAACTTGCAGTGCATTTGATCTGAACTTTATCAGTTTATGCATTCCCTGGGAATCAAACTCATGACCTTGGTATTGCTGTGTATGTGAAATAAGTACCAGGGTTTGCACTGAAATTCTGTGCACTAAAGTGGTGCAACTCACATGTGCATGTTTCTGTAATGCACGGTGACTCCGCCATGACTGGTGAAGAGTGAGTGCTCTAGAAATGACACCCTGTCATTTGTTTCCATGGCACTGTTATGAACACAGGATCTGAACTTGGCACCTGAGCGCTGCTTATATGGGTGGATCTCTAAAGCTCTTGTGTCACTTACAAAGACTGTTTCACATACAGGCACATGCATCGGCGTTCATACATAGAGGGAGCTTTGATGATTAATGTGTCTGTTCCATTGTTGATGTCATCTCCATGGCAACAAGACGAGGTTACACAAGAGTTACAGTTGAACAGGTAGCAGTGGAGTTGTTTATGAAGAAACACAGGATGGAAGAGCACACACTGGCATTTCCGGCGGGTTGCATTTTCTGTGCTGTCAGCAATGTAGTGGTGATGTTTGCTTGACATTCGATTGAGTTTAGAAGCTTAATTATTTAAAGAGCAATGTGTCAGATATATATATATATAAATATATATCTTGTTTTTTTTTCTGATCCCCGCTCTACAATCCCCGTCTATATGGATCTGTGAGAGGTTACGGCGATAATGCTGATCCGCGTGACATGATTTATCCCTCGTTCTGAAAGCCAGGTTGATGTAAGATAAAGCCGGCCTGCTCGCTGACATGTTCCCTGGCCAGCTGTTGTGTTCCCTGTGGACAGATGTTGGTTGCGAGGGAAGCTGCAGGAGATTTGCACGCAAACCTACCTTTGACGTCACCAGCCCGCCTGACTTTTGTAGGCTGCGCTGTGTTACCAAGGGTTACACAACCGTCCCTCTGGGATCCTGATGCTGACACCACAGTACCTGCCGATCAATAGCGGACACGGAGCCGAGCGCTGACTCTCAGGGTGTCAGCACCTTCCGGAATCTGAATCTTGCACTTAAAGGGACACTCCACTAGAGTTAAACAAATGAGTTTTACCATTTTTGGTTCTGGCGTTATCACTTTTAGCAAAGCTTAGCATAAATCATTGAATCAGATTAGACCATTAGCATCTCAATCAAAAATGATCAAAGATTTTTAATATTTTTCCTATTTATAACCTGACTCTTCTGTAGTTACATTGTGTACTAAGGCCGACAGAAAATGAAAAGTTGTAATTTTCCAGGCTGATATGGATAGGAACTATACTCAGTGCCTGAAAATTGTCCCCAGCTAGGTAACTTCCAACGTGACAAGCACTAAGCCACTAAGCTAATAATAAAATAGCTGGGGACTGTGTCCAGGCGCTGCGTAATATCATTGCGCCTGCTGCACCCATGGTACGGCAGCAAAGTTCCTTGATTATTACGCCAGAATGAGAGTATAGTTCCCATTTATATCAGTCTGGAAAATCGCAGCTTTTCATTTTCTGTTGGTCTTAGTACACGATGCAACTACAGAAGGGTCAAGTTTTAAATAGGAAAAATATCAAAACTCTTTGGTAATTTTTGAGTGAAAAGCTAACAGTCTAATCAGATTCAGTGATTTATGCTAATGCCAAAAAGTGCTAATGCCAGACCCGGAGATTGGCTGAATGGATTCAAAAATGGTAAAACTCATCTGTTTTACTCTAGGGGAGTCGAAAAAAAAAAAAAAAGTTGAGTTTTTTTTTTTTTTTTTTTAAAGTGGAGTGTTCCTTTAAAGGAGAAGAATGAAGAATGAAAATTTCCTGATAATTTACTCACCTCCATGTCATACAAGATGTTAATATCTTTCTTTCTTCAGTCGAAAAGAAATTTACATTTTTTGAGGAAAATAATACAGGATTTTTGTCTATATAGTCGGGAGCCAGCAATGCAGCTTCAAAGGCCTCTAAACAATCCCAGCTAAAGAATAAGGGTCTTATCTAGCAAAACAATTGGTAATTTTCTTAAAAAAATAAAAAATTCTATACATTTTAACCACAAATGCTCTTCTTGCACGAGCTTGCATTTCTTTACGCATTACGTAATCACTTTGGAAAGGTCACGCGCAATCAGTTGGTCTGTGTACTTCGGTTCAAAAAGGTAGGGTAGAGTGAAAAACTCCTCAAACTTCAAAATCTTCCAGCATTGTTGTTTTACCTTTTTTGTAAAGGGAGTTTGACTTTCTTTGCATGTTCACTTTGTAAACACTGGGTCGGTAATTCCGTCTACGTCGTGTGTGTTTACGTAATCCGTGAGGTCAAGCTAGTGCAAGATGAGCATTTGTGGTAAAAAAAATATATATAAATTCGTTTCGCTAGATAAGACCCTTATTCCTTGCCTGGGATCGTATAGAGCCCTTTGAAGCTGCACTGAAACTGCAATTTTGACCTTCAACCCGCTGATCCTCATTGAAGTCCACTATAAGGAGAAAAATCCTGCAATCCTGTTTTGGTCAAAAAACTAATTTCTTTTTGACTGAAGAAAGAAAGACATGAACGTCTTTAATGACGTGGGGGTGAGTAAATTATTAGGAAATTTTCATTCTGGAACTTCTACTTTAATGAGAGCCGGGTGGAGATTTAACAAAACTTAATTTCTTGCTTATTGACATCCAAGCAAACGTTTTAGCAGCAAAGATAAGGCTGGACTTGATAATAAGATGATTTGATGAAATTTTGGCCAGCGCTATGGATCTGTCAACATTTTTTATGATTATTGTAGGTTGTGATAGTGAAAATGAAAGAGCATTCCGTGCTCTGTCATTACTTAACATATGACTCATTGACCAGTCATTTAAAATTACATGAAATGGTTCACTAGGTGGTTTTTACACTGTTTTATATTGCTCTAATGGTTGTAAGAAAGCATTATTAGCACCTTGCATTCTGCAAAAGTAATGCATTATTAAAGGATTAGTTCACCCAAATTCCTCATCGTTTACTCACCCTTATGTTTCTTTCTTCTGTGGAAAACCAAAAGGAGAAATTTGGAAGAATTGTACAGGTCGCTATGAAGCTTCCAAGTTCAAAAAGCATTCAAAAGCTCAAGAAGCTGTAAAAGTATCATAAAAACGTCCTCTGAAGTAAAATGTTAACTGTATGAGAACCAGATCAGACAGATTCATGAACAAGTAAGTTAGATTGATTTTATGTACAGAATAAAAAAACGTTTTACTGAAAAGAATGATTGGATAAATATTGGTACTTAATGAACCATCGACTGTGCTAAGAAGAGCTAGTGCATGATAACATTTTCACCAATAAGTCAGAGTAAAGACATTTAAAATGTTACAAAAGATGTTTTAAATTACTGCTATTGTTTTGAACTTTCTATCCAGAATCTAATAATATAATTTAAAAAATTGCAAGGTGTAGTAATATTTTACAATATTACTGTATTTAGTTTATTTTTGCTGAAATAAATCCAGCCTTGGTGAACATAGTACACTAAAAAATGCTAGGTTAAAAAAATTCATACCAATAGGTACATATCACTGCAGTTTCCAACAAAAAATTAACACTAGATACGGTAAAACAGTGAGCACTTGTAATAGTTTTGATACACAGTTATGATATGTTTCGATTTCTGGATGTAACAAGCTTGCTTGGTTGCATGAAACTGGATTTAGGATGTGGAATTCTTGGGTACGAATCCCGTGAAAAACGTGACTCATGATGAAAGAGCTGAAAGATAAGAGATCAAAAAACAAGCTAAACCGGCATGCTAATGATTGCGCTTTTATGTCACATTTGCTCACATTTGTTCATACTATCTGGTAGATTTAGGTGTAGTGCAGATGGTACGTTATTTTAAAATGTCACAGAGCATTAGAGTCATTTCAAGTCAGAACTGCGGTGACACGAACAAAACTAAGGTCACATAAAACGTAACATATGTATGTTCATCAGTTCCGGACCCAGTTAAATGTTTAACCCAAACTTCCGCATAAATTAAACATTTAACTCAACCACTGGGTTAAAACAACTACAACAAAATCTTACAGACATAAAACTTTTTAAATGAAAATGGGAGAAAAAAAAATTAATTGTGTTCCACAACAGATGAAAGTCAGGCAGAACAACATGAGTGTGAGTAAACAATGGCAAAAAAAAAATGTTGTGGTCAAAAACACAACCTAGCAGAATTGTGCTAGCACTTAGCCACCGTGTTGGGACTACCACTTTTAACAAGACTAACGCAGAACAGATGAAAGGATAATTGCAGCTAATGCTGTCATTTGAGCTGTACAATTGAGCAATTTTAGAGATTGCTTGACTTGTCTGTTAGTCTGTTACAGATATAGCCCCATAAGTGCTTTATCATTAGGTCTTTTCACCGACAGAGCAGTGAGTCTGAATACAAGTCTGTCAGGGTGAGAAGTGTTGTTAAATGAGATAATCTGTGTGTTAGAAATCTTTACCGTCTGATTATGGAAATCAGCATCTTTTGTCAATTGTCTGCGCTTAAAGGTGCCTGATACACAAATGAACCGCAGCAGTTCAGTCCTCAGGATATCTTTTTTCCCCATGTCTGTTGCTTTTACTTAAAAGGATAGTTCACCCAAAATGAAAATTCTATCATTAATTACTCACCCTCATGTTGTACCAAACCCATAAGACCTTTGTTCATCTTCAGAATGCAAATTAAGATATTTTTGATGAAATCCGAGAGCTTTCTAACCCTGGATAGACAGCAATGCAACTACCATGTTCAAGGTCTAGAAACATAGTAAGGACCAGTGTTGGGGGTAATGCATTACAAGTAATGCAATATTACCTTTTCCTAGTAACTAGTAAAGTAACGCATTACTTTTTTTAAAGTTACTTTTTCAAATAAGTAACGCCAGTTACTTTTTTCCCCATTTATTGATTGAAAGCTCTCCTGTCCCCATGTTAAGAGAAATCGTGAGTAAGATGTTACTTTAGTTCTAGAATAAATGTGAACACGCATTAATTGATCTCACAAAAAAACTGATTCAGTATTCCTGATGATAAATGAATAAAAACAGTGAAATTCAACTCAGAATATGACGCAAACCTGCTATAATGAAATATGTTTAATAATATATATATATATATATATATATATATATATTTTATTGCTGAAGAGTTTACAGTTTTTTCTTCTGCAGTCTACTGTACAGACTTGAATTTACTTTTCTCTAAGCCAGAGGCATTTGGTGTGAAAAAGTGTTTGCATTTGCCAAAAATAAAACTTCATCCAACATGTACATGCCTTTCCTTCTTCAGTCGTAAAGAAATTGTTTTTTTGTGAAAAACATTTTAGGAATTATCTCAATATAGTGGACTTCAGTGGTGCCCATGAGTTTGAACGTCCAAAATGCAGTTTCAGTGCAGCTTCAAAGGGCTCCAATTGATCCCAGCCGAGGGATAAGGGTCTTATCTAGCGAAACGATCGGTCATTTTCATAAAAAAAAAAGTATATACTTTTTAACCTCAAATCCGTGTCTTATCTAGCTCTGCGATGCACATGCGTACTTTGTGTAATCCTGGTTTCTCCTACTTCAAAATCATCCTACATAGCTGTTTTACCTTTTTTTGTAAACAGCGTTTGACCTTCTTTGCATGTTCACTTTGTAAACACTGGGTCGGTACTTCTGCAGTGAAAAATGAAAAAAACAATTTGTTGAGTCAAAAATTTTAAATGCAGTCAACTCAAATAAGTTTTTTCAAGTTGAAATGTTAAGTTGTACTAAGTGACAGCTTAGATATTTGAGATGACTAAACAAAAAAAATAAATGTTAAACTTAACAGCTGTGTTTGTTACTCGGCTGCCTCAATTTTTAAGTTGAATCAACTTGTTAGTAAAACATAACATTTTAAGTTGACTAAACTTTTTTCAAGTTGACTGAACTTAAAATTTTAAGGCAGCCAGGTAACAAATTATTTTAAGTTGACTCAAATTGTTTTTTTTTTTTGTTTTTTTTTACAGTGTAGGTTGATTTTAAAGTTGGAAGAAAAAATAGATGGGAGTTTTTCAACAACTGTTTTGACCCAGATTAAAGCATATAATTAAAGGTTTCACTAGATAAGACCCTTATTTCTTGGCTGGGATTGTTTAAAGTCCTTTGAAGCTGCATTTAAACTGCATTTTGGATTGTCCAACTCGCTATCACCATTGAAGTCCACTATATGGAGATAATTCCTGAAATGTTTTCCTCAAAAAACATAATTTCTTTACGACTGAAAAAAGAAAGCCATAAACATCTTGGATGACAACGGGGTGAGTACATTATCTTTCTGGAAATGAGCTACTTCTTTAACAGGCAATAGGTCTATATTAGCCGCAGCCACATAATAGGTCACTTTGTTTAAAATATGATGGCATGTGTGAGTCTGTTCACTTCCTGCACAAGGTTGAGTCACTGATTTGATTCCAAGGCTTGGTCTCCTCACGCCTCGTGGCCGTATGCTGCGCCCGTGGGGGACACCATATTGCTCGCGTATGATCTCGGCGTGCGGTGACTGTGTCAGAATAAACATGGTGCGTGAACGCCAAGAGAGACGTTTGCTTGAGAATGTGCGATTTTTGTGGGACTACATCTCAGCGGGGCTTGATCTGGCCACCCTTCGTCACTGGTGATCACGTACAGCATATACACTCATAAGATGGGAAGAACGCACACGCGCGCTTTCATACACACACACACACACACCCACACACACTCTGTCCTGGGTACTGTGCTGGCACAGACTGCGCTGTGGGAACAGAACTTGTCTCAATTTATCATGTCATCAGCTTTTACTTTTGTATCTGCTTTACTCTGGATGGCTTCAGGCTCTGCGAAGGAATCCTCTTTAATTAGGATTACACAGGTCATTAGCAAACCCAAGTTTTTTTTTGTGTGCTCTTTTCTCCTCTGCTTCAGTATTGGGACTAATTTTGGCGTTGAAGTAAATTATTGATCGCGGTTGTCTCAATGGCGTTGTTCATGTTAGCGTCTTTGGGGATCCAAGACACTTATTTTGGACTTGTTTTGTTAGACCAGGTCACTTTTTTTTTTTTTAAGATTTGGCAACGCTGTCCTACATCCTACATTACAAGAGGGAATTTACAGTAAACTTATGTTAAGGATGTAGAGGAAAAAGGCAAGAGTTTGGAGTTTTTAGGAGTGCAGACAAGAATAGGAGATGAAAGTAATATTGAAATACTGAATATTGAAAGTATAGAGAATGATTTAGTAAAAAACATGAAGTAGAGAGAGAGAGAGAGAGAGAGAGAGAGAAAGAGAAGGAGAAAATAAAAATAAAATATTTATACAGAATTTGATGTATTAAAAAAATGTTTATTTAGAATACTTTAATAAACTATATTATTATTATTATTATTATTATATTGTAATATTGTATTATTTAATAATAATTAGGATTATTATTACTAATAGAAATAGATTAGTAAGATTATAGATTAGTAATTGTAAAAAAAAATATAAGTTTATTTATATAAATTTATTTATATAATTTAATAAAATAAACTGTTTTGTAGTTTGACAAATAATTATTTGATTTGAGTGTATGGTGTATGGTTTTATTAAAATAAAAGAGTCTTATCCTGACTACTTCTATAGATTATAGTATTGTAATTTGCATATATTGTAATTGTATATTATGTATATGTATTGTATATTGTATATTAATAATAATTATTATTATTATTATTATTATTATTGATTTATATAATTATATAATTTATATAATTTTGAGATTTTTTGTTTAAGGTTTTTTTTTTAATATCAAAATCATAACCTGATCATTTCTAGAGACTAGAATATTGTAATATTGTATTATTTAATAATAATAATAATTATTATTAGGAATACATTAGTAACATTAATAATTATAAAAAATATTTGTACATTGATAAATATTTGATTTTATTGAGTTAATGGTTTTATTTACCATAAACATAATATTTTGTATTGCTAAATAGTAATAATGATAATAATAATTATTATTATTAAAATTTAAATAAGTGATAGTAATTTATCATGATAATTGATGTTTATACAAAGTAATATAGTCCATTAGCTGCATGAATATATATATATATATATATATATATATATATATATATATATATATATATATATATATATATAATTAGTTTACGGCTTTATTATTATTTTTTTAAATAATCTAAATCATATACTGCTAATTTCTAGAATATTATAATATTGTATTATTTAATAATAATTATGATTATCATTATTTTTAATAGGAATATAATAGCAACATGATAAAAAAATATAATTTCAAATGATTTCATAAAACAATTGTGTGTTTCTTCTTCTTCTACTTCTTCTTCTTAATATTATTATTATTATTATTATTATTATTATTATTATTATTTAGAATTAAATTAATTGATACCAATTGTTTATAATAACTGATTTTTAGTCCGTTAGCCGCATAGTTGGCTGTTTATGTTTGCCTTGTGATTTATCAGCTTTGATGCATAATTCAATACGTTTTCACTGGTATATCTATTTTCAGATTGAATGTCACAGTTAAAACCAAGGCGTTATGAAACAATATATATATATATATATAAACCAGCTATTTTACAATCAGTGTTGCCAAGTCTGCATTTTCTCCACAGAACTGGGTTACTTTTACATTGTTGCCACAGGTTGTTTTTTATGTCTGCAGATCCAATAACGTGATATTTATCCTCTGGAATGTGTATTTTACCTTCAGAATGAGTTGCACACTTTTACTAAGACTGAAAGAAGACCATGAGAGTTGGATGGGGGTGATGTGTTGGACTCATCTCAGTGAATAGATCCAACAACAGCCCAGTTTTCCCCTCTCCAAACGCCCTCATTATGAATGACCTTTCATGCCCTTCCTAATGCACTCTGAGAGCCTCTGAAGGTGAGGGGAGTCATCGGTCTCTTAATGCTTTGCTGCAGAACTCCACAATATAGACCTGCTTTAAAAATGCCATTGTGTGCA
The DNA here is from genome assembly GCA_033026305.1 of Cirrhinus molitorella. Classification (NCBI taxonomy): domain Eukaryota; kingdom Metazoa; phylum Chordata; class Actinopteri; order Cypriniformes; family Cyprinidae; genus Cirrhinus; species Cirrhinus molitorella. The sequence goes on along the minus strand of CM065135.1, from coordinate 26,955,590 downwards.
GAATTCAGCCAATATGAACGGAGGTCATCGTGTCTCCACCAATCGCAGCACGAGCTTACCGCTTCTTTGCTCCTTCGTGTGATTTAAGCCGCAGAGCCTCAGAAGAGATGACGACTCTGGGGCCGCAGCCATTAGCGGCTGATGACTGCTGGGATTTGGAGACCAAAGCAATGATGTCCTTTTGGACACCTTGATTTATCCATGTTTCAGAACGGTCGATGTCTGCATTTATATAGATCACCTTACCAAGAGAGCATTAACACACTCGGTTTAGGAAGTCAGCACACTGTGCTGTTGAAGCGAATTGGTTTTCTTCAGAAATAGAAGTGTTTTGGTCTAGCAGCATCCAGTTTCTTCCGTCTGACTGACTTTCACTGTGAAAAACAGTAATAAACCGGATTTTTTTTTAATCCCTGGAAAGGGCTTGGGTCCGTTTGTATTATTTTTTTCTTCACCTGCTTAGTCCAATAGACAAAAATATTTAATGGTTTCAAATAAATAAATAAATAAATAATAAATACATTTAAGCAAAAAAATAATATAATAATAAACAAGTCCAAAAATAATTGATTAATTTATAAAAAATATGTAATTAAAAAAAAAAAAAGTGAGCATTTGATTATGGCAAAGGTGTAAATTTAGATTAAAATATTAATAAAAAATATTATATTTAAGAGTTAAGAATGTTGCCTTGAAAATTAATTAAAATAAGTTTAAGCACTAAAATTACTGAAAGGGGAAAAAACTGAACCCAGTCAAAAATAAATTAAAATGAAACATAAGTTGTAATATTACAAAATAATAAAAAGAACAAAGAACAAAGCACATTACAAAATTAGTAAAACATATTACTGAAATGAAACCTGAAAATACAAATATAAAAGCTAATTCGCGCATAAATTATAATATAAAAAAAATAATCAAAATGAAAGAGCACACAATTCATAAAAATTATAACTAAAATGAAATTGAGAAACAAATTTAGACAAAATCTAATTCAAATAAAATCTAAAATACAAAATCTAATTCAAACATAAATAGTAATATTACAAAATAATAATAATAATAAAAAGGAAAAATAAAAAAATACAAAACCAGTAAAAAATTACAACTAAAATGAAACCTGAAATTACAAAAATAAAAGCTAATTCAAGCATAAATATTAATGTTAAAAATTGTAATAATAAAAAGGAAAAAACACATTACAAAATTAGTAAAATAAATTATAACTAAAATAAAATCTGAAAATACAAAAATCCAAACCTAAATAGTAACATAAAAAAGGAAGAAAAAAAACAATTACAAAATTAATAAAAAATATTACAACCAAAATGACACATAAACAGTAAAATAAAATAATAATAATAATAATAATAAAAATGAAAAAAGCACATTATAAATTAGTAAAAATTACAACTAAAATGAAACCCGAAAGTACAAAAATAAACTCAAATTCAAAATATTAATAAAAACTAATAGTAATAGTATATAAATATTAAAATAACACTGATTTGAAATAGATCTAATAGATTAATTCAACAGTGCAAATGTAATGTCCATAGCACACATTTATCTTTGATTAACATTCTGTAGTTTAAAATTAGGGTTTGTTTTATTTTATTTTATTATTATTATTTTTTTTTTAGCTTTTTTTAAACTCTAACTCTAAATATAAACAGTCATAAGAAAGTTTTTGCAGTTGTAAAAGTAAGTTTTGCAGAGTTCATCTCCTAAAGATGGATCCAAAACTTGGCTTTTTGGGTTCAATATTTCCCCACAGTTCCTTTTTTGTCACATATTTAAAGTGGTGAGCATGAAAGGGGGGACTCTGGACAGTGGGGTCGAGGGGAGGGGTGTGCTTCATAATAGCAGGTCTTTCATTTTGCTCAGGAACTGATAGGATTAACTTTACTGCTTCTAATGGAATATAGCATCTTCAGAGGCCTGTGCTTCTTAGGGAGAATGAAAGATCTCTCTGCCAAGACTATCAAACAGTCTTTATATACTCCAGCATTGCCTGTTGCCTAGGAGACCAGTGTAATCCAAGTGCTTTCCCCCCTGTTTTCCCTGGCTCTCCTTTCCCTTTTTCACCCCCTCTCTCTCTGATTGGAGACTCTATTGGCTGGTGCCATTGAGCTGGCCTTCAGACGGACACAGCAGCTGTCAGGAGATGGAGATAAATCTGAGGCAAAGTGCTCTGAAACCTATTGATTTCTCCTGATTACAGAACATTTGGAAAGATAGACCAGTGCAGCCTCTTCTCCACGGAGCTTATATGAATAATCTGATGCTCTCAGGATCACATATCACACCCTTTAAAGACGGATGTGACCCTGTTGGATGCTTTATTGTGTCCGTACATGCACATAGTACTCAAATACATCAGTTGAGAATGTAATTGCTGCATATAACTGATATTTCAGGGGTGCAACTCCTTTTTTTACTCTCTTGAAACTGTCAGAATGTCCTATTCTCAAGAGTCCAACAGTAGTAGATTTTCCTGCAGGGCTTGTGCCCTGCAATTTATGATGCTATGGTAATTGAAATTGACTGTCTTTGTTTAATCTCACATTTTTGCCTGTTCCCAAGAGACAAAAATGCCAATACACTCACTTTTTTCCAGTTATTTTAGCTATCTATAGGCAATATTTTGAAGGTGAGAAATGTAGCACACTGTTTTTTCAATTCATTTCATTTTTTATGTCCCTACAGTAATGATAATATGAATATTATTAATAATAATGACTAGTTTTTTTGTTTTGTTATTATAAAATATTTTATTTTACTTTATTTTATTTTATTTTATTTTATTTTATTTTATTATTCTTTCCCCATTGCTTTCATAATTTTTCATCATTATTATTTCTTTTCACTCCCCTATTTTCTTCTGTTTCCCTATTATTTTATTTTATTTTACCAGTTGCTATATTTTGGCTTCCTTCATTTTTTTTCCATTGCTTTCATCATTTTTATTTCTTTTAACTCCCCTATTTTCTTCTGTCTTCCTTTTATTTTATTTTATTTTATTTTATTTTATTTTATTTTATTTTACCAGTTGCTATATTTTGGCTTCCTTCATTTTTTTTCCATTGCTTTCATCATTTTTATTTCTTTTAACTCCCCTATTTTCTTCTGTCTTCCTATTATTTTATTTTATTTTATTTTATTTTATTTTATTTTATTTTACCAGTTGCTATATTTTGGCTTCCTTCATTTTTTTCCATTGCTTTCATCATTTTTATTTCTTTTAACTCCCCTATTTTCTTCTGTCTTCCTTTTATTTTATTTTATTTTATTTTATTTTATTTTATTTTATTTTACCAGTTGCTATATCTTGGCTTCCTTCATTTTTTTTCAATTGCATTCATCATTTCTTTTAACTCCCCTATTTCCTTCTGTCTTCCTATAATTATTTTATTTTATTTTATTTTATTTTATTTTATTTTATTTTACCAGTTGCTATATTTTGGCTTCCTTCTTTTTTTTTCATTGCTTTCATTTCTTTCCCTTCATTGCTTCCACCCTGTCCATTCCTTTTAATAATAATAATAATAATAATTATTATTATTATTATTATTTTATTTTATTTTTTACTAGTTGCTATATTTTGCATACCTTCATTTTTTTTTTTTCTTCATCGCTTCCGTCCTGTTCATTTCTTTTAAATCCCCTATTTTTCATTTCCATCAGAGCATCTACCGGACAGACCATTTAAGGATTGAATTTCATGGTGCAATTCATCTTTGTGGTTGGTCCAGGTATGGTTTTAAAACACGCTGATGGAAAGTTGACAGCTTAATTAGGTGGAGAATGTCAGTTTGTGCTAAGAATAAATGCATTCACTGCTTTCAGAAGAAAATGGGATTTTTTGCTACGAAAGACCTTTCCCTCCGGAAAAACACTACACGTCACGATACAATGCTCCATAGGCCTACCATTCAATTATTTACTGAAATTAAATATAATTATAATATAAATTATAAATAATAATAGTATAAAACAAATTATAATTAGCAGTCAGTTTAGTTGTTATTTTTATTATTAGAAATGTGTTCTATATATTCTTATTGCTGCTTTTAGATGTTACTGGTCCAGGTTTAAAACCTTGAGACATGAGGGTTAATGAATTGTGAGTCCAATAAACGTGCTGTTTATTTTGTTTGCTAAAACACTCCAAGGGTTTGAATTGTTTGACTTGTGCTGGTACGAATCTTTCCACCGAAGCCAAATACTGTGGGTAAAGAGCCGAGCGCTCGCTCTGGGGTTTGCTGCGATCAATAGAGTGTGTTATCGTTTCTTAGCCCTTGTCGGGGGAATCTAGTATTCAAGCTGAAAAAATCTCATAGCAGCTTTTTGTTAAAGATATTTTGGCCCCATCAAAAAACACTAAGTGATTAACAGCAGTCAGTAGGGACGACTGATTTCAGTGGTTTTAATTAACCAAAATGAAACCTGCTGTTTGTTAGTTTAGCAAAGTTTGAATACGTGACACATGGCCTGGGCCAGCGTGTGTTTGTGTATTACCTCAGGGCACACAGTATGACACTCTGTCAGTTATCTGAAGGTCATGACTATTGATTCATTGAGAACACACAGTCTGTCTAACAAAACAGCACATGCTGTCCATCGCTTTGAAGTGGAAAGGAGTGAAAGGAAATGACTTTCACTTTACAAAAAGCACTGCACTTTGTTCTGTCGCTGTGGTTTGCTGATTGTGTGAATCTCTGACAGTATAGGGATAACTTGAGCTGAAAAATGGGGCTTAGTAACGTGACACTGATTGTAGTCTGTACTAATGAGCTCAAGTAATTTTCCCCTGATATCACTTTCAAAGTGACATTTTGCTGTTTCCTCGTTTTCAGCAGGATCTGTCAGGAGAGCTAATTTATATACCGGGAGCGTTCGCTCACCGTGCTGTTTTTCAAAATGCTGAGTTCGTCTAAGTGGTCTGTAGCATCTGTGCTAGCTGTAGTTTGCACTTCTGGGTTTTTCTGATGCATTTTTTTTCTGCCCGTTTCACTTTAATGAACTGGAGAATGTGGAGGTCAAGGGAATGCAGGTGGTCAGGTTCTCATTTCTTCCCCCAAACTCAGTCTTATCTGGTAGCCAGAGCAAACCATTAACTCAGAAATTCACTAAATGAACATGTTTTGATGATGTGTATTTGTATTTAAAGTGATTTGCAGATGCAGTGTGATGGGAAATGTGAACACTCCTTCATATTTCCCTCAACTGTGCAATGTGCACCCTAATTTTGCACTTACATCACACATACAGTAAAGCACTTCTACAGTTGATTCCAATACAAGTTTTTTGGGTGTTTTGTTATTATATCATGTGTTTTTTTTTTGTTTTTTTTTTGGTGCTTTTAGACTTCCAATAAACACAAAAAATAAATAAGTATATAAGTATTGAATGTGTAACCAAAAAAAAAATAATAATAATAATACAAATAATAATGATACATATTAGTATTGAATGTTAACACAAAAATATACATATATTTAATAAATATTTCATTGATATTTAGTAATGTTTATTTTATAATTGGGTGTAAACATGTTAACTACTTACTCTAATAAACAAAAGATACATAACACACACAATTTATAAACATACTGAAAATGTAATAAAAAAAAAAAATAATAATAATTAAAATGATAAATATTAGTATTGAATATTAATACAAAAATATACATATTTAATAAATATTTCATTGATATTTACAAATGTTTATTTTATATTTTATAATTGGGTGTAAACATGTTAACTACTTACTCTAATAAACACAAAAAATACATAACACACACAATTTAAAAACATTGAATATATAATTAAATATAATAATAATAATAATAATAATAATTAAAATGCTAAATATTAGTATTAAATATTAGTACAAAAATATACATATTCTTAATAAATATTTCACTGATATTTACAAATGCTTACTTTATATTTTATAGTTGGATGTAAACATGTTACCTACTTACTCTAATAAACACAAAAAATTCATAACACACACAATTTAAAAAAAATATTGCAAAATGTAATAAAATATAATAATAATAATTAAAATGATCAATATTAGTATTGAATATTAATACAAAAATATACATATATTTAAGAAATATTTAACTGATATTTTTACGAATGTTTATTTTATTTTTTATACATAAATTTTTTCATGTTTCATTTTTAATGTTGCTTTAGCATTTAAACACAGCATGCTCTCTAGGATTTAAAACACCGGCCATTTTCAAAAGAAAGAAAAAATAAAAAAATGCTGTAGTTGTATGTTCAGCTATCCATCATTGAATATTCATGATTCCATTCCTTCACTTGATGACCTGATGTTTCAGTGTGAAGTAAATTAACATAACAAAGGGATGTATAGCGCGATAACTGATGTCCATAGATACCATCCATACAATAAAATCCACACAGCCAATTATTCTGAGCTGAAAGGTCAAAAAACTAGTACACAAACACCAGTTTTTGCGGTTCGGCTAGTTCCCCCTGGTCTGTATTGTTGTTTCTTGACATGTTTAGCTGCTTTTTTTTTTCTGTCCTGACTATATATTCCTCTTCCTCCTCCACAGAGTATCGGGAAGGGCTCCCTGTGGTGCATAGACCCCGAATACAGACAGAATCTCATCCAGGCGCTGAAGAAGACACCTTATCATCCTTATTCCCAGGTGTTCACCACGCCTCCCACCTCTCCTCAGGCATATCAAAGGTAGGCAAGCGGCCCACTGGACACATCGATCCTTAAACCTCACCAAACGTCTCTCTCGCTCTCAGTGTTGCACGCTTGTCCCTGTTGGTATCGGTTAGCAGCGGAACCCACAGGCAGCGGCGGGCCGAGCGGAGCTGTCAGAGCGAGACCCAGCGTTGGGTTCCGAGCGGCTCCCTCACCGCTCCATTTCATTTTGATCCGGCTAACAGGTCTGCGTGCTCCCAGCCACTCGACTGTGCGAGACAAAATAATTGCTTTACTGTAAAACTCGAACTGGCATATCATCCTTAACAAAGGATATGGAACAAATGGGCGGCCAGCTCAGAGGCTAGAAAGGGAAAATGGAGATGGATGCTTTTAAAGAGATTGAATTAAAGCAGACAGCTCTAGTAAGAGAGATCGGCTAGGTTTCAGGTGTTGCTCAAGCATGGCGAGATGATTAAGGAATGAGGTGGAAAAGAGAGCCGCGCTCAGATGTTTTTGCATGGGCTTTTGTCACGACGGCCTGCATTTCTCCCTTCGGCGGTATGTGCGTGCTGCAAGCACATTGCTGCCTCATCAAGGCAGAAATCTCACAGCTCGACAAACAAATGCTGAATAAGGTCATTTCTTTAGAAAAAAAAAACTTTCTACCAAAATGCATGTGTGCAGGAGGTGAAATTGCACTGTTTGACAAAGTGCGCCGTAGAAAACTGAGTGAAAATCATCACTTGCTTGATGAAAGGCTTTTTGAGGAATGATAATTGGTGTTATTTTATTCTTAGGTTTCTGATTATATGTGAAAGATTTTTCAAACCTTTGCACCTGGTAAATCAGTCTTATTGAATAAGTTTAACCAGGTGCTATCAGGAACTTGTTTTGGATTATTATAGATTGCACTATTCATAGAAGTCAGCAGTATTTGGCTAAAGGTTAACGTTGAGCTGTTGTCATCAATGAAATACAGGCATTTCTGTGTGTTTTCTAGTAATGATGGCAGCAGTGATTCTTCAAAGCCAGGAGAAGGGCAATGTAACAGCTTACACTGCCGCTCAAAAGTTTTAATGTTTTTTAAAGACGGAATATTTTTTAAAAAATTTAAATAACTGTTTTCTAGGTGAATATATTTTAAAATGTGATTTATTCCTGTGATACAAAGCAGTAAATTTGTATTTAATTTTTTTTTTTTGAAAGAAATTAATACTTTTATTCACCAAGTGAAGTTGATAAGAAGTGATAGCAAAGACTTTTGTCATTAGAAAAGATTTATATTTTGAATAAATGCTGTTCTTTTAAACCTTTTATTCATCAAGAATCCTAAAAAAAAGTAACACAGGTAAAAAAAAATGGTTTCCAACATTAATAACAGTAATTAATCAGCATATTAGAATGATTTTTGAAGAATCATGTGACACTGAAAACGGAAGTAATGGCTGATAAAAATCCAGCTTTGGATCACAGGAATAAATTACATCTTAAAATATATTAAAATAGAACACCATTATATTAAACTGCAATAATATTTTTCACAGTATTACGTTTTTTCCTGTATTTTGAACAAGTAAACGCAGCCTTGATGAGCAGTGGGGTAATGCATTACAATTACGTAATCAGATTACTTTTTTCAAGTAACTAGTAAAGTAACGCATTACTTTTTAATTTACAAAAAAAAAATCTGTTACTTTTTGTTTCCTTTATGTATTTAATCCCATTTTATTAACCAATGTCTTTGCTGCTGACCTTTGTCGATCCAATTCAACCATACTAATAAGCAAAACCTACTTTAGATTAACTAACATTTGTGCTTCTTTATTCTCATTGCTGATGAGTGTTGGACTTTCTTTTCCTACAGTTCTACTGTACAGATGTGAATTTACTTTCCGTTCAACCTTAGGCTTATTCATTTCACTTTTTTGTTGTGAACAGGCTTTTACATTTGCTAAAAATCAAACTTTTTATATTAAAAATAAACAAGCAAACCCTGTTCAGATAAAAGTAACGCAAAAGTAATGTAATGCATTACTTTCCATAAAAAGTAACTAAGTAATGTAATTAGTTACTTTTTTAGGGAGTAACGCAATATTGTAATGCATTACTTTTTAAAGTAACTTTTCCCAACACTGTTGATGAGCATTTAAGAATTCTTTAAAAAACATAAAAATTCATACTGATTCTAAACTTTTGAGCGGCAGTATGTATATATTAATAATAAATTCTTCATACAGTGGACTACTAGTACATTACATACCATTCTATCAAAGTAATCTGACATTAACACTGTAAAAAACAGTATGTTGAGTCAACTTAAAATGGCTGCCTTAAAATTTTAAGTTTTTTCATTTTTTTTTTAATGTTTTTTCAACTTGAAATGTTACGTTTTACTAAGTGACAACTTTGATATTTGAGTTGATTCAATGTAAAATTTTAAGGCAGCCGAGTAACAAACACAGCTGTTAAGTTTAACAAACAAACAAAGTTTATTCAACTTGATATTCAAGTTGAATAAACTTATTTGAGTTGACTGAACTTAAAATTTTAAGGCAGCAGGGTAACATTATTTTAAGTTGACTCAACAAATTGTGTTTTATGTTTTTTACAGTGAAGATGAATTTGTTCTGATACAGTTTAACAGTTTTAGTCTGCATAAATACATTTTTTTGGAAGTGTTAGTAGTAATTTCTACCGGTTAACCGAGTGTACTGGTTTATCACCCACCTCTAGTCTATGGGTATATAAAGACTTTTTTGTAATATTCATTTTTTACATTTTAAAGACCCTAGTGCTCAGAACCATCCTTAAACATATGGAATAGTGCTGTGCAAATTGCATTCCACAGTAATTTTTTGGCTGTGTTTGTGCCGTTACCTGATTTGCATAATTCCTTTAGTGAATCACACACTAAAACAGCGCAGACAGCATGTGCAAATAAATGACGCTATCAGTGGGCGCAGTTCATTCTTAGCGAATTCCCCTTCTGTATCGAATGTTGCAGTCAGTTGTGTTCTGCTGATAGTGTTGTGTGGGAACAGCACTGGGTTGGTTATTAGCACCAGGTGTTCAAAGACGCGGAGGCCCTGTGGGAAGAGGAGATCACAGAGGACGGTCCCTCTAGCTTACACCTCTTCAAAACAACCTCACAATACTATTTTCAAAGACACACTCTTAAAAATAAACTTTCCAATTAGAGGCAGAAAAGGTTTTACAGCCTAATGCCATAGGAGAACCTTTTTAATGTCCACAAAGAAGTTTTAAATCTCTAGATTTTCCAGATCTCAGGAGAGTTTAACTTGATCTGCTTTAACAGATGAGACTGATTCACAGATCTGAACTTTGTAATGGAACATTAAGAACTTTTTTTAATCTCCAAACAACCTTGCGGCTTCAAGAACCTAATGAATCTGATGCAATGTTTACTTGCAGTGTAAACTGGGGTACGTCTCTCAGCAAATCTTTTCTTTTCAGCAAATCCGTTACTCTTATTGAACTCCACCTTATCTAATCAATATTTATAAGCTGCTGAGGTTCATACTATGTTCTGCCCTCACATTTTAGATGTTCCGACTGCCCTGGTGTAAGGTGTGTGTGTGTGTGTGTGTGTGTGTGTGTGTGTGTGAATAAGGTAGCAAAGATAGCACAGTAGTGTTGGGCACACACAGGCTCTGCTTCCTCTCTCTCTCAGGCCAGATGGTGAATCTGCGTGTAGCAGTGTGTAATAAAGTGTTTATCTGGCCACTGCGGCTCCCAGGAAGCCAAATGAAGCTTTTTATAGCATTCCTAAGGTTCACACGAATCAGCTGAGTCATAGACTGACACACTCCTCTTTTCTGCTCATTTTTTTCCTTCTCTTTCATCTTTGCTGATTTTGTAATCACAGCAATAGCTTGGAGATTAAGAGATCCAGAGAGTTGTAAGCTGAGGGCTTCAGCTCTTTTTTTTATTAGGTTGTTGGTCAGGTAGGTAAACAGATGGGTTGAATGCATAGTCTGTTCTAGTGATGTCATTATCAATCCCTGTGGATGGGTATGTGTCCTTATTTACTGTGGAAGGAGGAGGTGATTTAATGTAAAAGAAGAAAAAACATGGAGGAAATATTTTGGGGTATCTTTTTTGAAATAGAACAACCAAGTGCTTAGGTCTTAACTGAATTACATTTAAATGGAGGTAGCAAAAAGTTTGGAATGATTAAGATTTTTTATTATTATTTTTTAAAAGAACTTGTTTTTTCTTTAGGGCAGTCAAACCGAAAATTATTCAGACACCAGATATAGTTTTTGATATTTTTTTACAAGTGGGTACAGGACACTATAGTTCATTGATGTAAGTGAGGATAGTAAAATAAAGTAAACTGTGACATATTACACCCAAAAATTCTTCATACAGTGGACTACCAGTAAAACTGATCAAAATTTGGGACAAAAATTAACAAAATTAAAACAAAATTAAGACATTGCTTGGTAACTGGTCAAAAAAGTGTTGATAGTTATGTAAACATTGTCATACAGTTGTCTGAATTTTTGGTTGATTGTAATCTATTACATACCTTCCTATCAAATTTATCCTTATTCATTATTAAGATTAATTTGTTCTGACACAGTTTAACTTAAGTTCTTGTTTATTAAAATATAAAAATAAAAAAAAATTAAAATATTTTTATATATATATATATATATATATATATATATATATATATACATGATAGCCCTAGTTTCTTTTACTTTTATTAAGAAAGGAAACATATTTATTAAAAGTGACAATAGATATCTTTTGATTGTTACAAACATTTTCTGTTTCAAATAAATCAAAGCATCTTGGTAAAAAAAAATTCTGTATCATGGTTTCTACAATAATACATTTTCAGCAGTGATGAAAATGTATAATGAACATCAAATCAGCATATTAGAATGTTTTTTTAAGGATTATAGGAATAATAAAGGAATAAATTACATTTTAAAATGTATATAAACTAAAAACAATTATTTACAATTGTAGTAATATTTCACACTACTTTTAATCAAATAAATGCTGCCTTGGTAAGCAAAAAATCAAATGCGGAATTTCAGAAAGTTTAAAAACCTTTTTTTGTGGATGTAGGATGAAAAAAAAACTTTTCCAAAATGAGTTGAATTTTTTTAAGCGCAATACAGTAAATCTGTCATTCCAAATTCAAATTAATTTGCATATAGAATAGAATTTCTACATAGAAATTTGTAATTGAGGCAATGCAACAAAAGAACCATTTTGGGTTCCTCAAAGAAGATGTTAGTGTATAGTTCTTAAAAAGCCATTTTTATTAGTGTAAAGAATATTTTATAGGAACTGTTCACTGAAAGGTTCTAAGCAAGGTTCTTCTATGGCATCACTGTGAGAACACTCTTTTGGAATCTTTATCTTTAATAGTGATGTAGTGATTGAGGAATGCTTACCATTTTATGTCCTTAAAGAACTTCTTTTGTTGCTCTGATAACTGGTTTGGACAAAAACTCTAATGTGAAAGAGATTCCATGTTTGTATTGTCTGTCACGTTGCTGCGTTGTGCATAGTTAGAACATGGTGTAAAGGTCAGTGTGAAGATGGTAATTGCTGTGGCTTTGATATAAGAAACCTTTACTAACATTAAATGGCCGCGTGTGGGCTCAGGTAGACGAACATTCCTTAACACGCTCAGAGAGTTTGAGAGACACGAGAGTGCAGGAGGAACAGCTGGGCCTCGGAGTTCACCAATGCGTGTTTGCCCTTGCGAGGTTATTAGCGTGATGGTCGTCATGGCAACAGGAACGCCTCCATGGTAACACATAGCTGAGACAGGTGCAGTTGCATCACAGGGCTATTTGTTGCCTGGCAAAAGGACAGGCCATTAGCGCTCGAGAAATACACTATCGCCCTGGAAACACGCAACTCTCCATGGCAACCGCAGATGGCTTGGAGCCTATTTTAGGGTTTTCTGTACCTGCTTTTGTCTGTCTTCATAAAAATTCGGGGATGCGTGAATTATCGGAGATGACAACTGGAGGTCCAGTTGCTTTAGGAGATTAATTTTAAATGGGACTGTGAATCTGAAGAAGCCCTGAAAGAGAGGGAGGGAGGAATAAAAAGCGCTGAATGCACAGAGAGTGACATAGTTCTCATTTTTAATAGTTGTCATTTCAGCCCGTGGGTAAAAATGCATTACTAAGAAAACAAATTCAATGTACAAGCTGATGAAAAGCCCCAGTCGGGTATTGTCTTGTTCAGCTTTAGACTTCCAGGCTTGTTTGTGTGCCTCTGCCCCCACCTCTCCTGCCTTCAAGTCTTCTCAGTAACACTAAATGACAAGATCGCCCACTTTTCCACGCTTACTCTAATGGCCGGTGCTGTAAATGATGGGGCTTCCATATCTGGCAGAAACCCTCAGAGTGTCTTTGGATCTTCTCCGCCTATAAAGTTCAGAGATATATTAGCTTTTCAGCAGCCCGGACTGATGAACCTTCCAATGGAACATGTCACATGTCTCTTTGATTAACGTATGCCTGAGAAGAACATCCTTTGCGGAGAGAAGGTTTGGGGGCGGTTGAGGTATTTTGAGGGTTTAGTGCTCATAGCATGAGTGAGGATTTCCTTAGTTAATTTGGCATACACAAACATCTTATTTAGCTTCTCTTGTAACCCTTTTATCATCCTTTTAGGTCATTTAGAGAAACAAAAATTAGGTTTTGTGGCTTTTTTGGGTGGTGGTAAGAAGTCATTGGAAGCACGTCTGTGGAGATTTATTGTCTTTGAGGTATTTTTGTTCTTTTGGAGGTTTGTCAACAGCCTGCCTTTTTCCTGTTAAAACTCCATGGAAAATATTCAGTCTGGTTCCACAAGTCATATTTTTCAGAGCTCTGAAACCACTTCCCTCCAGCTCTGATTTAGTTGTTTGTACAGATGAGTCTCGTATTGCAAATACACTTCCACCATCTTTCACCATCTACATGCTTGAAAGAGACTGGCTAGGCCACTCCAGGACCTTAATGTGCTTCTTCTTGAGCCACTCCTTTGTTGCCATGGCCATGTGTTTTGGGTTATTGTCATGCTGGAATACCCATCCATGACCCATTTTCAATGCCCTGGCTGAGGGAAGGAGGTTTTCACCCAAGATTTGACGGTACATGGCCCCGTCCATTGTCTCTTTGATGCGGTGCAGTTGTCCTTTCCCCTTAGCAGAAAAACAACCCCAAAGCATAATGTTTCCACCTCCATGTTTGACGTTGGAAAGGGTGTTCTTGGGGTCATAGGCAGCATTGCTCCTCCTCTAAACACAGCTAGTTGAGTTCATGCCAAAGAGCTTGATTTTGGTCTCATTTGACCACAACACAACTTCAGGCCTGTACAATGTGCTTTCTTGAGCAGGGGGACCTTGCGGGCACTGCAGGATTTCAGTCCGTCACGGCGTAATGTGTTACCAATTGTTTTCTTGGTGACTACGGTCCCAGCTGCCTTGAGATCTCTGACAAGCTCCTTCCGTGTAGTTCTGGGCTGATTCCTCACACTCCTCATGATCATTGAAACTCCACGAGGTGAGATCTTGCATGGAGCCCCAGACCGAAGGAGATTGACAGTTATTTTGTGTTCCTTCTATTTGCGAATAATCGCACCAACTGCATCACCTTCTCACCAAGCTGCTTAGTGATGGGCTTGTAGCCCATTCCAGCCTTGTGTAGGTCTACAGTCTTGTCCCTGGCATCCTTGGACAGCTCTTTGATCTCTTTGAGTTTGGAATCTAATTTGATTGATTGATTGATTGTTTCTGTGGACAGGTGTCTTTTATACAGGTAACAAGCTGCGATTAGGAGCACTCCCTTTGTTACCTGTATAAAAGACACCAGGGAGACAGAAATGTTGCTGACTGATAAGTGATACTTACGTAAATACTTACTTCACTCATTAAAATGCAAATCAATTTATAACTTTTTTGAAATGTGTTTTTCTGGATTTTTGTTGTTGTTGTTGTTGTTATTCTCTCTCTCACTGTTAAAATAAACCTACCATTACAATTATAGACTGATAATTTCTTTGTCAGTGGGCAAACGTACAAAATCAGCAGAGGATCAAATAATTTTTTCCTCACTATATACCTGGTCTCATGATGAAAACGTACCTGTGGGAACTTTTTTGCAAGATGCAAAATACGTACCAATAAGTACATATTACTGCAGTTTCCAACACAAAAAAGCGGTAAAAAAGCACTTTTTGTACAGTTATTATTAAAGCTCCATATGATTCCCTTTCCAGATGTAACAAGCTTGCTCTGTAACTTTGACGCATCCCAATAAAAACATGACTCATGATGAAAGAGCTAAAAGATGAGAGCTTGAAAAACAAGCATGTTTGCAATTGGGTTTTTACGTCACATTTGCTTTTGAATTTCGCATCTTGCGAAAAAGTCCCAGAAGGTACGATTTCGTCATGAAACCAGGTTGTTTTTATTATGTGTCACTATTGATTTGTCTTTTATTACAGATTGTTTGATATATAGTATTTGTGCGTTTTTAGCCTAAACACAGCAGCGTCCATCTATGAAGGATGTAGGCTGTCAAACATACACAACTGTTAGCCAATCATAGCAGTGGGAATTTACTTCAGAGTCTACAATCCGCCATGCCTATTCAAACAAAACTAAAATATGATGTTTTTTAATGTACGATAACATTATAAGTGGACCTCAGAGAACAGTACAAAATAATAAAAAAGGCAGTTCATGACCCCTCTGTGAAGTGTGAAGAACATTTAAAAAATGTAAAGAATAGAGTATACAGTGATGCAATCAAGAGAAGGCAAATTTACACTCTGCTCTACTAAAACTGCATGTTTTCAGGTTTAGTAATTCATCCGCTTTTAGGAAGTCTGCGAGATTCGCTCCGAAATTCCTTCCATTAATTGTGTGTGGCATTCGCAACCCTCTGGCCCCGAGAAAGCCTCCATTGTGAGCCGTGAGCCCAGGCGAGGGCAGTTCAGATTTCACACGAACAAAAGTTAAAAACCTCAAGGCGAGAAGTAACCTACAGGGGAGAACCGGCGCTGGCACCAATTAGACTTTAGATTAGTTAAAGAGGATTTTGATTGTAGGGGTAAAAGGAAAATGTAGTGGGCGATAGGATTTGAAATGAGATTATAGAATCAAGCGAAAGGAGGTAAGCTTTGTTTAAAAATGAATAACCCGGGCCTGCCCCTGACAGAGATGGAGAAAGCGGCTGTTCCTTGAAAGGTGTGAGTGTTTGCATTAACAGAGCAAACAGATAGAGCGCACCAGATTAAAAATAGATGGGGTATATACCCAGCAAGACTCCAGCCGGTGGCACATGTGTTTTACATTCAAACAACTAGCAAGGGCAAAGGAGCGCCCTTCCCCATCGATGTTAACGTTTTTGAAAATGCTCCGACGGTCGTAGCCGCACCACCAGAGCCCCTGAAGAAGCAGGTTTTGGCTCTCGTAGCTGGTGTTAACATTTGATTAAAAACATTTCGGCTGAAGAAGCGAGCCACGTTCCCACAGAGCAGGTTCAAAGAGGTTCCGCTGGAGCCGGTTGGGGTTGTTTCCGCTTAGATTACCGGGATATGCATATGCAGGTCGAGGTAGCGGCTGTGTTCTGTTCCAGGCCCTGTACCCTGATGTAACCCCTCCCCCTCCACCCCTCAAGTGCTGTTACACAACAGGTTTTAAATAGATTTTTACATGTTTTGAAGAAAATGAGGGGTGCTTGCCCATGCAAAACTTACTGGCACAATGCTAGGACACGGCTCAACAATAAGGCCGGCCCACAGTGTAAGAGTGTTTCAGATTTTTAGACTAGTTGACGGAAATGTCACTTTGGTCACAGCTTCGCTTATAAAATATCTATTTCATCAGATATTTTTCTTAATTGTAAATCATGTATTATTATAAAAATTAAAATATTGTTATAAAATACTATAAACATTAAATAATATATATTTTTTTCTTTTTATATAAAATATTATTGTATTAAATGTTATAAATATATTTAAAAATTAACATTTATAATATATACTAATAAATATATATATATATATATATATATATATACAAATTTTTAATTGTATATATACGTGTGTGTGTGTGTGTGTGTGTGTGTGTGTGTGTGTGTATGCATTATACATACATAAAATAATTTAGAAATTAAATACATAAGTAAAATTGAACCATTAAAATATCAATAAAGTAAAATTGTAAATGTGTTTCTTTAAAAGTAATTATATATAATGTGCAATATATAATATTATTAATGCATATTTTTATTGTGTATATATATATATATATATATATATATATATATATATATATATTAGTAGTATTGTATACATAAAATATGTAATATTATTGTATATTATATTTATAATATTAAAATGCAATATGTAATACTATTTATTTTGTTTCCTTCATTGTATATTTTATTTTGAAATTATTATATATATATATATTAAAATAAATTATTGTATTTTATTATATAATTTATTTTTAAATTATTTTAATGTGTGTGTGTGTGTGTGTATATATATATATATATATATATATATATATATATATTAATATAATTATAGTATTTCATTTATAGATTTAGTTTTTGATATATTTATTATATCTTATTTATTTTTAAGTATTTTTAATTAAGTAAATTATATATATATATATATATATATATATATATATACACATACACACATACATTATATATACAATTATATATATATATATATATATATATATATATATACAATTGTACAATATATATACAATTATATATACATTTATAATTATAAATATTACAAACTGTTAAAATAAATAAATGTGAGCCTGTGAAAATGTGGTGGTAAGCAAATTTGGGCAAGCAGAAAACAATCCTTATACTTGTAAGACCTGTAAGGTGTCTGATATGGTGGTTTCTAGGTGGTTTCTCATTGTCCCCAAGCCAAAGAGTACACTCCAAGTCTTTGATTTCCCCTTCTTTAATTTAGATGCAACTAGCCAACAACCAGCGGTATGATTTGCAGTATCATTTATGTCTGTAGCACAAACAGTTTTGCACTTATGTTGAAAAGGAGTTTTTTCAAATCACTAATGTTAGCTATAAGCAACAGTAATAGTTACTTTAGTCAAGAACAAAAGCGGTTATTGATACAAGGCCACATTAGGGCTCATGGGCTCAAATTCCATCAGCAGCTGTTTGATTGTTCCCTCTTTTGAATGTGTTAAATTATACTGGCGAAACCATGGGCCAAATAATTGCAGCGGGAGATCTCATTTCTTTTTATTATGTTCAGAGAGTGGAGGGCACATAATAACATATAAATAACGTAATATCATAAAAGCTTTCCTGCTTTTTTGGTTCGCTTCTTCCAGCTGATTAAAAAAAGGACCTGGGTCGTCTATCATGAGGCATGCTGTGTCCATGGCAACACATACCGTAGCTGTAACCTGATACAAAGCATATGTGCATTTGGAGTACAAACACTGCTCTTGACTGCTAAAGAGACGGAAGGAGCAGCAGAAAGAGGCAGAGATGGCACGGTGAACCCAGCGCTGCAGGGATCTTGCTCTTTCGTACTGTTCTTCAGCCAACAGTCTTTCTTTGAATACCTACGCCTGACTGTTTAAATCAACAAAAGAGTTCGCTCACATTTATTTGACGCTTAGTGTGCTTGTGAGAGAATTTAGACATAACCAACCGACTTTTTTGTCTATGTTTTTGTTATTTCGAACACTCTACAAACTGTTTTCTTCTTAAACAGCAGAATATGAATATATGTGGTAGTTTCCTGTAGTCAGACTTTTGATCTAGAATATTTCAGGGCATGAAGCTTGTCTGGTATGGATTATTATGCCAAAATGATCAAATCTTTAAAGTTTAGATGGTTAATTTGGTAAGCATCTACTTAAAAAAATAAATAAATAAGTATTTAGTTTTTATTTCGTTTTCATGTTTTATATAAAATATGAATTAATCAATTTAATATAATTGTACTAAGGTTATAAATTTTATAACATTTTACATACAATATTAATTAATAATCAATCAATTAAATATAATATAGTTTTGTAAAATATTCTAAATCTTAAAAGTATTGTTATACTATAAAGTATGAACATTGAATATTATTTCATATTTTTATGAAAAAATATCTAAAATATTAATTAGCAAACAATAAAATGTATATAATTGTATTAAATATTTCAAATATATATATATATATATATATATATATATATATATATATATATATATATATATATATATTTTTTTTTTTTTTTTTTTTAATACTAATAAAATAAATACTAAAATATTGTTAAAATACTATAAACATTGAATAGTATTTAATATACTTTTATGTTCATATAAAATATGAATTAGTAAGCAATTAAATGTATTAAATATTATAAATATAGTAAAATGTGGTTATTAAAATACTATAAATGGGCCAATGTAATTGATGTATAATTCTGTTTATCATTGTTAATTTCTGCCTTTATTACTCAGTTTTGCAAATATTAATTAACCAAATTAATATTGTATTAAATGTTATAAAACATTTTACATAAAGTATTATTAATAGTCAATCAATTTGATGTAATATAGTGTAAAATATGATAAATATTAAAATATTGTTATAAAATACTATAGACATTTCTTTTTATAAAAAAAAAATTAGTAAGCAATAAAATGTATATAATATAATTGTATTAAATATTCTAAATAGATATAAAAAAATGTATTAATGCATTTTATATTTTTTATAATATTATATAATTTTAGTATTAAATATTAAAATGGTATAATTAAAAATGTAAAAATTAAATTGCAAGTATTAATCAATTGAACATAACTGTGTTAAATGTTATAAATATTAAACATTTTACATACAATATTAATGAATAATAATCAGTTGAATGAAGTATTATAAATATTAAAATATTGTTATAAAAATACTGTTTAATATATATATATATATATATATATATATATATATATTTAATATAAAATATTAATTAGTAAACAATAATATATATATATATATATATATAAATAAAACAAATGTATTTAACGCTATAAATGCTATAAAAATGCTATAAATAAATAAATACTTTCATATCATGTATAATTATGTTTAATATTGTTATTTTCTGCCTCTATTTCTCAGTTTTGCAAGTGTTCAACTCAAATATCTTAATTACAGTATTTTGCTGGAATTAAATTCACTTTAAAATTAAAATTATGCAATTTTTATGAATATTTTATGCTGTTTTGATATTAGTCTTCATTGTGGTTGTAAGGAGTGAAAGTAAATGTATTTGCACTTAGTTTTACCTTTTACGCTTATTTTGAGATGGTACACTTTTTTTTATTATTCATTTAGGGTATAAATGGATCCGAACTGGTGCATCCTTACATTAGTAATGACTGCATGCTGTACTCAGGTGTAAGGTTAGTGAAAAAATCTCAAAGTTGAAAGTTAGAGATGTTTCAGTTGCTAGGCGACTAGTATGCTAATGAAGATGTTCGTCTCAAGCTGTGTCTGAGCTGTGCTGAGATATGTTTTAATCACTCTCAACGGGAAAAAAAAGGGGGGGGGAAAAATCAAACACATTCTGACGGAACACTGTAATTAATGGATCCGTAAAGAAATAGAGAGGTTCCATTACTTCTCACACTAAATTATCCTCAATTGTCAGGGCAGATACCTGAAGTCTGACAGCCCTGCGGAGATTAGCAAATGTGAAGTGGCAGCGCTGTGTTTATTGGCTTTGGCACACGGCCTCTCGACGCTTCCAGATGCCACGCGCTGTAGAGCGTTCCTTCGTCGGAAGAGGTCCAGAGCCAAAACAGCCCCGTCAACCTGCGGTCTTGGGCTTTTAAATACACCGCCTAGACGAATGCGCTCAAAGCCCTGTGCCACCTCTGTTTGTTCTAATTCTCAATTAGTTAATATACTCTAAGAAGATTAAGAAGGGGGAGATGACAGAGCCAATGTCTGCACATACTGAATCTACAGGGAGGCAGAAAGTGGATAGAGGGCTAAATTGAAGATTAGACTGCTCCTGATTAGATTTGTGAAGCTCACAGTGAGCGCTGAGACGGAGGAGGAATCGTACACAAGCAGATAATTGATAGAAACTGAGCAGCTAATCCACGCAAAAATATTTCGTAACCTTTCAAGTGAAAAATATTCAGATCAGAAGGAGCTGTCAGAAAACAGAGGCCGTTTCCAAACTCTGTGGGAACGGCGAAATGTGAAACCATGCTCCAGTACTTCACAAATCCCAAACAAAAAGGTCAGGAAATTCATATTTGCTGTCACAAATGATTAGCGTTTAGGAATGCCAACAGTATGGAGCGTGAAGAATCATAGCTGAGGGAGGAAGATTGCATTAGAGGAGATGAGAAAGATAAAGGGAAAATTCATGACTGATTTTGGGAACTTTGATCATATTTGAAGCACTCATATTGTTCACAAATGCTCTCAAGTAGGTCATTTGGTCAACATTTATTACTTGTTTGAGTTTACATACTGTTGCAACACTTACAGTAGTTTGTCTTTTCTATTTGTATCATTTATTTCTTTTTTTATATGTATTACACAATTATATATATATATATATATATATATATATATATATATAATTGTATGCAGTCATTTTTCCTTTTAACTGCACATTTTAATACATATTTTATATATATGTATATATACATACACATATATATATATGAAGAGAAGAGTTCCGATGCAAAACCCTCTAAATGCCATCTCAGTCAAAAATGAGATAATGATACTGAGTGAATGCTCTTGACATATATTACACATCCATCATATACTTTTACTTCAAACTCGCCAAAATCCCACCCTCAGCTCAATTTTTTTATACATATTTTATAAATATAAATATTATTCTAAACAAATTCTGACTATTATTTCATCATTATGCTGCTTAATTAATGACTTAATCCTTCATGGCTTTTGCATTTTTGCATGTGTCATCATTCTTCTGAAAAAAGGTATGGTATATTAAAATATATATTAAAATGTAAATATAAAAATATATATTATATTTTGTTAAATAGTTGATTATAATGAATTAATAATGGTTGTATAATTAATACAATGATTTTAAACAATTTCATTCAGTTTTAAAAAGTGTAATAGTTTAATAATATAAAAATAATAAATTATTTATTGTATTATTTAGGAATATTTGTATTATATAGTATACATTGTATTTATATGTTATATACAGTTTAGCAAATACTATATATATATATAGTATCTCACAGAAGTAGTGAGTGTACAGCTTGTATAACAGTGTAAATTTGCTCTCCCCTCAAAATAAATCAACACAGTCATTAATGTCTAAACTGCTGGCCAGAAAAGTGAGTACAAAAGTGAAAATGTCCAAATTGGGCCTAAAGTGTCAATATTTTGTGTGGCCACCATTATTTTGCCTTTACATTGCCTTAAACCTCTTGGGCATGGAGTTCACCAAAGCTTTACCCTCAGCTTCTTTAGCAAGGCTGTGGTCGTCTTGGAGGTGTGTTTGAGGTTGTTATCATATTGGAATACTGCCCTGCGGCCCAGTCTCCGAAGGGAGGGGATCATGCTCTGCTTCAGTATGTCACAGTGCATGTTGGCATTCATAGTTTCCTCAATGAACTGTAGCTCCCCAGTGAAGGCAGCACTCATGCATCCCCAGACCATGACACTCCCACCACCATGCTTGACTGTAGGCCAGACACACTTGCGTCATACGTCTATTTCCCAAACACAACCTCTGGATATGACGCTGAGCACGTGCAATCAACGTCTTTGGTCGACCATGGCGAGGCCTGTTCTGAGTGGAACCTGTCCTGTTAAACCGCTGTATTGTCTTGACCACCATGCTGCAGCTCAGTTTCAGGGTCTTGGAAATCTTCGTACACCATCTTTATGTAGAGCAACAGTTTTTTGTTTTTTTTCAGATCCACAGAGAGTTCTTTGCCATGTGGTGCCATGTTGAACTTCCAGTGACCAGTAAGAGAGAGTGAGAGCGATAACACCAATTTTAACATTAATGGCTGTGTGTTGAGTTATTTTGAGGGGACAGCAAATTTACACTGTTATACAGGCTTTACACTCGCTTCTTTACATTGTAGCAAAGTGTTATTTCTTCAGTGTTGTCACATGAAAAGATATAATAAAATATTTACAAAAATGTAAGGGGTGTACTCACTTCTGTGAGATACTGTGTATATATATATATATATATATATATATATACATTTTTATATATTTATAACATTTTTATTTGTATACCATTTGTAGTAATTATCAAAAATAGATCAGTGTAATTTTACAATATTTTGTAGTAATACAATTTGTTACTATACTGATTCAATAATTTAATGTCACTTTATTTTATTACTATTATTTTTTTTTATTTATTGTATGCTAACCATGTTCTGTTAACACAATAATGGTTACATTTCAAGTAAAATAAGTACCAAATTTATCATATGTGACACTGGATCACAAAACCAGTCATAATGGTCAGTTTTTGGAAATTAAGATGTATACATCATCTGAAAGCTGAATAAATAAGCTTTCCATTCCGTTTGTTAGGATAGGACAATATGTGGCTGAGATGTCAAATAATATACTGAACCACAGGCATCTGAGTATGTTTTGTTTCGGTGACCGACCCTGACATATCTGTTGTTCCTTGCATTCTTCTCAGATATCTTTTGAGTTTGTACACACATCCTGCCTCATACTCTCCCTTCTTTTCATGAAGGACCTGTTGACCTCCTTTTCCAAAGGATGTCCATGATCACCAAGAAAAATCAATAGCTTTTATATGTGAGCAATCCTGAAGTCTGATTCCGTTTCTCACAGCCAGCACAGTAACTCGCTTTTTTCCCTGTTCATCCCAGGCATATTAGAATATCTATTTTTAGGCAGTTTATAACCAGTAATAAAAATAAATAAAAATAAACATCGAATTTTCCTGACAGAACAGAGTGCAGACATAGTTTTCCTGATAGCTCAGTTCATTTGTGCCCAAAAAAGCTCCCACCAATGAGGAGTGTGTAGTTCAGCTGAAGAGTTTCCCACTGTGTAGCTACATATTGAAGTCTGCAGCACCATCACCTGAGCCGGCCTGTCATCTCACCACCAGAAAGTAATGATTAAAGCTACGAGGGCTCAGTTTGAAAGAGAATGTAATGACTATGTTGGTGCATAGTCACGTCTCAACATTGTGTAAGCCTTCATGTTTTGTTTACTTGGTCAGTAGCAGTTTGCTGGAGGCAGAGGAAGTTCCCTTACAAAAACCTGCCATTGTACCCAAAGTTTCCTTGGTATCACAGTTACTCACTGTTTGTTGAAGGTTTAGAAAAGTTGTTTTGAAATTGATTGTATACTTGAAAGAGTTCACCCCCATATGAGTATGTGCTGAAAATGTACTTACTCACAGGTTATCCAAGATGTAGATGAGTTTGTTTCTTCATTGGATCAGATTTGGGAAATATATCCAGTTTCCATTTTATCCAGTATCCATACTCTGCAGTGAATGGGTGCCGTCAGGCCAAACAGCTGATAAAAACATCACAATAATCCAAAAGTAATCCACACAACTCCTTGCCATCAGTTAACATCTTGTAAAGTGAAGTCTATATGTTTGTAAGAAATAAATTCATCAAGACGTCTTTAACATCAAATGTCTCATCTGAATCAGGAAAGAAATATGTACAGATATAAATATATTGGTGGGTTTTGATGTGAAAGGACAACAGGGGCTTTTTCACTTGAGGAAATGTTATGGATTTAGGACTCAAATTTTGGCCAGAAACAAAGACTGCATTTAAAACACTTGGATCTGTTTCCTGGATCTGTTTCTTGCTTTTCAATTAGTACACACATATACATAGTATGGTCATTTATAGACTGGAGTCATGTGGATTATTGTGATGGTTTTATCAGCTGTTTGTACTCTCATTCTGATGGTACCCATTTACTGCAGATGACACATTGATGAGGCAGTGATGTACAGTTGAGGTCAAATTTTACATCCCCCTTTCAGAATCTGCAAAGTGTTAATTATTTTACCAAAATCCTACGATCCTACAAAATGCATGATATTGTTTATTTAGTACTGATAAGATATTTCACATAAAAGATGTTTACTTATGGTCCACAAGAGAGCTTATTTTGTCTTCTGTAGCTTCTGAAAGGAAGTGCTAAATTAAAAAAATATGATATTTAGGCAAAATAAGAAAAATGTACACCTCTCCATTCTGATCAAAAGTTTTATACCCCCAGCTTTTAGTGCATGTTTGCATGTCACATATGAGTCCCTCAGTTGTCCTCAGTGTGAAAAGATGGATCTCAAAATCAGAAAGTCGTTGTTGGAAAGGGTTTAAATACACAAAAAATGCTGGAAAAACAAAGAATTTGTGGGACCTGAAGGATTTTTATGAAGAACAGCAGGCAGTTTAACTTTGCAGGACAAACAAGGGACTCATGAACAGCAATCACTAAACAAACAGACAAACAAACAAAAAAACAGCTGTAGATCACACAGATAACAACACAGTAAGAAGATGTAAACTTTTGAACAAGGTCATTTTTAAAAAAAAAATTCAACTATTATTTTCTCTTGTGGACTATATGTTAACATCTTTTATGTGAAATATCTTATTTAGGCCAGTACTCAATAAAAAATAACATACATTTTGTATGATCCCTCTTATTTCTGTAAAATTAACATTTTGCAGATTCTAAAACTTTATTAAATTCTGTAAACTTTTGACCTCAACTGTAATGCTAAATTTCTCCAAATCTGTTCTGTTCTTGGATGACCTGAGATTAAATATTCAGCAAAATTTCATTTTTGCATGAACGATTACTTTAAAACAGCCATGCATAATCAGACATCTTTGGTATTAGCATTGCAACATAGGCTGTTTTTAAGCATTTTATTTGAAAAACGTAGTTTTGCACCTCTCTAGCTACATCAGTTAATGTTATTAATGTAAAACTGTGGTAACATGATCTCATAACTTGATAACTTGAACTGTGCACCTGTATTAATTTATGATTTTACAGTATCAACATTAAAATTGGCAGAAGGTACAGTCACCATGGTATTTCTTTGTGGATACATGTGCTCCCTCTGTCTGTCTCACTCTCGCTTTTTCTTTTGGCACTGTTTATCTCTCAAAATATCTTTGTGTCGTTTCACTGTCTGTTTTTCAGGATTGCAGTCCATCTGTCACTTGTACATCATCTGTTTGTGTCACTTTCTCATCATTCTCTCCATTGTGTTTCCTTTACAGTATGTCCAGTCCTCCAATTTGGCCAGGAAGTCCCTTTTACAGAAAAAACAAGGGAGTCCTGCTACAAGGTAGAGTGACATGTCTTATCGTATTTATTTCTTGTGTGTTTTTGGTTCCACTGACAAGTGCTCTTTATTACCTGTGTCAGTTCCACTACAAAAAGGGATCTTGGTTTATTTGCATGCTCTTTAGATGAGCCTTTGCTTCAACAAAAGGCTCATTTTCATGTACCTGGCTAGCTCCTAAAGGAATTAGCTGGGTGGGTGTTTATTTGGTTTGTTTGCCCTGGTTTAAAAAGAGCTGCTTCAAATCTAAGACCATTTTTCCTCACTTCTTTTCATGTGGTATTTGGATCCTGCCAGCCCTTCAGTTGTTACCTCTCTTTGTCTCATTCTGTAATCCAGAACATTTTTTTTTCTTTTGCAGTTCTGACATGCATGTCCTTTTCCCTATTGTTGAACAAGCGTGTTGAAGTGTGAAGTATTCAAAGAAAGCTAAACGGATAAAATGAGACAAAAGATTGATTGATTGCTAATGTCCTGGCCTAAACTTTGATCCTTAACCCTGTATGGTACAGTGCATCCATATGGCAACACATTATTTCCACATACATAAATACTCTTACCTCTTCATGACGAAAACGTACCTGTGGGAACTTTTTCGCAAGACGCGAAATACATACAAGTAAGTACATATCTCTGCAGTTTCCAACAGAAATGAACACTAGAGGCGGTAAAACAGCAAGCACTTGTAATCTTCATACACAGTTGTGATTATAGCTCCATATGTTTCACTTTCCGGACATAACAAGCTTGCTCGGTAGCTCAGCCAGCATGGAATTGAACTTAGGATGTGGAATCCTTGGGTACAAATGGCATGAAAATGGCTGAAAGATTAGAGATCAAAAACAAGCTAAAACAGCATACTGTATAGTGCAAATGGTACATTATTTTAAAACGTCACAAAGCATTATTTTAGAGTTATAGCGCCACTCAACAGACATTTCAAATAAAAAATACGGTGACATACAAAACTAATGTCACATAAAATGTATACTCAGTTAATTAAATATTTATTTAATTCAAGAAGGATGTTGTTTTTCTTAAAACAGCTTTCATAGGGCAACTTTACATTTTTCAGTATTACTTTTATGAATAGAAAGTATAGAAAACAGCGTGTTTCTGCTTCCACTCAAAATAGGCATTTTAAAAATATCTGTGTGATATATTTTAAGCTGAAACTTCACAGACACATTGTGGGGACACCTGAGACATATACTGCACATTGTAAAAAGGGGCAAATAGGTCTCCTTCAATTAATCCTCTTTGAGTAAAATGATTAATTGTGACCCTGTACCACAAAACCAGTCATAAGGGTACATTTTTGGAAATGGTTTGTTAGGATAGGGCAATATTTGGCTGAGATTCGAGATTATTTGGCCGACCTGGAATCTGAGGGTGCAAAAAAATCTAAATATTGAGAAAAGTGCCTTTAAAGTTGTCCAAATGAAGTACTTAGCAATGCATATTACTAATCAAAAATTAAATTAAGATATATTTACGGTTGGAAATTCACAAAATATCTTAATGGAACATGATCTTTACTTAATATCCTAATGATTTTTGGCATTAAAAAAATCAAGAATTTTGACCCATAGTGTTGGCTATTGCTACAAATATAGCCGTGCTACATAAGATCGGTTTTGTAGTCCAGGGTCACTCATCTTGAATTGTAGTCTATAAAGTAGTCTATAAAATATTGCTTGTTGCTTGCCTAAAAATGAATGGTTTTGTACACACAACCCTTTTAAAGTTGAACCTACGATAGCAACCCTTTTAAAACTAGACCTCGTGGCTGTTTCCTTGCTTATTTTAATAATGGCTGCAATGAAATGCCTTATTACACTCATTAGCCTCAGCAGGCGGAGGATTGGATGGGTTGTTGTGCACTTTTCCTCTGTATCTTGGTCCCAGCACTTGGCGAGTAAATGTCACGATAACAGTTACAGTGTTTTTAGTTTATTTAGTCAATGCAAAGTAGCAGTAAGTAATGTTTTAAAGATAATAGGCTTCCTATTGGTTGCATGTGAATTTATTGATAGAGATGGTGGGTAGAGGACAGGAAGTTATGCAAAATCAGAATCACAAGGGCGCAAAGCACAGTTTGCTCACTATAAAACCAATCCACCTCTTAAGGGTTTTATCCAATTTAAGACCAATGCCTACTGTGGCCCAATGATACAAGCGGTTGACTTATTGACATGTCCGGAAGCGATTTGCATTCAGCGCACCTAAGATGTGATCTATATTCAATTTGACTGGAAATTAATTCTCACCAAACTCTAAAGACATTGACCGATGGCTTGGATTGTTTCACAGCGAATGGTTCATCGTCCTCCCTGTTTAAATCTCTCCTTAGCATGTGCTGGGTTCCCTCCGCATGTATTTTTTTTGAGACTCATGCGTGTGAATCACAGTAATCAGAGATTTAATTAACCTGGTGGCATTTAAAGCGGCACACTAATGGAAGTGTGGCGCGAGAGCTGTTATTATAAATATGTTTTCCATCCGAGGTGCGAGTGTGACACTCACGGCAGTCGAAAGCCCAGCAGATATCCACCTCCTACAGCACCGACTTCAGTTGCTCACCCACAGCCTGATCATTATTTTACTTTTTTTAGAGTTTAGTTAAATAAACCCCTGCACCATAATGAGTATCTGATGTGTGCAAATGAGTGCCTAGTTATATATAGTCGGTTATACATCATCACCCTCTTAAACACGTTTACACGACAGAGACAATCACAACACACCCTTTCAGAAAGCGGCTTTTGAGCATTGCATAGAGGTACCGTGCAGGCAGCAACTTGCTCGGTGTAATTGGCAGTTAGCTGTGTGTTTTGTAAACTCTTTTGTGGCTGTGATATTATCTGACGCGTGGGGAGGCGACAGCGATACACCTGCAGCGGCTGCCACATTTGTAGGAGGGACATCTGCTGAGCTCTGAAGTGCTAGCGCACACTATCGTACTGCATCCTTTGCCATCCTTCGTTCTCAGATATGCCATTAAACATTAAAGCAAAGTTTTCTTCTGCCTGTCAAGGCCCTGTTCGTTGCATAGCTATTGAAACTTCAATTAGATCTAAGATGCTAGCTTGATATATCGCCAAAAAGTCATCAAAAGTTTACATACACCTTGTAGAAACTGCAAAATGTTCATTATTTTAGGGATCATACAAAATGCATGTTATTTTTTAATTAGTACTGACCTGAATAAGATATTTCACGTAATAGACATTTTTAATTTATTTTAGATTATTTCCAATTTAACTTATTTTGTCTTCTAGGGAACATGTAAGTATCTCCTGTGAATAGCAGTACTAAATAAAAAAAAAAAAAAAAAGATATTTAGGCAAAATGAGAAAAATGTACACATCTTCATTCAAGATGCTTCAAAGGTTTTAACCCCCAGCTCTTAATGAATTGTTTTTCCTTCTGGAGCATGCTGAAAAATACTGAAAAACCACAGAATTTGTACCTGAAGGATTTTTGAAGAACGGCAGGCTGTTTAACTGTTCAGAAGAAACAAGGTACTCATGAACAACTATCACTAAACAAACAAACAAACAAACAAAAAACAGTTGTGTATCATTCAGATAACAATTAATTATTAAAAATCAAGTGTATATTTTCTCTAGTGGACTATATGTAAATGTCTTTTAGGTGAAATATCTTATTCAGGTCAGTGCTAAATAAAAAATAACATGCATTTTGTATGATTCCTCTTATTTTGGTGAAATAATTAACATTTTGCAGATTCTGCAAAGTGTATGTAAACTTTTGACTTGAACTATAATACTTTTCAAGAAGATTTTGCTTATTGTTTTTCTAACAAAAGCTGATCGTCTGCTGACACTGGTGTCTTGCTAAATAGTTAAAATGGGACAGAGCACTGGATTATGTCCCTGAGGATTCTGGAAGTGAGACTCGAGATGTGCGGAGATGATGTGACAGGCAAATGAGCTGTTTAGTATTTGTGTGGAACATGATTGACTTGCATCTTCAGATGTCATTTGAAACCGTGTTATCACTCTAAAGTGATATAAAGAGATTAAAATAGTTTGATTTTGTGTCCTTGTGCGCTCTGAAGTTGCTCTGAGATGAAGATTTTGCAGGGTAGTCTCTAGACAGACTGCAGGTCTTTTGACTATGGCTTTTATTGGAGACAGGTCGATCACTGACACATTGTCAGTCATGGCAGCCCAGAGGTCATTTAGTTTCAAAATGGCTTTCTTTGAAGTCTACTAGAAACTTCATAACTTGTCGTAAATTGTAAGCGAGTGTGAACACAGATAGGGGGCATGTGTAGGCTGGAAAAAAGTTAACTGGAATTTCCATTTGCATCCCATTTTAAGTCGTGTAATGTAATGTATTTCTGGGTAAAACAGGATATTCAGTGTAGGGCCATCAGGAACTGATCATATCTTTAGATAAGAAGTTTGTTGCCAAATAAATAAATAAATAAATAAACAGACAATAAATCAATGAAATATTGATTTCTTATACAAAAAAGTTTGAGGTTCAAGGCTGCATTTATTTGATCAGAAAGTCACAATAAATGTTGTCAAATATTTTAAAATACCTTTTTTATATTTTAATATATTTAATTATTATGGATTTATTATTTAAACATGTTTATTTTATTTTATTTTATTTTATATTTTTTTTTATGGTAAATCTTAATTTTCAGTAGCCATTACTCAAGATTTTAGAAATCATTTAATATCCTGATTTAAGCTGAAGCTCAGTTGTTCTGCTTATTTATTTATTTTTTGTTGTTGTTGTAGAAATCATAATACTTTTTTCAGGATTCTTTGAAGAATAGAAAGTTTATAGCAATTATATGAAGTTATAACAACATTAACAACAACTGTAAGATTATGTCTTTAATGTAATTTTTGGTTAATTTGATGCATCATTGCTGAATAAGTATCAGTTTCTTAAAAAAAATATTATTATTTTTTGTGTGTGTGTGGAAATCTTAATACTTTTTTCAGAATTCTTTAAAAAATAAATAAGTTTATAGTATTTACATGATGTTATAACAGTGTTTATATGCAAAAACTGCAATATTATGTGTTTAATGTCATTTTTGATTTAAAAAAAACTAGAAATAGAAAATAGAAAGTTTATAGCATTTAGATGAAGCAATTAATTATATCAAAAACTGTAATATTATGTCTTTAATGTAATTTTATATTAATTGAATGCATTATTGCAAATAAGTATCAGTTTCTTAAAAAAAACATGCTCAGTTTTCTTTTTTTTCTGTGAAAATCTTGATACTTTTTTCAGGATTCTTTTTAGAAAATAATGTTTATAGTTTTACATAAGGTGACAACAACATTTTAATGCAAAACCTATATAAAAAAAATGCAATATTATGTCTTTAATGTAATTTTTGATTAATTTAATGCATCCTTGCTAAATAAGTTTATTTAAAAAAAAAAGAGCGTTTTTAACTTTTGACGGGTGGTGTATGTTTGTATGTATGCGTACATCTTATTTTATTAAATAGCCTAAAATGTATTTCTTTTTTCAAGTGCATGTAGCATTATTCTGCTCTGAGATCTTGTTATAGCAAAAGCTTGTGGTAAATTACTGGTCCTGCACACTGGAGCTGTGTATTAGCACTGTGACAAGTGGTCCATATCCAGCCCTCTTATTGGATTTTAACAGACTTTTTACTGACGGAAAAGACAAGCGCAGAACCGCACAAAGACCAAGAAGTTCTAAGAACTATTTAATAAGGGATTACCAGTGAGATTTACTCCTTCAGTTTCACTGCAAAACTGATCATTGCTCTCTCTCTCCCCCCTTTCTTTCTTTCTTTAAGTCTGTCTCTCTCTGTCTGTTATTTTCTCACACTCTCTCACAGCTAAGCACCTCTCACCTCTCGCCCAGTTACCAGTAGGTCGGGATTGATTTGGTGATTGTGGAAGCCCTTTTGACACTCCATGAAAAACGATCCAAATAACCCCCCCTCTTTCCTCTCTTTTGCTCTTTCCTGTGTGTTTTTTTTCAGCCTCTTCATGTTGAGTAGCGCCTCTGAAGTTCAAAGTCTGTAGAAAGCTGTGACTGTTTAGAAATGCTGTAGAACACAAACGAAGCTTCTGTCGCTAAATTGGTGAAAGGAGGCTCAGTGATTTATAACTCTTTTCATATTTGTAAAAATCCCTTATAACACTAAAGTGTTTCTATGGTGTTGTGTGTGGTTGCTAGGTGGTTTCTATCACTTCCAGGTTGTTCTGAGAGGTTACTGAGTGGTTTCTTCATAAAGTTGTGTGATTTACCCATTTGAGGTACACATACATATTTAAGGTCAGTGTTTTTTATGACATATGACAGGAACAATAAAGAGGAAGGAAGTCTTGTTGAGAAGATGTGACAGTTACCTAGAGTGCACTTTTACCCTCTCTGTGGCTCTGTGCTATCTTTGGGTTGTTATAGCACAATTACACTTCATGTTTGCATTGAATCATTCCAGACCAATGGGATTAGGACACAAAACATTCTTGATGTGATGTGACTTATGCATTTGGAAGTGCATGCATATTCTCCAGTCACATCCGCCGTTTAAAAGTGGCAAAGAAATGCATAAAAAGCAGCGCACAAACCAAAACCACAAGCTGACTGTATTCATCACATAGGCAACACGTTACAACTAACTTTTGTTTTTGAGTTCTGATGATTTACAGCGAGACACGTCTCTTAGTTTTTTCCCAGCCGCAACAGTTTGAAATTCAGGGGCTAAGTCACTCGCTCGCTGAGAAGAAAGGCTGTCAGGATTGGACGGAGCTGTGGAACTCTTTCAGTAATGCTTTTCAGACCTTATTATTCTCAACGCCTGCAAGTGTGCGCTGGAATGGGAACACTGTCTCTTGCCTGCCTTGCTGTCTTGCACGTTTCCTCTTTTATCTCCTCTTTGTTCTACAAGAGTTGTATCAAAATGGACGTGACAAAACTGAGTCGTGTTTTGAATATGTAGTCACGTCTAGTATGTGTACGGGAATGTGTGTCTGTATGTGCACTTGCTGTCCTTTCATCCTTGATTAGTGTAATCAAGTGTAATGTTATTAGGGTTATTGGTAATCTAATTTGATAAATATGACATCACAGCCCTATGCACATTAAATGAATAATCCAGGTTCAATACCAGTTAAGCTTGTTTTATTTTTTTTTACAGTTATTTTTACAATTTTAACTCACCCCTAATTATCTTGAAAAAACAAGTTTATGGAGAGGCACTTAAAATGGGAAGGAAAAGGGCTAATTGTATGAGATTTAAGAGCAGAAGTGTAAAGCTTGCAGGGTGTATGTAAAGGTCAAAAGTTTATATACACCCTGCAGAATCTGCAGTATGTTAATTATTTTACCAAAATAAGAGCGATCATACAAAATGCATGTTATTTTTTTATTTAGTACTGACCTGAATGAGATATTTCACATAAAAGACATTTACATATAGTCCATAAGAGAAAACAATAGTTGAATTTATAAAAATGACCCTGTTCAAAAGTTGTTACCTAAATGATTTTGTTTAGTGATTGTTGTTCATTGTTTGTCCTGAACCGTTAAACTGCACGCTGGTCTTTAGAAAAATCCTTCAGGTCTCACAAATTCTTAGTTTTTTCAGTATTTTAGTGTATTTAAACCCTGTCCAACAATGACTGTATATTTTGAGATCCATCGTTTCACACTGAGGACAACTGAGGGACTCGTACACAACTATGACATAAGGTTCAAATGTTCACTGATGCTCCAGAAGGAAAAACAATGCATTAAGAGCCAGGGGTTAGAGTTGTGCCGATAGACTATAGTATTATTATATAGTATATATACTTTTAATACTTTAATATATTATTATATAGTCTTAATTATTATTATTATCCGTCAAAAATAGACTGTTCGCTTATATTTAGCTAAGCAGAGCGCAGAGCCGCTTCTAGGATGCTTCAGAAACTTGCCGCGGGGCGTCAGAGCCGTAACATGCCGCAGACGTGTACAGTGAAAATACGGGGTAAGACATTTTATTCATCATATAGTGTAGATGGCTTTACTGACTATAACGCGAGTGTTTTTTAAAGTGCATAAACTCCCTATAGACTAGGCTAGTGATGTTCTTTGAAAACAACGCTGAATCCAGCTTCTTATTCGCAGCTTCTTTTCGATGCTATCCGTTCCAACTTAAAAACGTGCCGCTTCCCGCGGTTCTTAGCTCCTTATTCACGCGCATCACATATCGCCCAACACTACCATGGGTGTAAACTTTTGAACAGAATAAAGATGTGTATATTTTTCTTATTTTGCCTAAATATCTTAATTTTTTTTTATTTACTGCCCTTCAGAAGCTACAGAAGATACTTACATGTTTCCCAGAAGAAAAAATATGTTATGTTAATTTACCTTGATCTTTAAATTCAAAAAGTTTTCACCCCCTGGCTCCTAATGCATTGTTTCTCCTTCTGGAACATCAGTGAGTGAGTGTGAACCTTTTGTAATAGTTGCATATGAGTCCCTCGGTGGATGGATCTCAAAATTATACACTCACTGTTGGATTAGGGTTTGATTACACAAAAATGCTGAAAAAACAAATAATTTTGTGGGATTTTTTTTCTGAAGAAAAAAACAGCCGTGGATCATTCAGGTAAGAACACGGCATTAAGAAGTCTATGTAAACTTTTGAACAGGGTAATTTTTATAAATTCAACTATTATTTTTTTCTTGTGGATTATATGTAAACATCTTTTATGTGAAATATCTTATTCAGGTCAGTAATAAATAAAAAAAATAACATGCATTTTGTATGATCACTCATATATCCCTCTGCAAGGTGTATGTAAAGCTTTGACTTTAACTGTATATAAACTTACAATAATAAGAAATGTTTCCTAAGCATCAAATCAGCATATTATAATGATTTGTGAAGGATCGTGTGACACTAAAGACTACAGTAATGATGCTGAAAATTCAGCTTTGCATCACATGAATAAATTACATTTTAAAATATATTAAATTAAAAAACAGTTGTTTTAATTTGTAATAATGTTTCACAATATTACGTATTTTGCTGTATTTGTTTTATTAAATAAACTGGATTTTTTTTTATAAGAAAAGGAGGGACAAGTGGAAACGCTGCTGATCAAGCTCAGTCCTGAATATTAATTTAAGATATGCATACATCAAACAATACTTTTGCAGGGTAACAGACCTAGATACTGCAAATGTTGCTCATGTTGCAAAACAATTTGTTTTATCAGAACACATTGCTATGTTTGAAAATCTGTCTACAGAAAAATGCATGTTTACAGTAGAAAACATCGGCCTCTGTGAATGTTTACTGTAATAAACAGTAATGAATGAATGTGGGAGAGTTTCTCTTGGCTTGAGGCTTTGCTTCGGGGGATCAGGGTGAAAATGTTCCTTGTGCTTCGTTCACCTGCCATTCCTCAGATTTCACCGTTGATAAATAGCTGCTGTGTCATAATTGTTCTGTGTTTCTTCATGTCTTTGAATTAGTTGAAAGAAAATGAGAAATGTTGAGAGAAGGAGTGCAAAGAGAGCACAATAGAGGGCTGTGTTGTCATGCCGGTGACATTACCTGTCTTCTCTAGAGGTGGATGCGTAAATTTTCATTTCAGTCATTCTTTCATTCTCTACTACAGCGGCTGCTTTGAACCTACATGAGTCAGATGAGTGACTAAGAAGTCACATTGAAATGTATTCATCTCTGCCTCTGATGCCACCCCAGCTAACGATGGGGGGTCCGCTCTAAAAGATACATGCCTTCCAGCATCAGGGAGAAACGTCTGGGGAACCCTTGTCTCATCATTTTGCAAGGTCCCAGCCAACATAAAGCATACTGTATAAATGTAAATATACAGCGGGATTCACATTAAAACTGGGTTTTTAAAGGGATAGTTCATCCAAAAATGAAAATTCAGTCATTAGTTACTCACCCTCGTGTTGTTCCAAACCCATAAGACCTTCACTCATCTTCTAGACACAAATTAAGATATTTTTGATGAAATCTGAGAGCTCTCTGAGCCTGTATAGACAGCAACGTTCCATATCCAGAAAGGTAGTAAGAACATTGTTAAATACTCCATGTGACCGCAGTGGTTTAACCTTAATTTTATGAAGCTTCGAGAATACTTTTTGCATGCAAAGAAAAAACTTTATTCAACAATGTCTTCATACATTTGTTATTTTTATTTTCTTTGCACACAAAAAGTATTCTTGCAACTTCATGAAATAAATTAAAATGTAAAAAATAGAAGTGTTTTCTCCAATGATTTCAGATTTTTGGATCTCACTGTATATACAAAATATATTGGCTTTTGTGCCTCCTGACCTGCATATCTGGATAGACGCCTGATTGCCTCTGATTTTTTTCATTTTTTTATATATTTCCTGAGGTCTGTCTATCTCTCCATCTTTCCTTCCCATCTTTTCTCCATCTCCTTTTCCCACTCCCACCGAGAGGGAAGGCATTGTGTCTGTATGACTCAGACGAAAGAAGAATAAATCTCCATTTTTGTCAGCCTAGAGAAGACAAAAAAATGAAGTGACAGAGAGAAAGAAAGAGAGTGGATTAGATTGGGTTGAGTGAACGAAAAAGTGCCTCATCCAGGACATTTCCACTCTTCTAAAACCAGCTTAATACAATGAGCTCATTAATATACTGCAACAGAATACAGCTGTTTTTGTTTGGTTGCTAATGTACACTCTTAAAAATGAAGGTGCTTTAAAAGGTTCTGCACAGTGATGCCATAGAAGAACCATTTTTGGATTCATAAAGAACCATTCAGTCAACCATTCTGTGAAACAGAAAGCTTCTTCAGATGTTAAAGGTTCTTTATGGAACCATTTAAACAAAAAGGTTCTTCTATGGCATCGTGAAGCACCTTTATTTTTAAGAGTGTATTAGGAGATTGCTAAGGTATCCTGGGTTAGGGTACACACTATGTAGTGTGTAACAATTCAGGATGAAGCTTAAAGCTTAGTGGTTTTGAAAAATCAGTATGATTTAACAATAATAATTTATTGTTTGGATTTTTATCTTAGCAAGCAGCACTAATCATATGTTGGTCAAGCCATTTCTCCTCATCAATTTAATCTTCCCAGTTAGGGACTGAGAAAAAAGAGGGAGATGGACGGAAAGCGGATAGGACAGAACTAAAGACATTAATCAGGAGAAAGTCTTTGGTCTTTCAGAGGCAGCGAGTGCTCATCTCTGAGACTGATGGCAGATCGTCTGTTCTTCGTATTGTTTTCTCGTCCGTCTCTCAGATGGAGGTTCGTGGGTGTTGCGTCTTGCTGAGCAAATTGAAATCGTCAAGTGGCATGGCTCATGCTAATTGCTCTGTGGAATGTGTAAAGTTTATTGAAGGCTGCTATTGTAAAACTGTCTGCACTTAACAATCACGCCGCTGTACTATTCTGCTGTAAAGGTGCTTTCACTACAGTGGTTCAGGCTGGAAGATTGCTGAATGATTAAAGAAACATTATAAGCTTGATGGTATAAAATTTCTTGTCTATTTCCACCCACTACCACTTATACGGGCAACGGAAATAAACGCAGTTAGAATAGCAAAATATGTGAGAGAGTGTTGCTATTGTGTGACTATATGTGACCCTGGACCACAAAAACACTCTTAAGTAACATGGGTATATTTGTAGCAATATCCAAAAATACATAGTATGGGTCAAAATGATCAATCTTTCTTTTATGCCAAAAATCATTAGGATATTAAGTAAAGTTCATGTTCCATGAAGATATTTTGTCAATTTCCTACTGTAAATATATCAAAACTTAATTGTTTATTAGTAATATGCAATGATAAGAGTTTTATTTGGACAACTTTAAAGGTGATTTTCTCAATATTTGGATTCCTCAGATTCCAGGTTTTCAAATACTTGTATCTCGGCCAAATATTATTCTACCCCTAACAAACCATACATCAGCTTTCAGATGATGTATAAATCTCAATTTCAAAAAAATGACCCTGGTTTTGTGGTCCAGAATCACATATTGTATTGTAATAGGTAGCACTTAAATGGTAATGTTGAATCATTTGACTAGTTAGCGTCTACACTACTGTTAATGTTTTTAAAAGAAGTCTCTTTTGCTCATCAAGGCTGCATATATTTGATCAAATATGCA
Source organism: Cirrhinus molitorella (assembly GCA_033026305.1). Lineage (NCBI taxonomy): Eukaryota > Metazoa > Chordata > Actinopteri > Cypriniformes > Cyprinidae > Cirrhinus > Cirrhinus molitorella. Next base: position 26,917,313 of record CM065135.1, on the reverse strand, counting down.
GAAATACAGTAGTATTGTGAAATTTACGGTATTATAATTTATTCCTTTGTTGCAAAGCTGAATTTTCAGCATTATTACTCCAGTCTTCAGTGTCATGACCCTTCAGAAATTATTTTAATATGCTTATTTAGTGCTCGATGTGATACTTGTTTCAGGTTTCCTTGATGAATAAAAAGTAGATGAATTTTAGTAGCAAAAATATTTTTGTAATAATAAACACTACTGTTCAAAAGTTTGGTGTTTTTTTTTTTGTTTGTTTTTTTTTTTGTTTTTTAAGAAATTAATACTTTATACAGTAAAAACTTATATTGGTACAAAATATTTATATTTTGATTATGCTGTTCTGTTTCAATTTTACTCTTCAAAGAGTCCTGAAAAAAGTATTTCAAAAGTAACTTCCAAAAAATATTAAGCAGCACTGTTTCCAACACTGATAATAAATCTGATGAAAATTCAGCTTTGCAACCACAAGAAAATTAAATTGTATTGTAAAGTATATTAAAACCATCATTTTAGATTGTAAAAATATTTAACAATATTAATGATCTCAAACTTTTGAGTAGTGTATATAACTGAATTGGCTTAAAGGGGACGTCAGATCTGTGTTGCAAACCCTGCCAAAACACATGTATTTTGCCCCCTAGGAACCCCCAAAAAAGCGAATGGGCTTTTGAGTAGCAATTATGGGGGTTTTGTTGTGAAAACTTGGCATCAGACATGCATTTTTCACAAGTTGGTTTGATTCTTTAGGGTCTTCATGAAATGTCTGAAACATACTTTGGTTAAAATTCCTCAATGGTCATGTAAAACAACACCCTTTTTACCTTGTCAAAAACAGCTCCGTTCACAGTGACTCGTTTCGGTGCTTGTCTCTTTAAATACTAATGAGCTGTACTCACCCCGCCCCTTTCTTTCATGGAAGTGGAAAGGCAGTTTGCAAATAATCATTAAAAATAAAATGTGAGTTACTTCTCCTAAAGGTGCAGCTAAATCACAAACAGTGGGTATTGATGCATCCTTGAGTTTTAACTTTTTAAAACTTTTTAAATGGTCCCTCGTTCAGAAAGTAGTCTGGAGTAAAATGATTTGCCCAGACATAAACAAATTTAGGTTTATTCGGTAGCACGTTACCATCAAAACAAAACTAATTCACTGCGTCCTGAGTGGCTCTAATGTCACGATAAAATAAAGTCTCTTAAGTTCACTTTTACATCAAACTACAAAACGCCGGCATTACTTACAAAACATTGTCGCTAAAGCTGCTTGAGTGTGGAGAAAATGGCGGACAGCCTACAACTAGCAGTCCATCAGCGGTTGTGTGCAGGGCTTGAGCAATATGACATCATACTGCTCAGAAAATCAAAACGGCTTGATAATTGAGGTTTTTGGGGGATTAAAAAAAAGGAGTGAATTATTTTTTATCATTGTAGGGTAGTTGTGTCCACACACTGCTAATTGTGCATTATGGTTACACTTGAATATGTTACAAAACAGATTAAAGTTGACAAAACATATACAGTTGCAGTAATTGTACCCAGCAAGTATGTAAAATTTTACCTGAGCGAGGGAGAAAGAGAGTGCAGAGAGCCAGAGAAAATATAGTGCCAGCTAAGAAAAGAGACAGAGCAATTGTTAGAGTCTTTTATCCCTTCCTTGTGGCTAATAACCAAATCTGAGATATTCAAACTGACCAATCAGCAGATTACAGCTTCTCCCACAATACTAAAGGTCTGACAATCAGCACACTCCCAATACACATCTTGATGACTATCAGCACCTCTGTGTCTTCATGAATTCCAAATGGCCCTTTTGTTATGGAAGACAGGTTTGGGACAGGAAAGCAAAAGCCTTTGTTGATTGTCAACCCTACCCCTTGGTTTAGCGGCTTTTCTACAGAGGTGTGCCTGAAAAGATTTGTGTGGCTGTTCGGTGTGCATTATCCGAGATAAAACACGTATAGCGGTTTGTGCTGCTACATTGATGTGCCCTTCAAAAAATGTCTTGCTCTGTTTTATGTCCGCTTTACTGAAAATGCCAAAACAAATAAACCATCCCTGGCTTCAAGGTCTTATCTGGACACGTCCCTCGAGTTCACCTCGTAACTCTAGCGCTCTCTCTGACTGCTCACGGGGGCTCTGAGGTCAGAGGGAAGTGGATTTGAGCGTGACGGTCATACAGTAAACCGCACAATCTGCTGACCTGAGAACAGTCTGGCTCTAAAAGTCATTTTCAGAAATGTGTTTGTCCCTGTTATATAAAGTGCGTCCTGATTTCTCTGCTTCCTCACAGTAACTTCTATAAATACACTCTGAAGTCAGGGGCTGCGTATTATAATATTACACCGAGTGCTATCGGTGAGCGTCCACGTTTATAGTCGCCACCATGCGTCTGGTTTCTATTACCGGCTGTAAACACGCCTCTGAAAGCCACGACTAGGCACAGAGCGCTATTTCCTGTTTTAGCCTCGGCCGTTGCATGATATACTGTTCTCAAGTGTGTGAAATGTGAGCGGTTGCCATAGCGACGGCAAGCCCCGGCCAGGGGAGCGAAAGGAAGCGAGAGAAAGGAAGACATCCGGAGATCTTACATAGAGTGCATGGCGCTCAAGAACTCACTAAGACGTCTTAAAGAGCTGTTTAATTATTTATCCTTCTTGACTCAACACACAGAGCCATTTTACAGCACAAAGCCGAAAATAAAAAACAGGAGAGTAGGTCTGTGCCTGACAGCTTTTTATTGTCTTGCATTGTGGGCATTTGTACAACTGGTTTTAAAGGGATAGTTCACCCAAAAATGAAACGTCTGGCATTATTTTATCACACTTATATTTTGTTTCAAATATGTATGACTTACTTTCTTCTGTAGAATACAAAAGATAAACGATGACCTGGAGCTGTCAAGCTCCAAAGGTGACAAAAAGCAAAATAAAAAAATAGTCAATTAAAAATGAAAATTTGCTAAACACTTACTCACACACATGCAGGCCATCCAAGATGTAGATGAGTTTGTTTCTTCATCAAAACCGATTTTTGGAATTTTTGCATTTCATCACAGTGAATGGGTGCCGTCAGAATGAGAGTCCAAACAGCTGATAAAAACATCACAATCCACAAGTAATTCACATTCAGTCCAGTTTGTAATGAACAAATCCACCAGATTGTTTTTAACTTAAAATCATTGCTTCAGGCTAAAATATGAGTCATCATCTGTCATCATATTGCTTTCTTCATTGGTAAGCCAGGGATGTAATGCTAAATATCTTCAAATCTGTTCTCATCTACATCTTGGAAGGCCTGAGGGTAAATGTTCAGCAAATTTTTATTTCTGGGTGAACTGTTCCTTTAAATTAGTCAATGCACTTTGTGCACTATAAAGTCTCATGATTTTTTTAGAGGTGAAATTAGTCATAAATATATAGATTATAAAATTGGTTTTCAGATGAAGAAGGATTTCAGATTGTAAAATGTAAAATCAATTTTACATAATTCTTGAAAGACAATAGTAGTAGCTCTGTGACAGTTCCAAATCAAAACTCACTAATTAATAATATTAAAATTAAAAACTATAATCCTGGCTGTTTAAAACACAGTTTATTACCGTTTTGTTAAAGTTGTGTTATGTGTATAAAAATACAGCTGCATAATTATTTGTTGTTTTAGGTACATTAATAATACAATAATATATATTTTTAATATTTTTTAATGAAAACAACTTTAAAATGACCTCAAAAATATATTTATACATCTAAAATATGTATTTTTTTGTTTAGATGTGTAGAAGTTGCATATATAAAAAAAACTACTACATTGCTAAACCATTTTTGAAGTAATTTTGTATCATTTATATTATAATAAAACTTAAAACCAGTTAAATATAAATACAGTTGAGGTCAAAAGTTTGCATACACCTTGCAGAATCTGCAAAATGTTCATTATTTTACCAAAATAAGAGGAATCATACAAAATGCATGTTATTGTTTATTTAGTCCTGACCTGAAAAAGATATTTCACATAAAAGAAGTTTACAAATCATCCACAAGAGAAAACAATAGTTACATTTTCTAAAAATTACCCCATTTAAAAGTCACGCTTGGTACTGTGTTGTTGCCTAAATGAGCCTTTTTTTTTTTTTTTTTTTTTTTTTTGTGATAGTTGTTCGTAAGTCAATTGTTTGTCCTGAATAGTTAAACAGCTGCTGTTCTTCAGAAAAATCCTTTGCACAAATGTTTGCATATTTGAACCTTTTCCAACAATGTCTGTATGATTTTTAGATCCATCTTTTTTTACACTAAAGACATCTGAGGGACTCATATGCAACTAATACGGAGTTTCAAACACTCACTGATGCTCCAGAAGGAAAAACGATGCATTAAGAGTCGGGGGTGAAAACTTTTGAACAGAATGGAGATGTGTAATTTTTTCTTATTTTGCCTAAATATCATACTTTTTTCATTTAGTACTGCCCTTCAGGAGCTACAGAAAAGACAAAATAAGTTCAATTTACCCTGATCTTCAAATGTAAAAAGTTTTCACCTTCTTAATGCTCTTAATGCATCGTGTTTCCTTCTGAATTCCATGTTTTCTGATTTTAGGTAAGCATTTGAAAACTGTAAAATATTATTATTTTCCCAAAAAGTATGCCAAATAATATTTTGTTAAATGTTATATGTATCAAATTAAACACTTCTAAGAATGTCATGATCTATTTAAATTTTTGTCTGTTCTTTACACACACACATACACAAAACAAACTAAAAAATATAGTGCACAACTCACATATCAGCTACTGTAATGGTGACTTTTTTTATTTTTTAACCTTGATAGCCTCTGATCACTCTTCACTTTTTAATTTTCTGGAAAAAAAGCAGCTTGAGCATCCTGCTAAACATCTCCTTTTGTCGTCTGTGAAAACAAGAGCATTGAAATGGGTTTGGAATGACATGAGAGTGAGTAAATCTCGTTGTGAGTGGGTGCAGTACCCTTTTAAAGATGTGAGGGAGAGGATTGTCCAGCATGTGTGTATGTGTGTTTAGCAGGGCTAGCGGAGGGGGGAGGACAGAACAAGCGCGCTCTACTGTTTTAAGCTCTACTCATGCGTGCGGAGGCCATTAGAGGCTCATAAAACACACAGACGCTAGTGGCTTATCTGCTGGGTTGTAGAGGGCAGCATGGGGACGGGGTCATTATGAGAAGGGCGTGTCCCAGAGGGGGCGAGACTGACTGGTGTCCACACACGTCGAGTGTCTCCGTAGTGTTTGATCCCCATTCGGCTGATGTGTGTTTGGCTCAGCCACATCGCCCACAATCCTTGTTTGGGGATTTAAAGACTGAAGGGGGGGAGAAGAAGAACTGTTTGAGTGGACGCTGTTGTAGCAGCGGTTTTTCACGCTCCACTAGCATGTATCGACATGCACCAAAGCAAAGAGAGAAAACAACACAACTCCCTCCTGTGGGGTACCGCTGGGTAACTTAACACCCCACACTCAAAACAAAAACTGAGCTGATTTGGAGTACTGATGGTTGGCTAATTCGCCCACCCAAGTGTGTATGTGTGTATTTCTGATGTAGCTATACTTATGGTGACAAATTTGCTAAAACGGTTGCCAAACAATATTTAGGCATTAGACAAAAAATGTTTAGGCTTAAATTTAAGATTTATGTATTTGAATTACATATAAAAATTCAACTCATTTGGATTACACCATCTTCATAGACAATATTTGACATTTTTGTCACTCATACATAAATGAAATGTAAAAGCATTTATTTAAATAATCATTTTCAAAAATACATTTATTATTTTTGCTTAGATTCAACATAAATCTGTTTGTTGTGAAAAAACCTTAATCTTAAGTAATATTGTTTAAATATCACTAGCTGTTGAAACAGCAATATTCAGTTCTGTATAAATATATATGATTGAAACAAAATGGATTTATAGATGATAAATATTGTGTTTTTAAACCTGGTTATTTAAATCACAGTATATTATTTTCCAATACACACACACACACACACACACACACACACACACACATATATATATATATATATATATATATATATATATATACAAAAGTAAAAAAAAAATGCAATTTTTTATATATATATATAAACACACAGTTAGTATATTGGTACTATTACAGTTAAATTGCCTATTTCTTATCTGTTTCTTAGTTGTTTTATTAAATCTGTGTAATATGTTATTAAGTGTGTAAAATTACAGTGTATATATTTTTTAGGTACAATAATAATACAAAAATACTTTTAAAAATTGTATTATTATTATTATTATTATTATTATTATTATATTTTTTTAATAAAAAAAATAAAAACAAGTCTTCAAAAATATATTAATTTATTTATATGTGTGTGTGTGTGTGTGTGTGTAAAAGTTAACTAATAAAAAAACGAAATTTCTTAAAAAAAATTTTTTATTAATTACTACATTGCTGAACCATTATTGTAGTTTTTTTTAATAATCTATGTTTAAATATAAAGCCAGGTAAATATAAATATTTATATATATATTTTTTCTATTTATTATTTTTATTTTTATTTTAATATCTATATTATTTACCTTTTGTTTAATGCCCTATTTTCACTATCTATATCAATAAAAGGGCATAAAAGTCCAAATTTCTTTGTTCTTTTTATTAATTATTTAATAAAAATAATTATTAAAAGTGTGTAATACATTGTATATCATTTTATTTTAGGTAATAATAATGCAAAATATATATATATATATATATAAAAAATAAATAAATATATATATATATATATATATATATATATATATGTGTGTGTGTGTATGTGTGAACCATTATTGAAGTACTTTTTAAAAACAATTTTTATTATAATATAAACCTTAAAGCTAGACAGATATAAATATATATTTTTTTCTTTTCATTATTTAATGTTCTTTTTTTATTCATTTAATATTAAGACATTTTACCTTTCATTTAATGCCCTCTTTTCACTACCTGTATCAATAAAAGGGCATAAAGGTCAAAACAAAATAAATAATTCATAGCCAGTAAGATTATTTCCTGTAGGTAAGCATTTGTGTACATTTGCTTGTTGAACGATACATTAAGCCAAGGGGTGGAGTAGGACTGCAGTCAAATGTATCTGACAGCTAGGTGGCCCCGTTACCAGTGACAGAGCAGGATTCATTTAGCAGCTAATGTGCCAACTGTAAGCCCTTAATCTCTGAGCACTCCCGAGGCCTACGCACCGCCGCGGGGCCTGAGGCGGGCACCTGAGGGAAATTACTGACTTCTCTCAAAATTAGAGCAATTTCTGCATATCAACACAGACCACGTGACGGCACCCACACAAACACGCTCTTGGTGTTTATTCATTGCTGTAACATTGAATGCCTCCAAGCTTAGTTTACAGCGATACAGTACAGTCGACGCCTTTGAGGCGACCCACCCTAGGTACAGAAGTTGCTTTAATCTTATTAAAATGAAGAGGCAAGACACCTAAAAGCTTGCAGTAGTTTTTAAAAAACACTTTTATGTGTGTGTGTGTGTGTGTGTGTGTGTGTGTGTACTATAGATTTCATCCATTTAAACAAAAACAACACTAGCTTTAGGAGTATGATTGGGCTTATAGCCCTTTCTCAAGTATTTCTGCCCCTTTCTGTCTTTTTTTCAGACTGTTTCCCTCTCTCAGCCTCTGATATCCAACGGCTGGGATCTATTTGCCAACCCGGTGTATTTTGGGAAGGCATTTCTTGTTATTAACTGCGCAATTAAACTTAGTTGTTGCTGCAAACAAGCAAATCCCCATCCGCATCATTATAAAAATGGTAATTGACCTTTCACAAGGGTTTTGTGAATTTTTTTTTTTTCCCCAGATGGAGGGACGTTCCTCTAGTATGGCTCATTGCTTAACTGGGACAGCTGCTCTTGTGAATTCAAATCTGATGATCTATGCAATCGATTCTACTATGTAGCCATTTTTAGACTAGCAGAATGAAAACATGCAAAATAGACTTTAAGTGTTTACTTTATTTATTTGTTTGATATTTATTTAGTATGTATTTGTGTCTGTAGATTTCAGTTATAATACACATCTTTAAAAGCCGTTTTCTTAAAATAATTTTTCCTCATACAGAAATGTCCACTTTAGTAGTATTAACACTAAACTTTGCAGTTTATTCCTATATTCTGAAGGTTTTTACAGATGTGTGTGTTAATATACAGTATCATTTACCTGCTTTTATACAACATTATAGTTCCTAAAAACGTTGATTTTTTTTAATGACTGTTGTCAGTATTTTCTATGGATGCCTGTATCCACCACTGAATAAACAGTTTAAAAAAGTAATTGCGATTTATTAATTGTGAGATATAAACTCGCAAATTGCAAGTTATAAAGTCAGAATTATGAGATATTGGACTTTATAACTCACAGTTTGTGAGTTTATATCTTACAATTCTGAGAATAAAAAAATCTGAATTAAAAAAAAAAGTCAGAATTGCAAGACTCACAAGTTATAAACTCAGAATTGTGAGACAAACTCACAATTCTGAGAAATAAAGTCAGAATTGTGAGATATCAACTCACAATTCTGACTTTTTAATTTTTTTAATTTTTTATAAAATTTATTTATTTATATCTTCACAATCTCACACACAATTGTGAGTTGTTAAGTTAAAATTGGGAGATATAAACTCACAATTCCTGTCTTGTTTTTCCCTCAGAATTGGGCTTTATAACTCGCAGTTGCGAATTTATATCATACAATACTGAGAAAAAAGTTAGAATTGCAAGAAAAAAAGTCAGAATTGCAAGTTTGTATCATGCAGTACTAAGAAAAAACTCTGAATTGTGAGATGAAAAAGTTGCAATAACCTAAATAAATAAAAATAAATAGATAAATATATTTTTATTTTTTATTCAGTGGCAAAAGCGGGATTCTATAATTTTCTGATTCACGATAATAAGCTATATGAAAAATCCTGTCTGTAAAAACTAATGTGTCAACAAAATGAAACAAGAACTTTGAACCTGGCTTTATCCAGTGATCAGATTTCTGCTCAGAAAGTGTATGCAAATTCCAAATTAATGCAAAGTCCATATTTAATCAGATAATGTCTCATTATTTACACATAACATTTAAAAAAAAAAACTAAAAATCTTGATTTCAGTTATTAATGTAATCAATGAACTATAACGGTGGAGTGAAAGTATTATGATATCTCTCAAAATTCTAGTTCCCCTAGACCTCCATTTTATGGAAACTGTTTGGTTAGTACCTACATTTATAAGAATATTTCAGAATAAAAACATTCATACAAGTTTGGAACAGCATGTGGGTTAATAAATGATGAAAGAATGTCCATTTTTGGGTAGACTATCCATTTAAGAGTGTGGCTCAACCCAGCATAGCGAAACGCCTTGATTTATTTTGTTTTCCAACTTGCATACCTCAACTTGACCTCAACTACAGGTTTATTTGCAAAAATGCTGGTTGTGTTTAAAGACGTGCCACTTAAAAATGCTTAGGCCCGGGGCTCTGACATGGCGCGAGGCGTCATCATATTTGCATGTGCTATATATATGTGCTACATGTGCTAAAATCTCATCAGTGCCTACCACTTAAACGAACGCTGGGTCTCCACCCAGTGAATAATAGATATTCTTCAAGCACTTCAACATGTTCATTTGTCTGGAGAATCAAAGGAGAGCTCACACGCCGAGCCTTCAAAACACGCGCCGACATCCCGCCTGCCTCTGTTTTACGCAGCCGGCGCTGACTTAAAAAGAGCGTTGGTTTGCTCACATCTGCTTTCTGTCAGCAGAAGCCTTGCGCAATGTTGAGACCCATGCGCTGTTTATCTTTTCGGCCTGACCTTGCTCCTGGTCACCGGGGCGAGAGGCGGGATCCGTTGCCATGGCAGCCTGGTAAATAGTTGTGAATCAGCGAGCGGAAGATTAGTCCCTAAGGAGGTCCCTTGTCACTGTGTGACCTACAAAGGGCCCTTCGATCTCTGCCAGTGTACTGACAGCTACTCCTCCTGAAATGATATCCTTAAACGGCGTTTAGTTTAGATTCGGTTCTTTGCCGTGATTCTGTGAACAAAAAGGCATCTGCTGTTGAACTCCGTTTCTCTCTCTCAAAGCTTTATGTGTGTGATGTATGCACTAGTCATTTTGGGAGTGCATATTGGGGCTTTTATTTGGCCGTGAAAGGCAGAAGGACTTCTCATAGCAACCCGGGAATCCATCAGCACAGCCGAGTGCTCTCTGTAGCGTGTAGGAGAATTGTTTAAGATGCCGGCATTGCTTTTGAGCATTATTCCTGTCTCAATGCCTCAAGGTAGCAGTGTATCACTTGACTGCTCCTTCCTTTTAATTCTGGCTAATGTTGACATTTATCAGGCTGCAAATATTTGAGAAATCAGAATTGCAAGAAAAAAGTCCAAATTTGCAAGATTAAAAACTCATATTTATGAAAAAAAAAGGCAGAATTGCGAGATATAAACTCGCAATTGCTATAAAGACAGAATTGCATGATATAAACTTGCAATTGCGAGGAAAAAGTCAGAATGGTAAGAGAAAAACACAATTGCAAGAAAAGTCAGAATTGTGAAAACTCGCAATTGCGAGAAAAAAGGCTGAATTGCAAGATATAAACTCTCAATTGCAAGAAAAAATGTCAAGTATGAGAGAAAAACTTGCAATTGCAAGAAACAGTCAGACAAGAAAAAAAACTGAATTGCAAGATAAAAACTTGTAATTGTGAGAAAAAAATTAAGAATTGCGAGATATAAAATCACAATTGTGAGGAAAAAAGTCACAATTGTATGATATAAACTCGAAATTGCGAGAAACAGTCAGAATTGTGAGAGAAAAAGTCGCAATTGTGAGAAAAGTCGTAATTGTGAGAAAAAAGTCAGAGGTGTGAGAGAAAAACTCTCAATTGCGAGAAAAAAAGTCAAAATTGCGAGATATAAACGTGCAATTGCGTGAAAAAGTCCGAATTGTGAGAGAAAAAAGTCGTAATTGTGAGAAAAAAGTCAGAGGTGTGAGAGAAAAACACAATTGCGAGAAAAAAGTCAGAATTGCGTAATATAAACTCAGTCGTGAGAAAAAGTCTAAATTGTATGATATAAACTCGCAATTGCAAGAAAAAAGTCAGAATTGTGTGATATAAACTTGCAATTGTAAGAAAAAGTAAGAATTGTGAGAGAAAAACTCGCAATTACGAGTAAAAAGTCAGAATTGCGTGATATAAACACAATTGTGAGAAAAAAGTCAGAGTTTTGAGATATAATATTGCAATTGCGAGAAAAAGTCAGAATTGCGTGATATGAACTCGCAATTGTGAGAAAAAAATCGGAATTGTGAGAACTCGCAATTGCGATAGTCAGAATTGCAAGATATAAAAAGTCAGAATTGTGAGAAAAAAGTCAGAGGTGTGAGAGAAAAACTCACAATTGCGAGAAAAAAGTCAGAATTGCGAGATATCAACTCACAATTGCAAGCAAAATATCAGAATTGTATGATATAAACTCGCAATTTTGAGAAAAAAGTTTGAATTGTGAGAAAAAAGTCAGAGGCGTGAAATATAAACTTGTAATTGCGAGAAAAAGTCAGAATTGTGAGAGAAAAAAGTTGCAATCGTGAGAAAAGTGTCAGGTGTGAGATATAAACTCGTAATTGCGAGAAAAAGTCAGAATTGTGAGAGAAAAAAGTCGCAATTGCGAGAAAAGTTAGAGGTGTGAGATATAAACTCGTAATTGCGAGAAAAAGTCAGAATTGTGAGAGAAAAAAGTTGCAATCGTGAGAAAAGAGTCAGGTGTGAGATATAAACTCGTAATTGCGAGAAAAAGTCAGAATTGTGAGAGAAAAAAGTCGCAACTGCGAGAAAAGTCAGAGGTGTGAGATATAAACTCGTAATTGCGAGAAAAAGTCAGAATTGTGAGAGAAAAAAGTTGCAATCGTGAGAAAAGTGTCAGGTGTGAGATATAAACTCGTAATTGCGAGAAAAAGTCAGAATTGTGAGAGAAAAAAGTCGCAATTGCGAGAAAAGTTAGAGGTGTGAGATATAAACTCGTAATTGCGAGGAAAAAGTCAGAATTGTGAGAGAAAAAAGTTGCAATCGTGAGAAAAGAGTCAGGTGTGAGATATAAACTCGTAATTGCGAGAAAAAGTCAGAATTGTGAGAGAAAAAAGTCGCAACTGCGAGAAAAGTCAGAGGTGTGAGATATAAACTCGTAATTGCGAGAAAAAGTCAGAATTGTGAGAGAAAAAAGTTGCAATCGTGAGAAAAGTGTCAGGTGTGAGATATAAACTCGTAATTGCGAGAAAAAGTCAGAATTGTGAGAGAAAAAAGTCGCAACTGCGAGAAAAGTCAGAGGTGTGAGATATAAACTCGTAATTGCGAGAAAAAGTCAGAATTGTGAGAGAAAAAAGTCGCAACTGCGAGAAAAGTCAGAGGTGTGAGATATAAACTCATAATTGCGAGAAAAAAAGTCAGAATTGCGTGATATAAACTCACAATTGTGAGAAAAAAGTCAGAGTTGTGAGATATAAACTCGCAATTGCAAGAAAAAGTCAGAATTGTGAGAGAAAAAAGTTGCAATTGCGAGAAAAAAGTCAGAAGTGTGGGATATAAACTCGTAATTGTGAGAAAAAAGCGTTTTGTTTGGATTCGCTGTGGTTCTATGAACAAAAAGGCATCTGCTGTTGAACTTTGTTTCTCTCTCTCAGAGCTTTATGTGTGTGATGTATGCGCTAGCCATCTCGGGGGTGCGTACTGGGGCTTTTATTTGGCCGTGAAAAGCAGAAGGACTTCTCATAGCAACCCGGGAATCCATCAGCACAGCCGAGTGCTCTCTGTAGCGTGTAGGAGAATTGTTTAAGACGCCAGCGTCGCTTTGCAGCGTTATTCCTGCCTCAATGCCTCAAGATAGCAGTGTATCACTTGACTGCTCCTTCCTTTTAATTCCGGCTAATGCTGACATTTATCACGCAGCAAATATTCGAGCTGAAAAGCGATCCCCTCAAATCCAATATACTTCCTATAGTTCGTCTGGGAAGAGAATTAAGCTAAATGCACGGGCTTTATTGCACAACAGCAGGTGCCAAGTTTACAGTACAGGGAATTTGTCATCTGCATTTCTCATCGCCTTTACTCTTCCTTTCAGTGTCTGTCTGTGTGTTTATCTGTCTTTATCTTTTTTCTCACTGTGTCTCTCTCATTATACCCTGGAGGAGTGATTCCAGCGGATGCGGTATTAGATTAAATGAGCAGGCATGTAAATGCTTGTTTCTCTGGCGCATTTCTGCGAAGCTGTAGTTTCCATTAAGTCTTGCTGGTGATAATCTGGATTCTTTTTTACTCGTTGAATTGGATGTTCATGGCACAGACATTTCTAGAGCTGATTTCAAATCAGAAGATATATGTATGGCTCAACCTTTAGTCTTGGAACAAGTCTCTCAAATGAGTTCAGCACCTGAACAAAAGAAAATGAAGACAGGAATTGGTGCTTTTTTTTTTTTTTTAATTTAGTTTCAGATTGTCTGCCTTTTTTGGTCATTTTTGTGTCTGCTTAACCCTAATACAGTGCAATATATTTATTTATTTATTTATAAGAAAATATTTCAGAATTTACTTTTTGAATTTACTAAATGTTAAAATGTAATAATAATAATAATAATAATAATAAAAGATTTTTAGTATATTTTTACAATTAAATTTTTTAATATCTTTAAATAATGTTGTTATATTTAATTTTTTATTAATATTTTTTTTTCTTTACACAAAATAGCATTTATTTAAAGGAAATATTTCAGAATTTACTTACATTTTTAATTTTAAAATGTTATGATAATAAAAATAATAATAATAATAATAATAAATTGGACTTAAATATTTTTACAATTAATATTTATTTATTTATTTATTTAATATGTGTAATATTTATAAAATTAATATTTTTATATTTAATTTTTTTAATATTTCAGAATTTACTTAAAATTGTCATTTTAAAATGTAATAATAATAACAATACTACTACTACTACTACTACTACTACTACTACTACTAATAATAATAATAATAATAATAATTATCACAAATTACAAATAAAATTAATATTTAAATATTTTTTTAAATATTTAAAAAAGGTTTTTATTTTTAATTTTATTTTTTATATTTTTATTTAAAGGAAATATTTCAGAATTTACTTAAGGTTTTATTTTAAAATGTATTCATAATAATAATAATAATAATAATTTACTTTTTAAATATTTGTACAATTAATTAATGTTTTTATTGTTTATTCATATTTTTAGTATTTGTAATATTTTAAAAATAATATTTTTATATTTGCTTTTATTTTTTATATTTTTATTTAAAATGTTTATTTTATAGGTTATTTTAAATAAAATGTAAAATGTATTATTATTAATAGAAGCAATAATAATACATTTAGACATTTTAAATAGTTGTATTTATATTTATTTCTATTTTATATTTTAAAAATAATATTTTTAGATTTTTTTTTTTATTTATTAAATTATTTATTTCACTGCTCACAAAATGTGTTAAAATCATAAATCATATGGATTACTTTAATGGAATTATTTTTTGTTTATTTATTTATTTGTTTGCTTGCTTGCTTGCTTTCATTATTTAAAAGTGCAGAGTGATCATTCTTCAAAATATGTCCGTATTATATTTATTTATTTGTTTGTTTGCTTGCTTTCATTATTTAAAAGAGCATAGTGATCATTCTTCAAAAATATTTCCTTTAGTGTTCCACAGAAGAAAGAAAGTCATATGTTTGGATGGTGAGAGTGAGTTAATAAAATATTTGGGAGGATGGTAATGTATCTGAGATGACGACATCACAGCTTGTACGTAAAAGACAATTGCCTTTTTGTATTTTTTATTGAAAATCATCTCAGTTTATCATGCTGGATAAATACTAATACACAAATATAAACGCTGTTCTTTTCAGATTGGTCTTTATTGTGTTGACCCTACATTTTAAAGCCATAAAGCTGAGGATTTTCTCGCTGTATCAAACTCAGATACAAGTCAAGCTTTTAGTCGGTCATTCTGTATGGCCTCTGACCTTGCTTACTTGAACTTGTTCGTACAGAAGTGTGCCAGTTGAATACAAAAGCTCCTTCAGTACACCTCCTCCTCCACTGGTGTTTATACAGAAAAAAGCCCAGTGGCCATAGAGCCCATGTGCGGAGGCTGATTCTTGAGAGGATGTGGAGTCCCTGCTGTTTGGCTTTTGTGAGTAAAGAAGCGCTAGCTCTACAGAAGCAGCGGTGCGTGTCATAGGCCCGAATGTACGAATCACGCAGCCCCCAGCTGTATTGTGAGAAAACAATGGCCAAAAGCACTCTCGCCCTGGAACTCTTTGTATAAGCAGCGTTTTTAAGGTACTTCTCCCTGAGTGTGTAGTTTGCCCAAGGAGGAGTCCTGTCAGTACAGCTCATCTCCAGATTGACTGCTGTGAAATTGCATGTGAAGGAGTTGTAAATCATGGATTAAAGGGATAGTTCATGCAAAAATGAAAATTCAGGCTTCATTTACTCACCCTTTTGTTGCAAGAAAGCATTCAGCATTCAGTGATGAGGAGCTTTATGCGTGCATTGTTGTGTAGAATGTTTTTATGGTTTTAATGTATGTTGATAAGGTAATATGGAAGTGCATGGAAAGAGTGGACTAAGTGTTTTGTTAGACATCTGCTTTGTTGTGAATGAGTCCCCCTGGTGGACAAATATGGCAAAGGACGCTGCTGAAGACTGTTCAGTACTTTTGTTTTGCGTTTGCAAGCAAGAACTATTGCCAACCAAACTAGAGCACACACAGGGTTCAGCTTTTCTTTATTGATTCATTTTTATTATTATTTTTATTTATTTATTTAGTGAAAAGATTTTTGCCAACAGGCTGGTAATTATGCAGATGTAATATAAATGTTTTTGCTGTATGATGCAAAACTTGTACGAATTTGCAGCAGTTTTATCTTAGTGACAGCGAAATACTATTATAGTTTTTATTAATGTTTTGAAAGTTTTTATTTCATATGTTAAAGTTTTATTCATTTATTTCTTTTTGACTGTATATTGGTGCATTTTTTTTTTTATTTTCTGATTTGTCTCTTTGCGGCTGCAACATTTTTTTTTTTTTGCAACATTTACACAATAGAACATTTATTTAAAAGAATTACTTCCGAATTTACTTGCAGTTTTAATTTTGAAATTTATGTCATTAATAATAATATTAAACTGATTTTTTTATTTATTAAATTATTTAAAATTAATATACAATTTATATTACTTTTTATATTACTTTTATGGATCTTCATTATGCTTTCATAATTTATAAGAGCAGCGTGATTTTAAAAAATAAGTCTATAAGTGTATAGTTTTTCTAATGTAGCTGATGCCTTTTTGGTCATTTTTGCAACTGCAACCTTTTTTTATATTTACACAAAAGAATATTTATTTAAAAGAAATTATGAGAAATAATAATAATAATAGTTTTAATAGTAATAGTTTTAGACTGTTTTAATTTTACAATTCATATTTTTTATTTACTAAATTAATTAAAATTGCTCTGAAAATTTGTATTTTATTATATTTTATTTATTTTATGCTTCAATAATTTAAAAGATCAGAGTGATCATTCTTCAAAATATTCATCTGTATATTTTTTTCTGATGTCTCTGGTGCATTTTGGTCATTTTTGTAGCTGCAGCATTTTTTTAATTTTACACAAATTTACACAAAAGCGCATTTATTTAAAGGAATGTAATTTTGACATTTAAGCCATTAATAATAATAATAATAGTTTTAGATATTTTTTTTTTATCTTTTATTTTACAATTAATATTTGTTATTTATTAAATTATTCAAAATTGCTCTGAAAAATGAACCTCTCACAAAACCTGTTTTATAGTCCAAAGGCTAAAATTACTTTTATGGATCTTCTGTATTTTTTTTTTTTTTTTTTTTTAAGATTATTTTATTTAAAAGAGCAGAGTGATCATTCTTTAAAGTATTTTCCTGTTATTATAAATGTTGCCTTGGCAAATAGCTGAAATAAAATAAGTTTAAAATATATTTTATTGCAGTTAAACTTCATTTTATAGCTAGATAAAATGTGTTTTTAACAAATAACAAGCTATTTTATATGGTTTTAGTTAACTATAATCAGCCTGGTTTGGAGTAACGAGATTTTCAGTGGGAAAAACATTATGCTGATTCCCAGCTCAACTGTCCCCAGTTAGAATACAGTTGTTAAAGAGAGAATTAGAGAGAAACTGACTTTTCAATACAGAATTGTGCATTAGGGCCGCTGTTTCCAGGGCCATCTGCCACCGACATTAATACGCTTGAGAGGAAGGCCGAGAGAGAGAGAACAGTCTGATAGCATTTGTGCACTGACTGCCTCTGCAGTGCCCCTGTGAGAGCGCCAGGACACCTTCCCATGGGCATCTGCATGACAGAAACGCCGCTGAATCACTGCTGATGTTTGCACAGCTCGCAGTGAGCATCCTGTCGCGTGTGCGCCGACAGAGCTTCCTGGAAGTCGCCGTTCGCGGCGCTTTATTTATTACCTGCTGTTAAACGCAGCATTATCCGCGCATAATGGCACATTGAAAATCTCGGTCAATGGCGCTAACGTGAAGCCATTCATTGCCATCGCAGATCTGGATTTCTTTTCTATCGAGGCACCGAACACTTTTTTTCGCCTTTGTTTAACAGCTCTCATCCACATAAAAGAGGGAACATCCCCAGGCACAAAAGCCTCACTGGCTTCCTTCCTGATGTGGCTGCACTGTGAATGCGCTTCGCTTTTGTGTCCTGCTGTTGTTTCTGATGCCTGGATGGATGGCTCGACATGAACCGCCTACAATAGGCCGAGATCATTAGCCATTCAGTTTGCTAGCCCATCCACGCTAATTGGTGGAGAGCCGCACATCTGTCAATTCTCATTGCGCACTCGGTTAGCTGGGACGGCCTCTGTCACAGGGCATCGCTTCACCTTGTTATGGCAGCGTGTTCCCTCAGGGTGGAGAGGCGGGTGAAGAGGGCACCCAGCCAGCCCAGATGTTCCTTTCGGCTTCGCAGCCGCAACTCACTGTCACCTAGTTGAGTTCTGCGACTATGGCATACATAGGGGGATCCGTTGCCTAGGCAACAATGCTCCTGCCTAATGGCCAGATCAGTGTGCTGGATTTTGAATGGATGGTTATTTTGTCCTTTTTTTGTGTTCGCCATCTGCTACCGGTCCAGGTTCGTTTTCCAGATGGAGCTATATGTTGCCCCGTACTTGGACTGAGAGAAGGGCAGCGGGCATTAGGTCTGTTTGACTGCAGCGCCAAAAATGAGGTTAACCCTGGTTAACCCTCGTTAAAGGAGGATGCTGCACTGATGCACATAATGTGGATGCATGAATGTTTTTTGTGTGACCTCCATGAAAAAGGCCTATATAATAACACCAAGTTCTCACTCCCAACTCGTCACATATTGACGCTTTTTTGGTGTGCAGTGTCCTCCATTGTTTTCAGTTGTTTGTCTTAATTTAATGGTTTGCATGTAATGCAAGAATTAAAAATATTTTTATATGAATGTGTACTTTCATTGGAGCGCCTGACCCCACCCCTAGCCTAAACCTACCAAAGAAGGGAGTAAAACATAAGGTTTTAATCGCTGAAGGTGATCTTGCTCCGTTAACACGCTCACATCTCTTTAAAAAGATACTCCCTTATCATGACAAGGACCATCAGTGTTGCCAACGTTTTTTAATGGAAAGTAGCTAAACCTTGCTTGAAAAGTCACCAAAAGTCACGAGATGACGTCATACAATAATTAGCATATTCATGACGTCAGTTCATCGTATCGTTATGCTTCTCTGTGCTCACTTTTTTGTTTTTTTTTTGTTTTTGTTTTTTAAGTCTGTAGTTTTTCTGATGTAGCTGATGCCTTTTTGGTCATTTTTGCAACTGCAACCTTTTATTTATTTATTTATTAATTATATTTACACAAAAAAATATTTATTTAAAATAAATTATAAGAAATAATAATAATAATAATAATAATAATAATAATAGTTTTAATAGTAATAGTTTTAGACTCTTTTAATTGTACAATTTAGATTTTTTATTTACTAAATTATTTAAAATTGTTCTGAAAATTAGTATTTTATTGTATTTTATTCTTTCATAATTTAAAAGATCAGAGTGATCATTCTTCAAAATATTCATCTGTATATGTTTTTCTGATGTCTCTGATGCATTTTGGTCATTTTTGTAGCTGCAACATTTTTTTTAATTTTACACAAAATAACATTTATTTAAAGGAATGTAATTTTGACATTTTAAGTCATTAATAATAATAATATTTTTTTTTATTTTACTTTATTTTTATTTAAAATTGCTCTGAACAATTTACCTCTCACAAAACCTGTTTTATACTCCAAAGGCTAAAATTACTTTTATGGATCTTCTATATTTTTTAAAATTTATTAATTTTTATTATTCTATTAGATTATTTTGTTTAAAGTGTTTATTTTTGCAGAGTGATCCTTCTTCAAAGTATTTGCCTGTTATTAAAATGTTGCCTTGGCAAATAGCTGAAATAAAATAAGTTTAAAATATATTTTATTGCAGTTAAACTTTTAACTTTTAGTTAAACTATTTTATAGCTAAGATATATATATATATATATATATATATATATAAGACACGCACTGTGCTCACATACATTTTAATGCAGTCAAATTCTCAATAAAATGGTTTTCACTGATATATTTCATAGGTACTACATAACCAGCTATCGAAGATATTAATATACACTAAAATCCTGATTCATAATCACGACATTGTCTAATGAAATCATATTAGACTATGCGCTGGAAAAGCACTTTACTTTCAATTTTGCGTTTATTCAAATTTCCAAAGAAGCATGCTAATTGGTTGTTCAAAAGAACAAAAGCTATGTTTATTGGTTGAATAGATGACAGTTTGAACCAATCTGGGCACGGGGGAGGGACTTTTGGAGGGACAATTGTTCGTGTTTGACTCGGAGGAACAAAATAGCACACATTTTTCTAGGTTAACATTAGATTGAGTGGCCATGTAAAGTTGCTACTACTTACATATTTCAGATGAAAAGCCATATTTGAGGTCGATCCGTCGATAGACGAGCGTTTGGATGTCCTGTCCGATGTATTTTATTACCACATAGACCAGCCGTTAACGATCTGTCGGTCACAGACTGCGTGACTTTGCAACTTTGTTCAGAATTTTTTTTCTACGACTAAGCGACTAATATAATTTTTGTCAAAGTTGCAAAAGCCAGTCTAACAGATTATTTCAAACAGCTCTTGCCTGTTTGAGCCTATTTGAAACTATAGGGAAATTTCATCCTTGCAGCATCAACAACTGTAATTCAAACATTTTAAGTTGATTTCTGAATGCTTAAATTTGGTGGATTGAATTTATATGTATGTTATTATACATGGTAGGATGCTTTCAGGTAGCATTTGCATTAATGTACATTTTCTGTGTTCTCTCTGCAGTCCCTCAGGGAGTGATCCAGAACGGAGCTCGAATGATGAGCCAGGGCCTCTTCCCAGGAATCCGACCCCTTCCCATAAACCCCATTGTCAGCAGGACAGCCGCTGTCAGGTCAGTCCTGTCCCTCAGGTCGCTTTAAAACCATTTCCCGACTCATTACATGATTGACAGGTTTATCAGCCAATCAGAATCATGCTTACACTGCAGTGCTTTGGGTCATCTCTCCCTTTGACCCTCTGAGGTCTGGCTACTCTATTCCTCACATTTCATTAGATCAGAACAGCCAGGTCATTGCAGACATCAGCGCAAAGTCTTATCCGGGCTAAGGCCCCGCTCTTGCATGCATGATGTGACATGAATAATTGATCACAAACACTAAGGTTTTTTTTAATGGCATGACCAAACACACAGACTGACTGACTGTCTTGCTGTGAAACATTCATAAGCTGGGCTTCAGAAACAGGCCGCCCCTCAGGTACTGCATGCTAGTGTCAGTGCACTGTAAAATCTACATGAAATGCACCCTCAAGTGAAGGTAAATGGGCTTAGGGTCTGGCACAGTCACAAAATCAAGCATTCCAAGCTCTGCTGCACCTCAATACAAGATGTGTTGTGCACTAAAAGGATAGAACTAGAACATAGTGCACAAAAAGGGGGAAAAACAAACACTAAAAACAGAGGGGTGTGCGATGTGTGTCAGTGTCAGTTTTTAGCCCATAGTGACGTTCGTCTGTATTTGTTTGTCCGAGTCCACCTGAGTCCATCCAAATTTATTTACAATTGCAAACCAGGTCCAAGTCCAAGTCATGAGTCAAAGTATTACAATCTTATCCAAGTAAGATTTTATTTTTATTTAACAACAAACCAATTGCTCAGCTACGATGACATTTTAGGCCATGTCCACACTAATACGTTTTAGTTTTTAAAACGCATATTTTTTGCTCCGTTTTGGCCTTCCATCCACACTGAGACAGCATTTTTTTTTTGTCAAGGAAAACAAAGCTTTTTGAAAATGCTCTCCAAAGTGGATAAATCTGAAAACGCTGTTTTCACGTTGTAGTCTGGACTCTGAAAACGGAGGCTTTTGAAAAGGATGACGCATATTTAGTCATGTGACGCATATTGTACCAATAGATATCCATGTTTATACCGGTAATTGTGCCTGTTATGTGCTATTCACTGTCACCGCTGCTAAAGAGATTTACCTTGTACACTCTTAATATAACAGTCCTAAAATGGTGACAGTTTACTTACAGTTACGGTCCTGACTCCTGCGGCAAAACATGACGGCAGCTGCTTTTAGATCAAATATGAGTGAGCGCGACATGGACGCGTCAGTGAATGATGAGATACTTTTGTAAATAAAATGATCCTCCCAGAAGAATTGCGTGAAAACGTATTATGTCTGTTCCGTCTGTATAATCTCAGTGAGTTTTTAGGGGCTTTATGCATGCGCAGTTAAGGCGAATTTAACGTTTTCCTACGTTTCAGTGTGGATGAGAATGTTTTGGAAAACACTTGAAAACGCTAGTGTGGAGGGAGAGTGTTTAAAAATAAAAACTCAGTTTTCAAATGTATCTGGATTAAGATAGACGTAGCCTTAGTGGCACGTTAAAAAATAAACAAATCTAAGATTACAAGATTAAAGTCGTACTATTTTGAGAAAAAAAGTTTTGAGAGTAAAGTCGAAATTATGAGAATAAAGTTGAAATATTTTGAGAATAAAGTAGGAATATTTCAAAGTAAAAATTATGAGAATGAAGTCAAAGTAATTTGAGAATAGAGTCGAAATGTTTCAAAAATAAAGTCAAAATTTTTAAGAATAAAGTCAAAATTACGTCAATTCGTAGAAATTACGAAATTAAAATTATAATGTTTTAAGAGTGTATTCTAGCCTATTGTGCATGCGAATAACCCAGATTGGGAGCACCGGGAGATATTCAAAAGTCAAAATCTGTCCGTTTTTTAGCAAAAATACAAAAATATGTCTATTACAATAATGTGTTTTCACGCTCTTTATTGTGGTGTGACAGACTGCTGTATTTACCTCCATTTAAACATTTACATTTTGACTTTATTCTTGTAATTTCGATTTTATTCTCGAAACATTTAGACTTTATTCTCGAAACATTTCGACTTCTCAAAATATTTTGACTTTATTCTTGTAATTTCTGCTTTATTCTCAAAATAATTTGACTCAAAATAATTCAAAAAACATTTTAACTTCTCAAAACATTTTTAATTTATTCTCATAATTTCAACTCAAAATAATTCGACTTCATTTTTGTAATTTCGACTTTATGCTCAAAATATTTTGACTGTATTCTTGTCATTTCGACTTTATTCTCAAAATATTATGACTTTAATCTCATAATTTTAGATTTTTTTATTTTTTAATGTGGCACTGGTCAGCTGAGGAAACATCTTTCTGAGAGAAAAAAAAAATCAGTAGAATTCAAAACAAGTTGTGAAAAGACTACTTTAAAATCATCTTTTTATATTAATCAGCATAAATGAAAAGGAATAAAACATATATGAGAATTGCATGAATAAAATATTTAGGAGATGTAGAACAATTAATATTTTTTGGAATTGTACATCTTTTTAATAACAGTTAAGCACATGTCCCCCTTCCTTTCCTTTCCTTTCCTTTCCTTTCCTTTCCTACACTAGAACAAACAAACAAATAAATAAATAAATAAAACATTTATTGCAACACACCGATGAAAACTACTTTTCTTATTCCTTTTTATGAATTTGTGGTGAAATATGACCCAGAAATTATTTATTATTTTGTTACCGTTAAACAAAGACCTAGACCTGATAAATATCTCGGATTACATCAGTTATGATAAGAGCATTTAGGAACAGTTTTCCTTTGTCCTTAGGCTCACACACGGAGCCTACGCTCAGGCTGTGAGTTGCTGTATGATGCACATATTGTGCAGTGACAGGCCGCGTACAGTCCAAAGAGTAAAACAGCCTCTTTGCCTCTTTAAAATGAGTGACACTGCATTTAGGCATTAATTATTGAAGCAGTTTCTTTAGCCTGCTGTGCTGTGGCTATAATTTATGAGTCATAAATGCACATATGAGGCAGAAAGTGGAAAAGCTCTTAGGATTATTTTTTCGAACCACAGAGGGAGTTTTAACTTTTCTGCAGCGAATCGGCAAAGCGCGGCAGGATGTTCTTTGTCACTCAGAGCTTCTGCTATATAAACTGTGACCAGAAGCACAAAACAAGCATCACTTAAAAGACACTTCATTACTGTTTCTCAGGGTAAGAGGCATAAATAGAGCTAAACGGCCTTTATTTGCCATTTTTCATCATATTATGTTAGCCGAAAGTGGAGAGTTTTGTAATCCACCAATTAATTTGCTTTTTAATGATGTTGTTGGCCAACTGAAGAGGTGCTTCAAAGCTTAAGTGTGTTTCAGAGACAAATGTTTAATTGTTCTTAACATTAAACGATGAGGCGCTTGAAGGCTGCAGTGTTTTTTCGCAATAAAACATAAGAAAAAATTTATTAACGGTTGTAGTTCCAACATTTCAGCCTACAATCAAACTATTTATACAGTATACACTACCAGTCAAAAGTTTTTGAACAGTACGGTTTTTAATGTTTTTTAAAGAACTTTCTTGTGCTCACCAAGCCTGCATTTATTTGATCCAAAATACAGCAAAAACAGTAATATTGTGAAATATTTTATATATAAAAATAACTGCTTTCTGTTTGAATATATTTTAAAATGTAATTTATTCCTGTGATCAAAGCTACATTTTCAGCATCATTACTCCAGTCTTCAGTGATCCTTCAGAAGTCTTTCTAATATGCTGATGAAATGAATACTTTGTTTAGCAAGGCTGCTTTAATTTGTTTAAAAGTAATAAAGAATTTATAATGTTACAAAAGATGTCTATTTCAGATAAATGCTGAAAATGGACCAGAAAGTTTGAAAAGTAATAAAAAAAAAAAAAGTTAAGAAGTTTAAAAAGTTTAAGTTTGACGGTTTTCAGTCTGAAATAGTTTGAAGTTTAAAGTAGTTTTAACTAGCACATTGTTAGCATGATTAACAAGTTGCTAGCATGTTTCTAGCATGATTAACATGTCACTAGCATGTTGCTAGCAAGTTACTAGCATGTTTCTAGCATGTTGTTAGCATGATTAGCATGTCATTAACACATTTCTAGCATGTCATCAGCATGCTACTAGCATGTTGCTACCATGATTAGAAAGCTGCTAGCATGTTTCTAAAAAGATTAGCAAGTTGATAACATGTTTCTAGCATGATTAGCATGTTACTAGCATGTTTCTAGCATGATTAGCAAGTTGATAACATGTTTCTAGCATGATTAAGTTATTAGCATGTTGTTAACATGATTCTAAGAAAATTTTCATTTGCTAGCATGTTTCTAGCATGATTAACAAGTTGCTAGCATGATTTTTAACATGATTAGCATGTTACTAACATGTTGCTACCAAGTTACTAGCATTATTAGCATGCCAGTAGCATGTTGTTACCGTGTTTCTAGCATGATTAGCAAGTTACTAGCATGTTGCTAGCATAATTAGCAAGTTACTAGCATGTTTCTAGCATGGTTAGCAAGTTACAAGCATGTTTCTAGCATGATTAGCAAGTTGCTAACATATTTCTAGTATGATTACGTTATTACCATGTTGTTAACATGATTCTAACAAAATTAGCATGTTGCTACCATGTTTCTAGCATGATTAGCAAGTTGCTAGCATATTTTAACATGTTTAGCATTTCACTAGCATGTTGTTAGGAAGTTACTAACATTATTACATTACATTAGTACATTACATACAACATTATTAGCATGCCATTAGCATGTTGTTAACATGTTTCTAGCGTGATTAGCAAGTTACAAGCATGTTATCAT
This sequence comes from Cirrhinus molitorella, assembly GCA_033026305.1. Lineage (NCBI taxonomy): Eukaryota > Metazoa > Chordata > Actinopteri > Cypriniformes > Cyprinidae > Cirrhinus > Cirrhinus molitorella. The sequence goes on along the minus strand of CM065135.1, from coordinate 26,891,838 downwards.
GATTCTAGGATTATTAGCATGTTACTAGCATGTTGTTAACATGATTCTAACAAGATTAACATGTTCGCTTGATTCTAGCATGATTAGCAATTTGCTAGCATGTTTATAACATGATTAACAAGTTGCTAACATGTTTCTAGCATGATTGGCAAGTTACTAGCATGTTGTTAGCATGATTAACATGTTATTAGCATACTGTTAGCATGATCAGCAAGTTAGTTTGAATGTATTAGAAATAATACATAGAAGGGATTGTGGGAGTTTTGACAGTTGGAGTTTGAATAGTCTTGGCTCATTTGAACATTCTGTCAATGTAAGTCTATGGGATTTTCCCCAGTTTAAATCGTTATTTTTAGGAAAATCGTTAGTCCGATCAGTTAGAAAAGATATAGCACACTCGGTCAGATCAGTCTGAAGATCTGGGCAGAGTTTGGAGATTGTAGAGTTAAAGCTCTGGGACGAGTTAGTGTCGACAGATTTAGTAGCAGATCAGTAAATTGGCTTCTCAAGCCAACTTAATAATACTTTTTTGAGCAGCAAATCAGAATATTAGAATTAATTCTGAAGCATCGTGGGACTGGAGTAAGGTTGTTAAAAATTCAGTTTTGAAATCAGGAATAAATTACATTTTTAAAAAAATACCTCAAGATTTTACTGTTTTTGCTGTACTTTGGATCAAAAAACATTTCACTGGTAGTGTATATCATGGTTTCAAAAAATAATTTAAGTAGCACCATCACAGGAACTACATTTTAAAATCTATTAAAATAGAAAGCAATTCTTTTAAATTGGAATAATATTTCACAATTACTATATTTTTGATTAAATAAATGAAGCCTTGGTGAGCATAAGAGACTTTTTCAAGAACATTAAAAATATTACAACCCCCAGACTTTTGAATGATATTTCATTTCTTTCTTTTTTCTGTTGATTTTAGGTGAAACATTACCTAGGCCTATTCTTGACAGGTTTTGTGATTTAGATTTACTCACTTTATATAAATAACAAATGTGATGAATTTACTCGTATGTTCCAGAGGTTGTTGCCATCTGTGCAAAAAACTGCAAAACATCAGTGCAGAGTGTCCATGTTACACATATTATTATAATTAATTACTATAGTAGCGTAATTACAAGCAGCTCCACAAAATAATTACACAGTAAGCGCATGTAGTTCATTTGTTTTACTCAGCACTTACACAGTACATCAGAAACAGCATGTGTGCACTTGCACTAATGCACACATCTCTCATCTGCGTTAACAGGTCAGTACTCGGATACAGAATAACCAGTGATGGCGAGCCAACCCGTAACTCTCCACTGGTCAGCAGCGACCCCAAGGAGGACCACACCTACAGTTTTGCCAAATCTTCCAGCTCGGATGTCGGAGAAGAGGCCCATTGCGACGGAAGCGAGGTGAGCTTCCACGCCAACGAGGCTGGCAGCGATGCCGAGGAGGACGACAAGAGCAAAATCAAGAAGGAGCCCAAGGAGTGGTCCGTGGACGCCCTCGCTCTGGCCCAGCACAAGAAACGGCAACATTTGACAAAAGTCAAACAGAGAGTGGCCAGTGACACTCTTCCTCTAAAAAAGAGGCGCACGGAGAAGCCTCCGGAAAGTGATGACGAGGAGATGAAAGAGGCCGCCGGATCCCTGCTTCATTTGGCGGGAGTCAGGGCCTGTTTGAACAATATCACCAACCGGACGGCAAAGGGGCAGAAAGAGCAAAAATAATGAACTGACTGTATTATAAAGAGAAAAAAAAAACATCACTTTGAATAGAATTTACTATTTTTTTCCAGGACATCAGGTGAATTCTACTGATTTGTGGCAATATCAACAATCACTTTGTTTTCCTATCTTTATAGGTAACATTTTACTGAGGGTTCCTTGTTTTAGTTCACTTTTAGTTCAGTTTATTGTGATTTCTGTTTTTTAATCTACGGAGATTGAAGCCATAGCCTTCCCTTTTTTAAGATATTCAGCTAAGCATTTCATTCGACTGAGAAAAAAAGTGATAGTAAAATTTGCCCTGCCCCATTGTCATACTTAAAGGCATAGTTCACCCAAAAATGAAAATTCTGACATTAATTACTCGCCCTAACGTCGTTCCAAACCCATAAGACTATGGAACACAAATTAAGATATTTTTGATGAAATCCAGGAGCTTTCTGACAGCAGACAGCAATGCAGTTGACACGTTCAAGGCCCAGAAAGGTAGTAAGAACATTGTTAAAATAGTCCATGTGACATCAGTGGTATAACTCATTTTATGAAGCTACAAGAGCTATCTGCTCTTCTGTGTCGGTCTTCGAGGCGAGTACCATGACGCACATACACACTTTGAGCGAAAAATGTTTATAACTAGAGTTGCAAGCGATTAATCTATTCAAATTTATTATATACAAGTGTTTACATACAGATATTAAAAAATATAATATTTGACCCTGGACCACAAAACCAGTCTTAAGTTGCTGGGGTATATTTGTAGCAATAGTCAAAAATACATTGTATGGGTCAAAATTACATATATTTTTTTAATGACAAAAATCATTAGGATATTAAGTAAAGATCATGTTCCATTAAGATATTTTGTATATTTCCTACTGTAAATGTATCAAAACGTAATTTTTGATAAGTAATATGCGTTGCTAAGAACTTCATTTGGACAACTTTAAAGGTGATTTCTCAATACCCTCAGATTCCAGATTTTCAAATAGTTGTATCTCAGCCAAATATTATCCTAACCTAACAAACCATACATGAACGGAAAGCTTATTTATTCAGCGTTCAGATGATGTATAAATCTGTTTCACAAAAATGTACCCTTATGACCTGTTTTGTGGTCCCACATAGGTGTGTGTAGTTATAAATACATAATAAATATACACAGTACACACATAGTATGCAAACCTAAACTTTTATTTAAAATTGATTAATTGCAACTAATCGTTTTGCAGCTCTATTTATAACATTTAAATTTGATTATGAAAGACACGCAAGAACCAATGACACATTTGAGCTTCCTCAAGAAACAATGAAGAACCTTCAGAAGGCTTGAATTAAACAGCTCGATTCATATGAATTTATTTTTTTATGAACATTTCTATTTGTGAGAGTAGACTTTGAATGAAACAGAAATCTCTCAGAAGTCCTATAGGGTGAATAAATGGCACAATTGTAATTTTGGGGTGAACTAATCCTTTATAAACATGACAGCAAATTGTCTTCTGCAGTCAAAAGTAGTAATGAGTTAGTGATAATTATGGGTTATTGTAATGTCTGCTGTAATATAAGATGTTTTAGAAGCACAGGGCAGTGCCAAAGACAATCCTCGAGCAGTTTTTGTGATGTCACTTCCCCTCGATGCTCTGGCCGTTAAAGAATCCAGCAGCATTGTGTGAAAAACACTCATGTCTGTAGTTGTCGTTTGGCTCGTATGAATCATAATTCACTAGGATGAGAGTAAAGCCATAAGCTTTTGTCAAAGTGCTTTTTGGAGTCAAAAGTGATACATTTACCACTAAGTCTCTCGAAAACTGCCCACGTTTTTTCCTAAGCAATCAAATTGAGTGATATTTTCCATCTAAAGCGATAGCGGATGGCACAATGAAAATGAAAACTCGGAGCTAAAGCTACAATACCTGCCAATTGTATTCTAATAGCAGACTGTGGAGTTTGTTTTGTGTTTGTTCATTTGTTTACGTTTTTTTTATTTTTTTTATTTGAAACCCTCGTGATGTAATAAGCAATTTCATCCAGTCAGGATAAACACTGTATAAAAGTAACACTAGACCATTTTCCTTTCTTAATTTAAGCAATGTAGCCAGCAGGATTTTCCAAATCGTGTTGCATGGGTTCTGTAAAGAAAAAGAAGACCGTTTTTTTAAAACTCAAAGTTCATGTAAGGTAAATAATGTATTTAGCATGGAGCATGAATTATTTTCATATAAATATAGATCCTAGAGAACTAAGGCGCCGCCTCTAATTTCTATGCCAATAGGCCTAGTCTCTTTCGTTGTTTTTGTCGAAAATTTGATTTCCATTTGTCGTCCTCATCGCCTTTGTGTTGAAGCAGGCATCTTAACAATTACCTTCTTCAGGGACAAACACTGACTGTTGGGAAACTCTCTCTGCAATACGAGGACTCGGGCTCGGGCCGTCTCGGCCCACGCTAGCGGCCGCCCCGAATACCCACAAATACCCGCTACGTCAATGTCCGTGTCGTCAAGGAGAAGTTCGTAGTGAGTGTCGGTCCCCTTCCGGCTCCGTGCCTGCTTTTTTCTTCCATATGTAATCCGGATGTACGTGTCTGTGATTTATTCAGGGTCTTCCATTTTGTTCCACGAGACTTTGGATCTGCAGTTTTTTTTTTTTTTTTTTGGTTCACTTTATTCCTGTATTTACATGTAGCACTGTTCAGGAGTCATCAGTATTGATTCAGTTGTTCTCGGTACAGGCAGTCAGACGGTTATTTACGCCTCCACGCATATATATTTAAGCACTTATAGACAATAAAAACAAGTGATACCAGAGCTCAGTGCAAACGCTAGTGTATATATTCTCACGACCTCACCGAATTGCACTTTTATTGTTTTAACATATAGTAAAGAACCTAAGGATTCCGTGCCAAAGCCTGTAATGACTCTATACACTGCAAAATGGACGATGCATACTTGATATGTCAGTCATAAACATGTCAATAAGTTGTAGCATTTCTGTCATGTATAAAATCTCAGTTCTATTTGTTAATGTCGCACTGCATTGCTGTTTCATGAAGTCACACTGCCTTCCCCGTTCGTCTGATGACGATGATAATGGTTCGACCCGATGTTTTGTAGCGTGTTGAATGTTATATCTGACCCATGAGTGTTAATGTGATGTCTCCAGTTGGCATGCCTTTCCCCCTAACCAAGCTAGACATTTCTTGACGCAGAATAACCCTGATTATAACCTTGTCTGCTGGTCTTTATAAACATCTGTCGTATCACATTTCCGTTCAATATGCTTCAAACTGGGAAACCGGTAGCAGAGAGAGCTACGAGTCCTTTTTACACTGCCTTCCTTCAAAGACAGCACTCACTACGAAACTTTTCCTTTCTAATTCTTTCAGAGGAACCTGAAACATGTTAAAAAGCATCAAGAAGAGCCAGCCAGCCAGCCAGCCAAAAAAAAAAAAAAAACTTTAATAGGAGGCAAAGTGTTTCTTTCTTTTGGCGTTGTTTTTTTTAGTTTTTGTTAAAAGGTTCCTGTTAACTGCCATTCTGTTACGTGTTTAAGTTGTTTAAGAGGAAAGTAATGGAGTCCATTTGGTTTGTAATGAAATATTCGGTCTGATGGCATGTGCACCCTGCTAATATGTCAATATAGAGGCGTAATTGCACTCTGTATTTCCTTTGACTTGTAATCATATTGCCAAAGACAACAATTTTATTGATTAATGTAAATACCACTTTGTCCATTGCTACGACAAATTCTATTTGTTTTTGGTTCGTTTTGTTTTTTGTTTTTTTTCTCCAACCCTACCATCAAGTTTCTGTGATGTATTGTCTTCCAGTTGCAATAAAAAAAGTTGCAAAGGTGATCCTGGACTAGCATGATGGTTTTGTGCACCTCTAAATCCCTTGTTAAAATAATTGTTAAATGGGAATAATATTTTAATTATATTTAAATATATACTCTCACGCTCACCAAGGCAGCATTTTTTATTATTATTAAAAAATACACTAAAAACACAGTAATATTGTGAAATATTATAATTAGGGCTGATTCTGATTAATCATGATTAATCGTTTTGACAGCTCTAATTACAATAATATTGTGAAAGGTGATCCTGGAATATCATGATATAGTTTTGTGCAGCTCTAAATCCCTTTTTGATATTATTGCTAAAAAAAGAGTCATATTTTAATATATCGCATTGCTTTTTAAGCCAAATACTTCGTTTAAAAGATAATTGGTGTTTTTTGCCTTATGTTTAACAGGTAGAAACAGCACATAAAAAAAAAAACTGGAGTCGGTAAGATATTGTAATGTTTTTAAAATACGTTTTTTTCACACTCACCAAGGCTGCATTTTTTTTAAATCAACAAATACAGTAAAAATAGTAATATAACGTGATTAATCGATTTGACAGCCCTAATTACAACAATATTGTGAAGTATTATTACAATTAGGGCTGTTAAATCGATTAATAGCAGCTCTATTTATAACATTCAAATTTGGTTATGAAAGCTCAAGCATACTAGTTTGAGGCGCAAGAACCAATGAGGTTCATTCTCGCGTGTCACGCCAACAAGCTGAGCTTCCTCAAGAACCAATGAGGTTTGCTCTCAATTATGTTTCTTCAGAAGACTTGAATTAAACTGCTTGATTCATTTGAATTTTTTTTTATATGATCCTGGACTAGCATGATGGTTTTGTGCAGCTCTAAATCCCTTGTTAAAATAATTGTTAAAGGGGAATAATATTTTAATTATATTTAAATATAAGCTCACAAAGGCTGGGTTCATTTTATAAAAAAAAAAAACCACTAAAAACACAGTAATATTGTGAAAGATTATAATTAGGGCTGATTCTGATTAATCATGATTAATCGATTTGACAGCTCTAATTACAATAATATTGTGAAAGGCGATCCTGGAATATGATGATATAGTTTTGTGCAGCTCTAAATCCCTTTTTGATATTATTGCTAAAAAGAGTCATATTTTAATATATCACATGGCGTTTTAAGCCAAATACTTCTTGTTTAAAAGATAATTGGTGGTTTTTGCCTCATTATGTTTAACAGATAGAAACGGCACATAAAAAAAGCCTAATCCAGAGTTTTTACTTTCTAAATGTTGTTGCTTCACCCTAATGTGTGTGCAACGAGAACTAAGAATAACACATAAATCTAATTATATACTGTGGAAATAAACTACACAACCATTAAAAAGTTTGGAGTCAGTAAGACATTTCAATGTTTTTAAAAGATGTTTCTCACACTCACCAAGGCTGCATTTTTTTTTTTTTTTTTTATCAACAAATACAGTAAAAATAGTAATATAACGTGATTAATCGATTTGACAGCCTTAATTACAACAATATTGTGAAGAGATTTGCTCTCAATTACATTTCTTGAGGCTTGAATTAAACTGCTTGGTTCATATGAATTAATTTTTTTTTATATGATCCTGGACTAGCATGATGGTTTTGTGCAGCTCTAAATCCCTTGTTAAAATAATTGTTAAAGGAGAATATATTCTCACGCTCACCAAGGCTGCATTTTTTTGATTAAAAAATACACTAAAAATACAGTAATATTGTGAAATATTATAATTATTGCTGATTCTGATTAATCGATTTGACAGCCCTAATTACAACAATATTGTGACGTATTATTAGCCTATAGTTAGGCCTGTTAAATCGATTAATCGTGATTAATCGATTTGACAGCCCTATTTACAATAATATTGTGACATACTATTACAGTTAGGGCTGTTAAATCGATTACTCAATTTAACAGCCCTAATTACAATATTAAATAACTGTTTTCTATTTTAATATATTTTAGAATGTAATTTTTTCCTGTAAAGACAATGCTGAATTTTCAGTAACTGTTACTCCAGTCATCAGTGTCACATGATCCTTTAGAAATCATTGTAAAATGCTAATTTTGGTGCTCAGGAAACATTTGAAACATGATGAAAACAGTTGTGTATCCTTGTTGAACAAAAGTATTATTTATTTATTTTTTTAAATAAATAAATAAATAAATACACCTTATTGACCTTAAATCTCACTGTCGGAAAATTGATTTTTTACATACTGAAACTTAAAAAAAAACTCCCATTAACTTTTGTAATCCTTCACAAACCCTACATTCTCTTTAATATGTGACAAAACCAGCCAAAAGGGACAAATATACCCATGCGACTTAAGATCCAGAGTCACATATGTTGTGTTTCTCTCTACTGTCTGCTGATGTCATCTTATTGTACTGATCCATTACAGAATGTCACATGACTGAACGCAAGCAGTGACAGTATCTGGAACATGACACAATTTCTATATTGATCCTGTTTGTCACTTCCTTCTCAGCCACCCACCTCCCAACTTCATACACTGCACATTTAGAAATTAAAGACTTCATTGAATAATGATTATATATATACTGAATGAACATACGATTATAAAGCATAAGCTAGTGGTTTTGTTTGGCTTACTGTTTCCAGTGCAACCATTTTGATTTTCAAATCAGTGTAAAACTGACCATATTTTATGATCTTCATAAACGCAACAAGCATTAAATATGAGTGTTGAAAGAGTTTGATGATGGTGTGTGCTCTCGCTATCAGGGTGAACTTTGTTTACACATCATTTATAAGCCCTAATGGAGTCTGTGGCCTGTTGTTAATCAAAGAGTGAGCGTTTGGAAATCACAACTGCCTCCCATGCACCCTGTCACCACACCCATGCTCGCCTGTGTTGCTATGCAACTGCAGGAAAAGAGAGACTGAAAATGTACAAGAAGCTTTTTGCCAGACACAGACATACAGAGTTCATCTATTTTGCAAGGGTTACGCACAGGTTACCGGAGCTGAGGTAACACCCGCGCTTCACTTTACACCCACATAGTCTGGGGAAAATTCAATTCAAAACAAAACTAAACACCAAACAAATGTCATTATTCAATTTGTGCGTGTTTTGTGGAGTTTGGCATGCGTGTGACCTCGTCGTACAAGCTCTGCAAACATCAGGCTGGCAGTCAAAAGGCTGTTTCATTTACTCACTAAATCTATCTTAGCGTTCCTCTGAAATCTCCCACGAGAGTTGGCGCGCAGCCCCAAAACACACTTCCAAATAACATATTGCATGTGTTTGTTGCCAAGGAAACAAAGCGAGGTGGCTTTCATTCCAGCACATCCGGATGTTATGTTTTTTTCTATCGGCAGAACGTAACATGAAAAGCAGCACTGGGGTTTATCGCATTGCTGCGTCTGGGGAATGGCTGCCCCCTTCCTCGCCTAAAAAAAGTTGTCGTCTCTGGAGGTTTGTTTGGGTTTGGAGGACCCGACAACCAGAACTAACACTTCCCACCTGCAACTACTACCTACTCGTTTCCAAGGTAGTAGGAAACGGAGGCGCTCATTGGCAGTGCGAATCAATAAGTGCGCTCTTTGATGGAATGCGCCGCGAGATAACCATTCAAATCTGCCACACGGTGCCTTCAATTTTTCGGTCCTTGTAAGTCAGACACAAATATGGGAGTATTACAGCAAATCTGTGGCATTAAGGGAAGAATGTTTGAATACATTTGCAAGTCCATACGTCTTGCCTTAATCTGCCTGATTTGCATGAGGGCACAGTCAAGGGATTTGAGAAGAAATTGGAATCTCCGATACGACGGCTGGCGAAACGTGCCAGGACTTCATCAGCGAGGGCATGTGTTTCAGGTCTACACGGTCCCTTACGAAATCACCAGGGTTTGAGCGGTTAGACATGCTGCTGTCTCTTTCATTGATGTATAATGAGAGTAAAAACCCTGGTTACGTTACCTTATGTGACCTATAAACGTCAGGAAGTGTTGTATGATCACTGAATTAGATTTACCGTGCTTCTCTTTGCAGCAAAAGATTTGGTTTTAATAAAAATTGCACATTTACAGTGGATTCAGGTGCAGACAAACAGAAATGGTCCACACACTGATTTAATATGCCAGATTTTATTCATGCTATGTTTCAATCTCTCAGGTTTCTCAGGGAAAAAAAGTATGCAGTTTTCAAATTTAAAAGAAATTAAATTTACCCAAGACACAATATTGTGACAAAGATAACAAAACTAAACTTAATGGATAGATTGTTAATATCTTACCCCATTTTTGATTAAAATAAATAAATAAATAAATCAAGATATGTTATCTGAAAATATACACATTTTGACTATCTCAAATAAATTGATCTTTTTTTTAAGGACATTTAGGTATCTTACTGGAAAACAGGAACAAAATTACAAAACAAGAAAAACATGATTCATTATGCAAATAAATGTAAGAAAGAAAACCTATTGGAAATCATTATGTTACAAGGGCATCATTAGTGTTGGATGCTGAATGTAACGCTGCATTCACGGCATATCGTAATTACCGTAATTTTGAGATGACAGCACGTGACATTCTACTCAGAGCTGTTCACGTCCTTGGACTCAGAATTATGCTTTTCCAATGGCAACACTATCAACGTCTAAACAGACCCTAACTTGGTCAGGTGGTACAGCGGTTATGTGGTACAAGTTGTAGCTCTCAGAAGACTCCCAGTTCACAAGTTGTAATTACGAGTTCTACGAGGACGTGAGCGCTTTTTACAAGTTGGAATCTCGTAATTATATGAACTGATATGGTGTGAATGCACTTTTATATCACCTTTTTTTTGATTGACAGGCGATCTGACCAATTATAGTGCAGATTCTGCCATTTTGTCCTACAAACAAATCAGACAGGAGAGTAGATTAATTTATGTGGACTTAAACTTGGAAAAACTGTGTTGACGTTTTTCCGCAGTTGAAATAAAATAAGATGTGATGTTCATTCATGTTTTTTTATACTTTAAGTAAAGAAGAAAAGTGTTCACGTGTCATTGATCTAATAAGGCTGATCCATCACGACACATTACACATTAAAGAGCCACAAAAACAATATTTATTGTTTGAATTTCTTAAAATATGACAACATTTTAAAGCTGAGACCTTGTTTCATACCAGAAGTAACTTGCTCTGTCAGCTTCCTCTTTGCTCTGCAAAGTATTTTTCACTGTGTTAGAACATAATGTGTAGTGTGAGAGCAGCATTGTTTGTCGGACATAGCAACATTTACTATGGAGAGTGGGTTTCTGCAAAGGGTCAATTGGACATTTTTGAAATGTAATGTTAAAATTCTTTAAAGAGGTCATGACATGGATTTTGCATGCATTTTTTTTAGGTTTACAATGTTAATCAAGGTTTTTTATTATTATTATTATTATTTTTTTTTTTTTACAAAAAAACAAAACACACACACACACAAAAAACAAATATGTGGAAACATGATTATTTTCAACCCTCAACTGGTTTTAAGGGGCTGGTCCTTTAAGGCTTGTCAGCAATCGTCCACTGTTATGATTGGCTAACGTCACTGCATAGAAAACAGGTTCAATGCCCCCTCACTATTGCATGCAAGTGTTTTGACATGATCGAAAAATAAAACATTTTCAGACAAAACATTATGAAATCATTTACTTACCATTTGTGATGCAGCTGCAGTCAGATCTAGTACCGCTTTCAACTAATGTTTCTTTATGAACTCTCCATGACACTGTGCCTTGTTTACAAAACAAAACGCTCTGATCAATCCTCAGACATGCCATTAAAAATTAACAATCCAGTTGTTCCTTACAGTGGGATCCTTTTGATGATGATTGATCTGTACAAAGACGTGAACAAGCTGTTTAAACCAAACATGTCAAAGCAAACGTTCTTTCACTCCATTTGTCCAATTGACGACAGACTCAAGCATGTGGGCATGTCAGAAAGCGAACGCACATCTGTATACTGTATCTAGTGTAGATATGATAGTGGCAGTGATTGTAATTTCTATTCGCATTTGACATAGCACTCGCATGTCAGCTGTTAAGCGACTGAACACCAGTAGGTGTGGCCTATGGTGAGAAGTTGACTATTCGTTAATGCCTTGGCTCTGGAGGCAGTGTTTATGCAAATTTTTAGCCCGGTGATGTCATCTTGATCCAAAATGAGACGTTTTTGGAGTTTGATTAAATAAATGCTTTGTTTTAATAATGAGGAGGATGTTTTAAGCTATGAAGCTTGCAGAATGTTTTTAATGGTACAAAGACCTCTCATATGCCAAAAGATAAGATCACTGTAAAAATTGAATAAATAAATAAATAAATAAATAATCAATCCTATAAAAGTCCATTGCTTGCACCAGGTCTGCCTTAACTTGTACGCAAGGACTCAATGGGGTCAAACAACAATTGTAAAGGACAGAACAAATCACACAATGTGCTCTGGGCTTTAAAGATGAACTGAAGTTGTGTGAATCATAAGGTAAAGAGAGAGAGAAAAGAGGGAGCAGGTAATGAATCTGACATTTTCCACAGAGACTGTGCTGACGAAGCAGATGGAAATGCCAGCTTGAATGGTTCCCACTTCTCCATTTTGCTCTCCACACCATGCTTTCCATGAATTTTACACCTTCGGACACTGATTTTGTGAGAGAGCTTCAAATCAGGACTGATCTCTCTCTCTCTTCCCCTCTGTCACTCGCTTATTCTCCCTTTCACTTTTCTACACACACACTTTTCTCTCAGTTACAAATGAGCCTGCGGTAAAATTAATGTTCTGTAACCATCGCGTTAACTGCAGGTACCCCGTTTCTGCACCGACGGCAGCTAATGCCCTTGATCTTTCATTAGGAGTCCACCTAAAGAACCTCAGGGAAAGCTGGAGCCAGTGGAGCGAGGGAGAGGAGGAGAGAAAGCCCTTCCATCAGCAGCCAAGTCTGTCCATCCGGCCTTTATCACAGAAAGGACTTCAACTACTTTGTAATTATCCTCTAACTTTCTGCCATTTCTCCCACACCTCGGTACAATGAAGTAATTTTATTCAAAGGTTTCTGCATTTTCTATTATAGTAATGTTGTGCACAAAGTGTCTATGAAGATTAGTGTGGTTATTTGAGTGCATGTCATCCAGATATTGAAGTTTAGTTTTAAATGTAAATTAAAAGAGTAATTAAAAATGAAATTAAAAAGAAATGCATTCAATTTATCAAAAGTGACAGTAAAGGCTTTTACATTGGTACAAGAAAAAAATCAGATAAATGCTGTTCATTTGAAATTTCTATGCATAAAAAAATCATGGAAAAATATATATTACTGTTTCTTTTTTCAACAGTTATAAAATTAAGATTTTTCCCTTGTGTTGAAAATTCTGCATAACGTACTGCATTGATCTGAATATAAGCCGACCCGGGTTACGATGACCCCCCTTTTTCAAGATGCACCTTTTGAGTACTGTCTTACATTTTAAAATCGCTTACAGAGGATGTTTGGTTCCATCAGGCTAACATGACAGTCAAGACTCATGCCACTGTAAGCTTTTTTTTATTATTATTTTGTTTTCAATCGCACCGTTCAAACATTACCGACAAACATTACATACGTATTTCTTGGCACACTCGATTTGGCGCCACCTATAGCTGGGTGTGTTATTGACATGTCAAAGTCTAGACCCTGAGTATAAGACAAACATGTTTTTTTTCAGATGTATTTTCAAGAAAAAATGTCTTATATTCGGGTCAATACGGTATTAAAGCATATTTAGTTTTTCTTTGTTTTCTACAAAAGAAAAAAGGAATCTAGGGTGTATGAAAAAAATATGTAAAAAAATATGTAACACTGTTCTAGTGCTTAATGAATGTTTTAATAAAAAATCGTAGATATTTTGTCTTTACTAACATTGGAAATATGTAACATTACAGAAGTAAAATTTATGATGTGTATAATTTTGTTCCAATGGTGGCACCAAATGGAATTTTAAACACTGTTATCAAACACATTTCCCAACCTTTCATCTAGCATTGTTTGGCCCAAAAATGTTATGCTATAGAGTGTTTTCACGACACATAATCAATCGGCCATATTGGCAGCACTGAATGTAAACAATGCCACTGAACGTAATGAAACTTGAATATTTTGCTGATTATTGCTGCTGAAAATGGTCAATTATTGGGAAATTTTAGGCTAATATCTTAATTAATACTGCTCGTACTTTTCTTTACCACCTGTTAACTTCGGTTTGTCAAAATATCATGCCGTTTACTGCTTACTAAGTCCTTCTCTATGATCTGGCAGCTTTCACATGTTTTTTTCCTGTGGTTTAGACAATATAAATTAGCAGAACAACATATTCAGTAGCACATTAACCGTGCAATCCACCAGTTATCACCAATATGGCTGCGCATCTGGTTAACTGACCAAATCGTGATATAACCGCAAACCTTCTATAGAGTGTTTTCACAACGCGTCATCAATCGGCCATATTGGCGGCAATGAAATTAAACAATGCTACTGAACTGAACAAAGCTTGCATATTTTGCTGATTATTACTGCTGAAAATGGTCAATTATTGTCATGTTTTGGGCTGTACTAATCGGTCAAACAAGGAAAAGCATTTGGAGTACTATAGCAAATCAAGGAGAAAAATTCAGAAAATAAGTCTGAGGAACAAAAGGCATTTGTAAGTGGCCAAACTGAACCATGATTTCCAGGACAAGTATCTTGACAACATTTGTGTTTGTTCTTATCATTTCCCGTCAGGAGTTAATATCTTAATTAAAACTGATCGTACGTATCTTTACCACCTATTAACTTTAGATTGTCCTTATGTGTTTAAGCAGCTTCCACACTTTTTTTTACATGGTTTAGACAGTGTAAATGAGCAGAACATCATATTCAGTAGTACATTAACCATGCAACCCATGCTGCTGTTTACATCGAGTATCACCAATATGGCAGCGCATCCAGATAACTGACCAAATCTTGAAGTGCAAACCCTCTATTGGTTAAGCCTAATGTTCACATTTGTCTGCTAAAGACTGAAAAGCTGCTCACTTCACCATTTCAGATCCAAATCTGTCTTAACATTGAGTCGCCAATTCCCGTGTAGTTTGTTGTGTATTGAGTAACTTGCTTTGACAGGAAATTAACCACATTGGAAGGGGCATTTTAAAATTTGAGGTGAAGTCGAAGGCGCATGGACCACTGGATAAGCACTTGGCGCTATCGATCATTTTCCACCCGGTGTAGCAATCAAACCGGCCTATTAGTCAGCTTTGTACGCTGCAGCCACCTGCAGACAGAAGAGACCCCATTGATTCACTATGAGTTCATTGAGAACTTATTTAGAGAATTAATGTGTCTTGGCGAAGGGCTGCAGCTGCTCTGATCGAGACTGCCATTATAAAATTAGGGTGTCCGACAGATTCATTTGGATCCAGATGCACAGCTACTCCTGCAATCTCATTTAACTGGACAGGTTTATTCCTCCCTGGAGAACTGATGTATTCATCAGATTTTAAAGGCCTGTGTGGACGGCTGTGGATCAGAAACAAGCATGAGATTTATTAGATCAACATTTGAATTAAACTTCACAAGGAACGTGGCGTAAAATCCCTCTGATATGTTCTGCCAGCTTGGGATTCAGTTATTGACTTTGTTTGCGGGAGACGTTCTGGCAAGCAGATGTAAATATGAAAGGAAGGCCGTGGTGCGTCCCTGATCCACACAAATTGGATGTAATGTCACATGAGATTTACAGCTTGGTGCCTCCTTTAATACTGAAACTGTATCAGTGCCTTGGCTAGTCTATGATGTCCTTATCATTTCTCTATGACAAGAGAAAAGCAAGACTGAACTTGCGAGAGAAAGAACGAGACAGAAGAAAAGAGTAATGCGCCAAAGCCCTGGGCATTTTAATTGTGATGAAAGTAGGTTAACCAGAGGGGATAAATTACCAGCATGTGGAATGGATGGGAGACTAGGGAGCGCGTGAATGGTCCTCCCTCTCACCTTGACTCCTAATAAGATACACGTGCCAGAGAGCAGACAGACTATTCTGGGTCCGCTCTTACAACATGCCTCATCCAAGTGCCATTAGCAGCAAAAATGAAGCACTTCATAAAGAAAGTGTTTTTGAGCACACACATATGTTGGGTTTCCACGTTTAATAGGGACATTTTACGACGTAATGGTTTTTATACTGTGCAAACTATATTTTCTATCGCCCTACTCCAACCCTACACCTAAACCTTCCCCCTCACTGGAAACTTTTTTCATATTTAGATTTTTAAACAACTTCTTTCTGTATGATTTATAAGCTTGTTTACTTACGGGGACCAAAAATAACATCACACATACTTCTGTAAAAAATTGTGAAAAAAAGGAAAAATTAAGTGTTTGAAAGAAGTATCTTATGCTTACCAAGGCTGTATTTATTTGACAAAAAATATAAAAAAAAATGTCAAATAACTTTTTTATTATATTATTTTAAAATGTCATTAATTCCTGTGAATTTTCAGCACCCATTACTACAATTTTCAGTGTCACTCACAATCCATCAGAAATCACTCCAATATGCTTATTTTTTATATATGCCAATATTTGTTATTATTATTATCAAACATGAAAACAGTTGTCCTGCTTACTGTTTTTATAGAAACTGTGATATATGTTTAGAGTCTCTGTTCAGAGTTCTCTGAAAGTTCAAAAGAAAAGCATTTAATTGAAATAGAAAACTTTATAAATGTTCTTTTTTTTACTTATAAAATGTCTTTACTGTACATTTGGATCAATTTAATATGTCCTTGCTTAATAGAAGTAATAAAAACATATTACTGATGCTAAACCTAATCTTAATCACTTTAATATATTATGCAATAGTTATTTTATATTTATTTATATATAACTTTATAGCTCAATTAAGTCTCAAATCTTCCATTTATATGATCAAAAACACAGAAAAAACATATTATGAAATATTATTGCAATTTAAAATAACACTCTTCTATTTTAATATAATTTATTTCTGTAATACAAAGTGGATTTTCTTCCATTACTCCAGTCTTCAGTGTCACATGATCCTTCAGAAATCACTCTAATATGCTGATTTATTATCAATAATATTTATTTAAAAAAAAATAAAAAAAGCAGCAAAACTGTTTCCAACACTGATAAAAAATCAGCTTTGCTTCACAGGAATAAATTCTATTTTAAAGTAGGCCTATATTAAAATAGAAAACTACTACTTTTATATTTCACAATATTACCGTTTTTTCTGTGTTTTAATCAAATAAACAGTCGTGACGAGCAAAAAAATCATTTTTTTTTTGTCCTATTTGTATCTGTATTATTTCTTTCTTTTTTTTTTAAAAGAAAGAAAACTTAAATTGAAAGCACAAATAAAGCTAACCTTATAAAAGAAAGCATTTCTGAGAATGTTTTTTATTTTATTAAGTGTATACTTTGAAGACAAACCTTATTGTTAATACATTTCACTTGAGGGGTCTCAGATGTCTGACTCCAAGAATGACGTGATGACTGTTCAGCGGGAGGGCAGATGCCCGCCGTCCCTAGCAACAGTGAGAAACAGCACAGGCGTCACTAGTAGTTATGCAACGTGCTCCTAACACACAGACAGCCGAACGCGTGAGAGACTGAGTGAGCGCTTTCATTAAGGACTCCGAGAGCTCAGCAGGGTCTCTGCCATTTCACGTACAGAACGCCAGAAATCACCCCGCTGCTAATGCTAAAAATAAAGCTTTCCTTTCACTGACGGATGTGGTGACTTGAAAGTTGTTTTGTGTTTACTTTTTTTTACCTTCTTATTTTCTTCTCTCTCGGGGTTCCTGGGAAAAGGTCCCTGGCTTTTTCAAAGCATGACAGGTTGATAGACAGCAATGGGTTCAAAGAGCCTGTAACCTTAACGCACAGCTGTCTGAGGTCTTACTGATCATACAGGCAGATACCTGTAGATTGAAAACAAGAGTCAGGTAGCCGGATAAGAGGCATTCCTGGGGTAGAAAGCTATTTTTTGCGCTTTGAGGACATGCATCTGGCCTTTTGTTTTTAGTTAATGTGTTTAATGTCAAATGGTTGCCAAAAAGTGGATTTATAATCAATACTTTAATATGAAAAAAAAAACGTGGCGCGTACAGTTGATCCAAAGTGGAGTCTAATGGCAGGCGTTATAAGAACTTTGGCGCCCCCTATAGGAGATATTTACGTTCTACATGAACTCACTAATATTCCCTTTACTCAGAAATACTTAAAAGTCATGCATCTTTACTTTTACATAATCTTGTTTTATTTTTACGATTCTTCCTAGGAATTACAGTGCAATAACTTTAAAAAGAGAAAAGCTGCCACACAGACATGCCACAACACAAAACCAAAACAAGAATTTACGTCCAACAGATGGCGTAACATGTGTGCAAGCAAAACGTTAATTAGACGTTAAATACGTTAATGTGTGTAAATCCATGACTGTTTTCATTCTTTCAAACAAACAAAGCCCATGGGGTAGACACAAAATGTCTTTTAACTTCTTTTTGATCATGTAACACTATTTTTTTTTTAAAACACACAAATGTAACTGTAACAATAATATAATATAATATAATATAATATAATATAATATAATATAATATAATATAATATAATATAATAATGTTTAAAACTTCAGACGCACTTTTTAATTCTCTCCTGTGATGCGTTGTAGACCAACTTTCTACAATACTCCACCTGGTTTGCACCTGATTGGACATTTGAAGCAGCGCTGCTTTAACCGTCCAACCATGTGACAATAAGGTGTGGCGTCGAACAGCGCTGCTTCCACTGTCCAATCAGCTGCGAGTAAGGTGGGGCATTAGACCAGATTCACCGGGAGCGAGTGAGAGTTACAATCTGCTTAGACTCAACAACACGATATCGGTATGTAAATATTCCCATGCACTTGTTTTTTGAACTCGTCGCTGTGTTAAATACGACACCGTCGAACCAATTTGCTTAAGAATCTTTAAATATTTTCACAAATAGATATATATAGGATTAAATATTTAAGTTACAATAGCTACCTTGAAACTATGTGTCTCTCAATGTTGCAACAGGTTGTTGTAAGCGCGTGTGCTTTGTTTACATTGCTAGCAGGATATATATAATACGTGGCAAAAAGTTATCAAATGTCAGAACAGACATATTCGAATATGTTTTATGCGAACTTGATGTGACCTTTCTAAGTGTTTTGTGCCATTGTTACGTGTTAAAGCTTGTCGTAGTCATTTGATAACGTCACAGCAGATTGTGTGATCAGCATAGATAATGATAAGGAAAGGATAATGTCCGTATGTACTGTTTTAATACATAAACCTTAATTATTTTTAAATGCTTAGTGCTGGGGAAATAATTTTAACTAGGCATGTAAAATATTTCCCACTCTCTGCTATTAGCTACATTTTAATAATGCATGATTGATGTAACATTTTATTTGGATACATGCTATCTTTTCAGCATATTCAGAAGTTTTGAAGGGTTCACCAGTGATTTTAAAGAACCTGCAGTCACTTATTTTACCAGAGTAACTAAAGCTTTGTGATAACATTATTTTTCCCCCATAAGCTATAAAATCAGAAGAGGTTTGTGATTTGTAATTTTAGTTTTCAAGCAATCTTCAATTTAGTTTTAGTGAGAAAATGGACCTTAAAATGTTGATGACTCATGCTGCACTGCATAGATTTGTGCCAAGTCAAACACTTACCACTGACTAGTTAGTCACAAGCTAATTTAAACAAGATACAAGCCATTTCAAAATGTTTTCCATCCCAGTTTCTATAGAAAATTCTTTAGCAGAGTAAACAAAATGGTGCTTGTCAAGCAAATTCACAGGTTGTTAATAAAAACGGTGGCTGATACCGAAGTTACTAGTTTTTTAAATTGCATAAATAACTAACTATACTTTGGCAGAAACTGTGGTTCCCATGGTAAACATTTACAAGAGCTGTTCAGTTCCTCAGAGAATTGTGAAACTGAAACTGCTGTAAAAATCATGTGGAGGTGGTGGTGGCAATGTTTTGTTGTTTTGTATAGGTATGTGAATAACATGGCATGTCAGAAGCTTTTCTCTTGCTGAGCCATGGCTAAAACTGGGCTTGTACAGTTTGCTTTTGCACATGTAGAAACACACACCTCAAATATTAATATCCTTGTTTGGACTATAAATGCCAGTCTAACATTACTTAAATACTGACCTTCAAAACATAATGCATGGAGCCAATAATTAAAGTAGAATTTCACTTCCAAAATAAAAATTGCCTGATAATTTACTCACCCCCATGTCATCCAAAATTTTCATGTCTTTCTTTCTTCAGTCGCAAAGAAATTACATTCCAGGATTTCTCCATGTAGTGAACTTCAATGGGGACCAATAGTTTGAGGGTCCAAATTGTAGCTTCAAAGGGCTCTACACAATCCCAGCCAAGGAATAAGGGTCTTATCTAGTGAAACAATCAGTCATTTACTTAAAAAAATAATTTATACACTTTTTCTTGCACTAGCTAGAAAGGTCACACGTGGTTCATTCTTCGTCTGTGTACTTTGGTTCAAAAAGGTTTTCTCCTCCCAACTTCAAAATCATCAACATCGTTGTTTCAACTTTTTTATAAAGAGCGTTTGACTTTCTTTGTACGTTCGCTTTGTAAACACTGGGTCGGTACTTCCACGCGGGGTCTTTCCAACATCATTTTGTAATGCGTGAGGTCAGGCTGGTGCAAGATGAGCATTTGTGGTTAAAAAGTATGTACATTTATATTGTAATAAGAAAATGACCAATCGTTTAGCTAGACAAGATCCTTATTCGTCGGCTGGGGTTGTGTAATGCTTGTTAAAGCTCCATAGAAACTTCAGTTTGGACCTTAAACCCGATGGCCACCATTGAAGTCCACTATATGGAGAAAAATCCTGGAATATTTTCTTAAAAACCTTAATTTCTTTGTGACTGAAGAAAGAAAGACAGACATGAACATCTTGGATGATGTGGGGATGAGTACATTACCAGGAAATTTCTATTCTGTAAGTGAACTTCAATTCCACCTACCACTGACTTGTAAAGGTTTGCGAAGGTATTTCACCTGCGTACATTAACTCAATTATATTTAGCCTCACTGTGTATAAAAAAGAAAGAGTGTAGCTGACAGCATGCGCTGTTCATCTTCATACACATGCAACATTACCGCAGAGCATGGTGTGGCTATCCGAGGGAAATGTCCTTCATTATCTGCATTCATCTGTCCCAGGTGGTAGATTGACCTCTTTACCTATACATGGATTTAGTTACTGATATTTGTTTTTACTGGCTCTACTTGTTTTGAAACTGGTGGCCATGTCTTTGAAGACTGAGCACAGCAGGATTTTCTGGTAGAGCGTCTGGAGATTATGGTGTTATTCATGTGAGCTTCGCTGCTCTGTAAACAGTTTTTCTGTGAACTTGGCATGAAGCTGAGAACTTTTGGGAAGCGGGGGGGTGTAGGCGCTTTTTTATTAAAATCAAACTGCTCTTTGTTGTCTTTTGGTGCAGGGCTGAGTTTTAGTGAGACATCTCAGCAAGCCCACTTCATGAGATGGGGCTTTAGGGAATGACGGGGTCTCTCCTGCTAGGTGCAGTAGGGGACATCGCAGGAGTTAAGGAACTCTCCTTTTCTACTCACAGGGTGCTGGTGACTGATCTGGCTCCTTAAACTTACTGTGCTTGAACCAGGAACCATTAATGCCAGTGGTCAGTGAGGCAGGGTGATGTCCTCACCATACACATTTCAAAACAACAACAACATAATCTGGCTAGATGGATACAAAACTAACACACAAATCTTGATCACTTCAATTATAATCAAGCTGTCTGGAAGCAAACACCTGTTTCTGCCATGCTGCATAACTACTCCAGCCACTTCATTTTACCCATCAGCCTGTGTTTTTAAACTGTTATTATTACGAAATAATGTATTCTAGGTCTAATTGATTGGTATACATTTTATTTATAAAAAAACAAACAAACAAACAAACAAAAAAAAAAATATATATTTTTTTGTATTTTATTATTATTATTTTTCATTTGTACATCAGTAACAGACAGTATTATCAGTATTATTTTAGTTTTATTGTTATACTTTAAAAAATTATTTTTTTTTACATATATGTGTGTGTGTGTGTGTGTATTTACAGTATCTCACAAAAGTGAGTGCAGCCCTCACATTTCCACTCAAGGGACAATACTATAGAAATGAAACTTGGATATATTTTAGAATAGTCAATTTGCAGCTTGTATAGCATCTTATGGCAAAGAACTGTCTGAGGATTTGAGAATTAGAATTGTTGCTCTCCAAAAAGATAGCCATGTCAATTAGAGGTTCAGTAACACCCTAAAAACTGAGTTACACTACAGTGGTCAGAGTCATACAAAGGTTTTCCATTCAAAACAGGCCTTGCAAGGGTCGATCAATGAAGTTGAGTACTGTTGAGTGCAGAACCTGGCTTCAAAAAACAGATGCATGAGTGCTGACAGCAAGATCAGCTTTGCTCAGTCATTGCTCAGACCATATGCCACACACTGCAACAAGTCGGTTTGCATGGGCGTCATCACAGAAGGAAGCCTCTTCTGAAGCTGGCTCACAAGAAAGTCTGCAAACAGTTTGCTGAAGACAACCTGTCCAAGAGCATGATTTACTGGAACCATTTCCTGTGGTCTGATGAGACTAAGATGAACTTATTTGGCTCAGATGGTGTCCTGCATGTGTGACGATGTCCTGGTGAGGAGTACCAAGAAAATTGTGTCTTGCCTACAGTCAAGCATGGAGGTGGTAGCATCATGTTCTGGAGCTGCAGTTCATTGAGAGAAACATGGATTCCATTATGTACTGTACATTCTGAAGCAGAACATGATGCCTTCCCTCTAGAAACAAAGCAGAACAGCAGTTTTTCAACATGATAACGACCCCAAACACATCACCAAGATGACAACTGCCTTGCTGAGGAAGCTGAAGCAGAAAGTGATGGGGTGGCCAAGTATGTCTCCAGACCTGAACCCTATTAAGCAACTGTGGGGCATCCTCAAGTGGACATTGGAGAAGCACCATGTGTCTAACATCTAGCAGCTCCGTGATGTCATTATAGAGGAGTGGAAGAGGATCCCAGCAACAACCTGGGCAGCTCTGGTCAATTCAATGCCCAGGATGATTAAAGCAGTGCCTGATAAAAATGGTGCTAAGACGAAATATTAACACTTTGGACAAGGGTGTACTCACTTTTGTTGCCAGGTATTCTGACAATAATTCTGTATGTTGAGTAATTTTCAGGGGACAGTAAATTTATACTTCTATACTGCACATTGACTACTCTAAAATATATCCAAGTTTCATTTCTATAGTATTGTCCCTTCAGAAGATATACTAAAATTTAATTGCTGAAATTATTGCTGAAATGTGAGGGGTGTACTCACTTTTGTGAAATACTGTACATAATAAATATACACAGTGCACACACATATAGTATGCAAACATAAACTTTAATTTTGAATCGATTAATTGCGACTAATCGGTTTGCAGCTCTAATGTACTTACTATTTTACAATAACAATAAATTATGCATAATTACATGTAACTAACCCTAAGCCAAACCCTAATCCTAACCCTCACAATATAGTAAGTACATGTAGTTAATTAGTATTACTCAGTACTTAAATGTAAAATTACTCTGTGATACTTAAAATAAAGTGGAACCCTTTAGAAGTTTTTATATTTGTATAATTTCAGCTTTATTTTAATTAACAAATGTAAAATTTTGAATCATTTTATTTTTGTTTTTGGTTAACAATTACAATGCATAGACTGCTTATGATGACTAAAGAAGTAGAATACTTATATTGGGATGCTTGATGGAGATCATACTTTGGATCATTGCTGTCCTGGCCCAACAGGAAGCTGAACTGAGCGCTGTTGGCTCCTCATGATGAGATGCACCTGATGCTTGTTGTGGTCTGCACTGCTGTCATATATCCTCCGGTGTGTAGACCGTGACCACCATGTATTTGAGGTCTAGCTGTGACTTGACATAGCAGAACTACCACAGATAATAACTGTTTGTTCCTGCATATCTGGACACTTTGGACAGTGTTTTTCTTGTTTGATTTGTTTGTTTTTACTCCTAGCTCCTTCTTTTTTTTGGTAAAGCGTTGAAACTTGGACTGTGTGAGCCAAACTCACTGTGACTGTGAGAGCTGACAGCAGGAAATTATGCAGTGTCTGAAAGCACAGTCCGAATGATGATGCCATGCATGATCATGAGCTCGCGGATGGTCGTGCGAGAGAGAGATTTGACACAGCGAGAGAGTTCTGCAGACCAGTTCTGCCAAAAGTCCCAATATTGTGCACATATCTTGTGGACGCCTGCATGCACCACTGACATTACTGACAGACTGCCAGAGCCCAAGCCTGTTGTTGGAGTCTGAGAAGTGGATGGGAGTTTTGTAAGACTTTGCAGCTGCAAACATCGGTGTTGCTTTGAAATTCTGGCACAGTATTCTACACGGTACACGTTTTGAAGGCTCCAGACAGAATGCAACTAAAGTGGCTGGAATGAAAATGTTACAATTTTAAAACATTTGTTAAAAACTTACAGTTACAGGTTTGTAATAAAAGTTGAAAACTAGTTAAAACATAGTGTAAAAATGTTATTTTTTTATAATTCTTTTCATAGAGACCCTATTCATTTAGTATTAGAGTTTTATGGTTTTTATTGTTAGTTTTTTATGCCATTTTACAAAGTGGTAGCTCAAAATGAATTCTTTTGGTTTTGTTTTATTTTTCTAGTCCTGTGAATATGACTTTATATTGTAATTTCATTACATGAAGCAAATATTCAACATTATCACTTTTAAATCGTCACATGACTAATACAGTTGAGGTCAAATGTTTACATATACCTTGCAGAATCTGCAAAATGTTATTCATTTGACCAAAATAAGAGGGATCATACAAAATGCATGTTGTTTATTATTTAGTAATGACCTGAATAAAATATTTCACATAAAAGACGTCTACATATAGTCCACAAAAAAATAATAGTGGAATTTCTAAAAATGACTGCGTTCAAAGGTTTACTTGATTCTTAACACTCTGTTGTTACCTGAATAATCCTGTTCAAAAGTTTTTCCTCCTAAAGGATCAGTAAGCGTTTGAACCTTCTGTAATAGTTGCGAAGAGTCCCTCAGTTGTCCTTAGTGTGAAAAGATGGATTTCAAAATCAGTCATTGTTAGAATGGGTTCAAATACACAAAAATGCTGAAAAACCAAAGAATCTGTGGGACCTGAACAAAGGATTTTTCTGAAGAACAGTGGGCAGTTTAACTGTTCAAGACAAACAAGGGACACATGGACAACTATCACTAAACAACAACAAACACAGCTCTGTGGATCATTCAGGTAACAACAAAGTATTAAGAATCAAGTGTATGTAAACTTTTGAAGTGGGTTATTTTTATAAATTCTTTATAAAAATAATACATTTATAAAGATTAGTATTAAATAGAAAATAACATGCATTTGCATTTTGTATGATCCCTCTTATTTTGGTAAAATAATGAACATTTTGCAGATTCTGCAAGGTGTATGTAAACTTTTGACTTCAACTGGAAATGGTGGAGGATATGCTGCTGATAGCATCCAAACCGTTGAGTTTTTCAGTAAACAGTGGGTGTTGTGAGATGTTGAATCAATCCTAGTTAGAGGGAGGTGCTTGCTTTGTTTGGTGTGAAATAGGGGGCTGAGGAAGGGTAGTGTGCAGCCGTATTGTGAATGCAAAGGAGAGATTTACCAGAACAAAAACATGTTATGGAATTGGCCCCAATTTACCCGATCATTCAGCACATCCAAAGTGTATTTCCTCTATGAAAGTGTGCTTCCTGCAGGCTCTCGATTTAGGCTTTTGCTGTTGTGGAAAAATCCTGATCACAATGGCCTCAGAGCTTTTATCACTGTGCTTTTCCTCTTTTGTGACCTTTTGAAGGGCATTTGTGACTTTTTGTCACCCGGTTCCTCGTGAACACTTGAGACATTAGAGTGCAGCGATCCTTGACACTTAAAGCTTTGAAATGTAAGCTTTGATTTTCTGTAAAACGCACTGCTTTTATGTCTCCTCTTTGTATGATGTTTCATCTGGGTTGCCAGAGGGGCTGTAGTAGCTATTTGTGATATAAATGGTTTTCAGTTGTCAGACATTTATCAGTAGTCCTTCCTGTGGCTTCACACTGCCTCTATCCGTTTTAAAGGGCCCTGTCGAGGCATGTTGTTTTCTGTTTGGCAGTCAAAAACACTTACACAAGCTGTCTGTGTTTACTGCTGTCAGAATTTGGTATGAAGAAATTTATTTTGCCCTGATAGTACATGTCGTCCGTGAGTTTCCCATTCTCAGTCTTTTATTTAATTCCTGTAGCAGTGGTTGTTCATTTGTGGTATCAAAGCCTCAAATTTACAATCTTTTTGTATTCTCAACAAGCACAAGTAGAACATAACTCATTCCGTAGAGCTAGAGGAAAACTGACCGTGTCTGGTTTTTCATGTATTTTAAACATTTTGACATTTTTTGGCAACACTAACTGTTTAGTCAAAGGTTTTTTAATGTCCTTTTATATGAAAATTAATTTTGTCGCAGTTTATCAAATCCTAATGAATAGCTGGTGGTTCTCTCTTCTTAAGCCTTCCTAGGTGGGCATGGAGTCCAAGATTTGGGGAGAGTGAGACAACTTTACAAGGTACAAGACACAGGACAGGACAACTCCCATGGCTGCTACAGCCAGTAGCAGAACTGAACCCAGACCAGGCTGGGTCGCTTTTTCAGATGAGGAGTTACAGGCAGGTCAGTACAAACAGTCTTTACTTGTAGTTACAAGATGTTTTATGAGTTCTATTCCCATGGAACAAAGATAACTGTTTAAATGTGTATTATGAATCCTCTGCTGATGAAAGTCTGCAAAACAAATAAATGTAAAAGGAGGTTCTTGTCAATGGCAGACCTTAGTCAGAGCAGATGCCATACCGAATTTTACACGAATGAAGGCTGTGATTAACAGACTACAGTCTTTACAATTGTATGTACTGTAGAAAGTTTTATGTGTACAGAAAGTTTCTTTGGAAAGATGTTTTGTACAAATCCTTTAAACATACTGTACTTCTATCCCTCACAGCCTTGTTTTCATTCTTGTCAAAAATTAAATATGGTGCTACCCTCATTAGACAGTTGGGAAATCATGTCCGATGTTGGATAAAAGTATCGTTGAATTATGCAAAGAAAAAGCTCTAGATGTTCTTGTGCCTAATTGAAAAATAGTTTCAGTACTTTATGTGCACCATTTGTAAGGAATTATAAAGACATGTAACCTTTTTGCCGACTGGATATCGGTTTGTTTTACTCTGTCTGAGTTTGCGTTCAGACCTTTCTGTGAGATTCCTGCGTCCTGAGGTCATTGTTCCATAGTGATTATTGCGGGAACGGTCCACAGTTCTTGCACCCTGCTAGATTTAACATTTAACTGTGACCTTTCTACTGAGAAGTGGCTGTAATTCTCTAACTGTGTTTCTTCTTCTGGTCCAAAGAGGAGTCTTCTTTTGACCAGCCTGTGCTGGACTCCTCTACTTGGGCAGAAGCACCATGTGTGTCTGATCAGAAGACAGAGCAGCCGAATTCTTGGGTTCAGTTTGATGACAAACCATGGTCACCCTCTCCTCCTCCCCCATCACAGGTAAAAGGTATGAGAACTGCTTAAATATATTTTTTATTGTGTTGAAGGTGGAATATGTCCATGTGATTCACATACTGTGCTCTTAAAGGCATGTCCAGGGTTTACAGTACAATACAATCCATCATCCCTCAGTTCATTAAAAAAAAACACTGACAATACAAAAAGAACAGAGAAGTGCAATGCACACAGTTTCAAAAGGGGTCATTTTATAAGGAATCATAAGATTTTCTGAGAAAAGAGTTCAACTTAAGTACTCTAAGGTTAAGTACTTAAGCTGTAAAAACAAACCCAACCCCAAAATATAATTTATTAAAACGGCACTGCTTTTTAATGTGTATCTTTAAAGACCCTATTAACATGAGACAGCTTGCAAAGTATATATCTGAGACGTTTCAGTGCCTCCTCTAAATATTGAGTGAGAAAAATAATAGTTGTGCAAAAATAAAACAATGCCATTTTACAAAATATAACATTTGAAAGTCTATAAATGGCTAGTTTTTCTAAAGAAACATTATCTAACAGCAACACCAGCAGGTAAAGTTACAGCAGAGTTTTAACAGACACCATAAAGCATGTGGTAGGTTTGGTGGGGGGTAATTGAGAATGAATGGGGGAAAGTCACATGAGAGGAGGCAATGGCTCTATCACAATATGATTGGATATGACTAGTTATGTTTGGCTGTCATTGGTTCATGCTGTAAATCCTGTCTCTTGTGTTTGTGCACATTCTGTATTCGCGAATCAGTCTGAATGAACAATATAACGGCGTTAATTGTAAGACTAAATTTAAACTACACACTTAGATATAACCACTTTGTTAAATAAGACTTAAAATGGCCTGAAATCATGATCTGTAGGAGTTTTTAGTGAGTAACGACCTTGGTGAAATGTTAAGTAAATCTTGTGTCAGTGATCAATATTTACAGAGCTTTGATGACTGACATTTAGTCTGCATAGCCAGACCTTCAGACTGATGGCAGAAGGTCTGGGAACTTTAGCTGCTTTGAATGGTTAAGGCCTGCCCATTAGCCCATATGTCTGACAGGTAAAGCAACCAATCATGTTTCGTTTTGTGCCACGTCATGTTTAGGGGCTTGGAAATGTCGCCACAATAACACAGACCGGTGTGTGAAACTCTCTGACATATTTTAAATATTTATGCTGCAAACTTTAAATTTTTCACATTCTTTTGAAAACCCAGCATTTAGTTGATCCTAATAAGTGCTCGTCGTCACAGTTAACATAACGACAGTTAACATAACGACTTTCTTCATGAGGGGGCTGGACTCCACAGCAATTTGTTTCCAGACGGAACGTTACAGAACGCGGCACGCATCTCCTGGAAATCCTGTATAATCTAACTAATCCGATGATGACTTTGAAACTCCTGAAGTGTTTCCAGATAAGTGTGCAATATGCATCAGACGTTTAGCCAACGTTCCGTGAGCGTGATGTCTGAGGCTAACTGACGTTCCGAAAATGAAAATTTGTTAAAAAAAAACTGTTACAAATTAACTATTAAAAAGCATTGGTAAACATAAGTTCACAAATTAAATATATTACTTAAAAAAAGGGAAAAAAAGCAAAAAATAAAAATAAAATAATAATAATTAGTATACAAAAAAACCCACATTTTTAATGAATAGTTCATGTAAGTGCATGTAAAGGCTTCATATTTCTGGTTTTACACCCTCAAGTGCATTTCCTCTGTTTCATAACAATAGTCATAATAGTTGCATAGTTTCATAATGATACTCAAAATAAACTTAAAGTAATGGGACAGATGCTTCCTCAACAAATGAGTAAGTAGTCATGTGACAGTGACTTACTGTATGATATTGATAATTCCCCTGGTGCAACCTGGGATTATGCCTTGCTTGAGGGCACAATGGCAACCTTGAAATTCTAGCCATTGCACCACACCCACTTTCTACATTGAGTTGACTCAGTTGGGTTAGGCTGAAAAAGGACTGTGTCACTTCCTTTGGGCCTGATGCTTGGTCTAGTCTTGCCTGTCTCTCTGTTTATCTCTGTCTGTCTCTTTTTTGCACACATTGACTCACCCACCCCCACTCTTGTCGAAACCCAGCAGCTTTGCCAGCAACTCTTTCCCAGGAAATCTCCTATGAGAGGCCGAGTGCAGCAACACGCAAATGGCCAAACCCTTCAAACCCTAATTGAAGCCATAAGCAGAGTTTTCATCTCAGCAGTTGTTGCTCTTGCATGAAATCTGCCTTAGGATGAAGTCAAGGGTGCAGCCGGTCTATCATTCTTTCATAATATGATCACTAAGAGATCAAGCCTGGGTTTGTTAAAGTACTGCTTATTTAGTCCGATTACAGGGGCTGCCCGACATATGATTTCAGGTTTGATGCCTTAATTTCCATGTGTGGTCTAGAGGAAGCTTTAGCAGCCAGAAAGCCAGTGTCAGATGTAGGGTTTATCCAACCACAACGTCTTAAATTATTTATATTCAAAGGCATGCAGATTCATATCACTTTGGAATGACTGAAAAAAATATATTTTTTTTTTAACGGGAGGATAAAACAGCAAATATGAGGAGTGAAAGCACTTTTTCTCTACTGCTAATGCAGCAAAAACATAACCATGTTGCCTTGGTTATATTAAAAGAAGTATATTATGAATATAATATGTTTTGTTTTTTAAATTACTAAAAAACCCATCAGAACACATGGATCCATCTGAAGTTGTTTGTGGTGATATCAGAGGTTTGGGAACCCTCAGGAAAAGGAGTGTTAGGTGGAGTAATCCCACATGGACACTTGTTTTATTTTCTCATAGACTGAGAATGTTATTCAATAAATTTAAAACTATTCACTTGAATCACTAAGATTTTACTGGAATTAGTTAATTATGTAAAGTTATGTTTATTTATTTGAGAGAAGACTTAGTTGTCAACCTTATGATGCAATAGTGCATGCTTAGACATCTCCATCATCGTCGTCTTATAGTCAGATGATCTAAATTCATTGCACCAAAACCACGTCTGTTGTTTTTTTACTCTTTGGTAATGACTTACACAGTTGTTCTGTTGTACAACTTAATCAATTTTATCCTGTAACCCTGAATTGTTTATATTTTACTTGTAACAAGAAGTTCTTCACATGGGGCCTCCATTTTGGTCACTGAGTAAATAATAAAAAAGGCACTTTTTTTAAATTGTGAGATATACAGTTGCAGTATCAAGTTATAAAGTCAGAATTGCGAGATGCAGGCTAAACTCAATTCTGAAAACTGAATTTAGAAATGGAAGATATAAACTCGCAGTTCTGATTTTTTTTTTCTCAGAATTACGTTATATAGCCTCACAATTCTTACTTTTTTTTAGGATTGCGAGTTCATATCTTGCAATTCTGACTTTATAGCATGCAATTGCGAGTTAAGTCTGAATTTTAAAATATAAACTCTTAATTCTGAGGAGATATCTGATTTTTTTTCCCCCCTCAGAACAGGACATTATAACTCTCAGTTGCGAGTTTATATCTCAAAAACCTGAGGAAAAAATAAAAATTGCGAGTTTGTATTTTGTAATTCTGAAGAATTCTGAATAATTCTGAATTCTGAATTCTGAATAATTCTCAGAATTATGAGATATAAATTTGCAGTTGTGAGAAAGTCAGAATTGTGAGAAAAGAAGTCAGACTTGTAAGATTTAAATTTGCATTTGTGAGAAAAAAAGTTAGAGTTGTGAGATATGAACTTGCAATTCAGAGAACATATCTGACGACTTTCCCTCAGAATAGATCAGGACTGGTCGGAATTCCAGTAGTCGAAAAAAAAAAAAAAAAAAGGCAGACTTACCAGATATAAATTTGCATTTGCAAAAAAAAAAGTCAGAATTGTCAGAAAAATAATTTTGAGTTATAAAATTACAAACGTATCAACCATTTTTTCTTCAGTACAGGAATTTATAATGTGCAATTGAGGGTTTAAATCTCACAATTCTGAGAAAAAATTGCGAGTTTGTATTATGCAGTTCTGAGAGAAAAGTCAGAATTGTTAGAAAAAAGTCAGAATAGCGAGAGATAAATTCACAGTTGTAAGAAAAAATCAGAATTACGAGATATAAATTTACATTTGTGAGAAAAAGTCAGATTCGTGAGAAAAATCAGAATTGCAAGAAAAAAAATCAGAATTGCGAGATATAAATTTGCGATTGCAAGAAAACGTCTGAATAGTGAGGAAAAAAGTCAGAGTTGCGAGATATAAATTTGCAATTACAAGAAAAAAATTTGAATTGTGAGGAAAAAAGAAGTAAATTCACTTTTCTCTTTTGAAAAATCTGGAATCTGAATTTTAATATATAAGCTTGCAATTCTGAGAACATATCAGCCTCTTTTCCCTCATAACAGGACTTTATAACTCACAACTGCGAGTTTATAAAAAAGTAAGAATTGCAAGATATAAATTTACATTTGCGAGAGAAAAGTCTGAATTATGAGAAAAAAGTCAGATTTGCAAGATATAAATTTACATTTGTAAGAAAAAGTCAGATTTGTGATTTAAAAAAAGTTATTTTTTAATTTTTATTCAGTGGCAGAAAATGGGCTTCCATATCTTCATTATAATGTACTTTAAGTAGGTCATAAAGTTTTAAACAACTGCCTTTGTGAACTCATTTAATTGAGCTCCAGAAAAAAACAAAAAAACAATGTGTGCGGTTGGATTTGTTGCTAGGCAGTGAAAACATCCTGTGTTTGGAATGTTTTTGAATCCCAATTGTTTAATTAAGCACCAGCAGTGCCTACATGTATTTAAAGAACTGGAAGTGTGTCATCTGACTTTACATATTTACTCCAACCTGAATCTAAACCATCTGCATAGTAGAACTGTATTCTCTCTATCATTGTTTCAAAGCGTTCTTCCACACAGTAATTCATAACATAAGTAAGGTGTCCTTTGATAGCAATTACAGCAGTGCTAATTAAAATCATTGAGTAGATTGATTCGATTGTTTGACGAGGCTGATACACATCAGTATGCTGCGTTATCTCGCCTCACCCTTGATGTTTAATCCTTTTACTAAAGCACTTTTCCCCACTGTGAATATTTAATAGTCTCTCATTCCTAATTCAATGATAACACCTGTTCATTAGTGACACATTTAGAGTTTTCTCACACACACACACACACACACACACACACACACACACACACACACGTTGTGTTTCCATGTTTTATGGGGACATTCCATAGGCGTAATGGTTTTTATACTGTAAAAAAATTATTTTCTATCGCCCTACACCTACCCTACACCTAAACCTAGCCCTCACAGGAGACTGTGCATACTTTTATTTTCTCAGAAACACTCATTCTGTATGATTTGTAAGCCTGTTTCCTCATGGGGACCTCACAAATGTCCCCACAAGGTCAAAATTGACTAGTTTTACTATCCTTGGACATTTGGTCCCCACAACGTGATAAATACCAGGTGCACACACACACACACACACACACACACACACACAAAAGAGTTGTGCGCCATTCAGAATCAAAAATGCCTTTAGATTCCAATTCAATTCCAAAATTACACTAGTAAATAAGAGGCAGAATTGTAATTTGAATTTTAGTTATTTTAGGAAAATCATTTGAGAAAATTAAAATGGATTACAATGCAAATAAATTCATGGAAATAATTATCCAAAAGTTTGAAGACAGTAAGAATTTATTATTTTATTTTTTATCAAAATGAATGCATACTTTGAATAGTTACAAAAGATTTATATTTTAAATAAATGCTCTTCTTTGTCATGGTTTCCACAAAAATGTGAAGCAGCTCAACTGTTTTTTAACATTGATAAAAAGAAATCTTTCTTAAGTATATCAGCATATTAGAATGATTTCTGAAGTATTATGTATAAAAAAATCTTACTGACCCCAAATTTTTAAAGTTAGGTTATGTAAATATCTTTAAACAAATAATAATTGTATACATATGGATTATACATTACCATTCAAACATTTGGAATCAGTAAGATTAATTTATTTTTTTAAAGATGTTTTGTATGCTCATCAAGGCTGCATTAATCAGATCATAAATACAGAAAAAACTGTAAAAATGTGAAATATTATTGCAATTTAAAATAACTGTTTTTTTTATTTTATTTCACTTTAAATTATAATTTATTTCTGTGATGAAATAAATTCAGAAAATCATTCTAAGAAATCATTCGAATATGATAATCTGTTGTCAATGTTAAAAATGTTTTTGATCAAATAAATGCAGCCTTTCAGACTTCTTTAAAAAAAAAAATAAAAAATAAAAATCTTACTGATCCCAAACTATATATATAGACGTGCAAGGAGGAAATGCATTAACATATTTTTGGAATTTTCCCTGTTTGTGAAGAAGGAAGTAGTTTTACGACTGTGTATCCTAAATTTATATCTCTAAAGACATTTGTTTTATTGCAGGTCCCAGGCACAGCATTTGCTCTTCAGCCAGTTTCTGGAGTGCCGTTCCCCCATCAGAGAGCAGCTGGACCACCCAATCAGAAGAGCAGAGCTCCGTGAGCATGGGGGCGTCTTCCTGTGACCTGCCCTCACTTAACACTGAAGAGCCACCCAGTCAAACACCCTCCTGTCCCCACTCTCCTAGTGAGTACCACACTCACACAGTCATACCTACTACTTAATAAATGGGTAGCTCTCATCAGCTGAACATCTGTAAGTGGCGGTTTTATATCCACCCAGTGCCTCAAACAGTAATTAAAGTCTATCCCCTCGTGAGAAGACAGAAGGAAGTGAGAATCGCACAGGAAATGCTTCACATGCTGAATTATCCATCAATAAATCCCTTCCGTTGCTCAGCACAGCCTCCGGGGTCGCATCCAGGAACGC
This sequence comes from Cirrhinus molitorella, assembly GCA_033026305.1. Classification (NCBI taxonomy): domain Eukaryota; kingdom Metazoa; phylum Chordata; class Actinopteri; order Cypriniformes; family Cyprinidae; genus Cirrhinus; species Cirrhinus molitorella. The sequence continues at coordinate 26,857,604 of CM065135.1, read as the reverse complement.
AGGCGGAATGAAAAGATGGTAGGTTTAGGAGTAAATGATGGAGGAATTGGGACAAATAAATTCACACGGCCTGTGACAGCTGCTCCTCAGACGCTCCTCTCGTGTGAGTGATGGTGGCTCTGAAGGAACGCTGTGCTGATTTGAAGCAGGACGCGCTCTCTCTCGCAGGTAATTTGTGGCGGAGTGGTTAGAGCTCCTACGCGATCCATCTCGGGCCTCTCGCCTCGGCCCTCCAGCAATAGCTCACTCAGACCAGGGTTTCTATGGAGACAGGAGAGGGTGAGGTGCTTAAGACGGTTTTATTTATTAAAATGCAGCATGCTTCATTTCTCAGACTGTGGGAAGATGGAGTCCCTGCAACAGAATTTTCACTTGAGGCAGGAGTGAATAGAGGTGCATATTGAGTGTTAGTTAAAGCAAATGTTACAGTAAATAGTCAAGTGTGTAATTACACCAAGCTACACTGGAGTTTGATCATGTTTGAGCCTGTAAGAAAAAAAGATTAAAACATTGTTCAGGGTTACAAAAAATATTCTTAACTTTTAATGTTCTTAAGAAAATATTAAAGTAGCAAAAAAAATTCAGCAGCAAAACTTGACTGGAGACTGGAGTAAAATTACATATCAAAGTGTAGTAAAATAGAGAATAGTTGTTTTCAGTTGTAATAATACTTTACAATATTACTATTTTTACTAGGGCTGTACCCTAATAGTCGACTAATCGTAGTCAATGAGAAGAGACTTGAAAGGTTGACTGAAATTTTATTAGTCGCTTAGTTGCAGAAAAAAAAATCAACACAAAGTGGTGAACTCCCGCAGTCTGTGATGGACAGATCATTAATGGCTGGTTTATGTGGTACTAGACCAGAGTACATGAGGCAGGACATCCAGACGCTCACCTATCATTCATCAATCTCAAATTTGGCTTTTCATCTGAATGATGTATGTAGTAGCAACTTTACATGGCCGCTCAATCTAATGTCAACCTAGAAAAATGTGTGCTGCATGACAGATTGAGGTGGAGGTGTGGTCAGTTGCTCTTAAAATACTCTGTCATTTTTGGCCATATGGATAAAATTAATACATCTTTTGAATCTGTAAAGAGACTTAAGTTTATTTGTGTACACTCACAATAACAACAAATCATTACACTTTTGTAAAATAATGAAAGCAAACAGGACACACTTTCTGCCGTCTCGGTCTCTGTAAACTTGAGTGCGAAACTCTGTGTATACTTGCCTTACAGACATGAAAATATATCTATAGAGAGTGAAATGTCTACTTTCAAATGAACCAATTCAAATTAAAAACAAATGAAGAGTTCCGATGCAAAAGCCTCTAAATCCATCTGACGTATTTCTTTAAAAAAAGCATTTTTATCAGGCTCCGATGTATAGGTTTCTACCTAAGTACCGGTAATTTTGATTGGGCTGAAGCTGGGATTTTAGCGAGTTTAAAGTAAAAGTATTTGATGGACGTATAATATGTGTCAAAAGCATTCACTCAGTATCATTATCTCATTTTTGACAAGATGGCTTTTAGGGGTTTTTGCATCTGAACTCTTGAAATATTCTCAGATTATGTAATCCGTATGAAACATGCATATATGCGCATCACTACTGCGGAGATGACAGTGTCGTTGTCGCCGACTTCATCTCTAAACTGAAAACAAAGAAAACACTAGTTAATCAATAAATTATGAAAATGTTAATACAGTCTCCTTGCTGTTTTTCTCTAAAACGTTCATAATTAGGCTATTATATGTTTTTGATTTTTTTTACGTGCAGAATAGCATGATATGTAGACAGTTAAAGGCTCATTATTATTATCTATGTGGTTTGTTAATAAACGTGCATCTAATAGTCGACCAGAAAAAAACTTTAGTCGAGGGCAGCCCTAATTTTCACTGTTTTTGATCAAATAAATAGACCCTTAAGTGAGCAGATAGACTTGGATAGTAACATAACACTTCATCATATCCCAGTCACATTTCAACTATTTTTGATGTTTGTTTTTTGTTTTAGTCATCAAAGCTTGGTAAATATTGGTCACAGACAAGGAGATTTACTTTAAATATCACCAAGCTGATTACTCACTAAAAACTCCCACAGATCAAGTTTTCATGCCATTTAAAGTCTTATTTTGACATAACAAAGTGGTTATATCTTACTGTGTGAGTTGTTTACTTAATTTTTCTTGATTAGTCTTCCCATTAACGCCATTATATTGTTCATTCAGACGATAGTTATTCACGATAGCAGAATGCGCACAAACACGAGGCAGGATTTCTGGCAAGAACAATCACAGTTGAACATAACCAGTCACATCCAATCATATCACAATGGAGGCATTGCCTCCTCTCACCTGACTTTCCCCCATTCATTCTCAGTTACCCCCTAACAAACTCACCGCACACTTTAGGGAGTCTGTTAAAACTCAGTGGGCTCAGCGGATGCGAGAGAGACACGGACTCCCGCTGTAACTTTACCTGCTTGTGTTACTGTTGGACAATGCTTCTTTACCAAAACAAGGAATTTCTAAACTTTTTGTTTTATTTTTCTACTACAATTTTTTTTTTCTCATCTCATATTTTGAGGAGACCTTGCCTCCTTGGTGGAAATGCCCCTGTCCTCATCAGACCTGAAATTTCAAGATATGTGACCCTGGACCACAAAAGGGTCAATTTTTTGCAATTAAGATTTATACATCATCTGAAAACTGAATAAAAAAAACTATCCATTGGTGTATGATTTGTTAGGTCATTTGATTGGACAATATATTTGGCCGAGATACAACTATTTGAAAATCTAGAAGCTGAGGGTGCAAAAAAATCAAAATTACTTTTACATTTGTCCAAATTAAATTCTTAGCAATGCATGTTACTAATCAAAAATTATGTTTTGATTATATTTACAGTAAGAAATTTACAAAACATGATCTTAATATCCTAATGATTTTGGGAATAAAAGAAAAATTGATAATGTTGACCCATACAATGTATTTTTGGCTATTGCTACAAATATACCAGGTTTTGGTCCAGGGTTACATCATTCATGCCTGTATTACAAATGGTCTAGTTATATGCAAATGATTAATATTTAGTGGTATGTATAAGCAATAGCAATCATTACTATTATGCCTCATTTGGAAACATTTGGGATTTTTTGGATTTTCCCTACAGCCTGTCTGTGAAAGACACCATTAGACATCAAATTGTTTGAAAATGTGCTTACCATACCCACTATCACCCTACCCACTGGCCTTTGCTCCTGCTCTCACTGTGTTGATGTGTACGCTGCTGAAACCTGGCAGCAGGGTGTCGTTCTGTTTGTTTTCCTTTCAACATGTGACCCTTGGGTGTTGGTCCGTGATTACTTATTTACAGCTGAACTGAGTGTAAATTTGTGTGTAATTGCTGATTATTTGTGTACATAGTTCTTCTCTGCTGTAGTTGCATTCAGTGTTTGTACACATTGCACATGGCTTGTCTAATTGCACACATTGGCTTGTGTCTACTTTAAACACTGTTTGTCAAATGTTGTCTTTGGAGGGATTCTATGTGTGGTTTACAGCTTATAGTCATGAATGAAACATTATAGTTATGAATGTGTCATTGTAAGCTGAGACTATTGGTTACAAGTGAATACGAGTGTTTATGCAGCTGCATGGTGCAAGCCAGGTCTTTACGAAAGCTTTGTGTTGGGCTAATTTACAGGCACAGATGGCTGGTGATGTTCTTTATTAGGACGTGCAGTGCATTTGACACAATGCACATTTTCATTTCCTCCTTATTCCATTTCCGGTGATGCATAAGAATGTTGTTGTCCATAGAATTGCAATGGGTGTGTGTGCAGTCAGGAGAGGAATAGAAAGCGTGTGTGAATGTGGTTTTGTCATATCCAGTGGCGCCCACACAGAAGGGCATTGTCGTCAGTTTGCAAATCTCTACAGAGAGCAGCAGAAGTTACTGTAATCTCAGATCAGCAGAGGTTATAGAGTAGAGCAACAGCTTGTTTAAGAGCACATCCCGCTGGGAATCTCGCACGCTTCCTCACCGTCTGTGACCTCTGACCCCTGCAAATGTCCTTGTGAAAACGCTCGCCTCCTATGACTCACACCTGCAACTATCACTCGTTTCACATTATGGGAAAGCTCCTGCTGTCAGAGATGACACTTCTACTCTGTCTTCTCACCAGAATTTTTTTTGTCGAATATACACTACCTGTCAAAAGTTTGTCATTTTTTTTTTTTTTAAAGAAGTCTCTTCTGCTCACCAAACCTGCATTTATTTGTTTTTGAAATATTTTTACTATTTATTTTCTATTTGAATATATTTTAAAATGTAATTTATTCCTGTGATTTCAAAGCTGAATTTTTAACATCATTACTCCAGTCACATTATCTTTCAGAAATCATTTTAATATTCTCAAAAACTTTTCTTCTTCTTCTGCTTATTGTTATTATTATGTTGAAAACAGCTGAGATTTTTCTTCAGGTTTCTTTTGATGAATAGAGGGTTCAGAAGAACAGCATTTATCAGGAATTACAATTTTCATCATCACTTTTGATAAATTTAAAGCATCCATAAAACATTATGTAATTTCCTGTAGAGGATCAATAAAGTATCAATATAAAGTATAATCATCATAAATGCTGATTTTTGGATATTTAAAGAATCCTGGAAAAATGTACTCAACTGTTTTAAATATTAATAATTATAATATTAATAAAAATGTTTCTTGAATAGCAAATCAGCATATTTGAATGATTTCTGAAAGATCATGTAACACTAAAGACTGGAGTAATGATGCTAAAAATTTAGCTTTGATCACAGGAATAAATTACATTTTAAAATCTATTCAAATAGAAAACAGTTATTTTAAACGGTACAAATATTTCACAATTTTACTGTTTTGCTGTACTTTGGATCAAATAAATGCAGGCTTGGCGAGCAAAAACATTAACAATCTTGCTGTTCAAAAACTTTTGACTGGTAGTGTATACTTTTCCAGTCATGTTAAATGAGTTGTGAACATCGTTTCATGTTGATTTTGATTTTGAAGGTGTAGAGCGATGGTGAGAAATGATCATTTAAAAGTAATATTACAGTAAGAGTGCCAGTCTGAGATCAATCCATGCACTAGATGTGAACATTAATGGAAAAAAATGAATGGATGCATAGTAAGGCTAATTCTGAAGTAATCCCCAGTTAATGCTCTGGTTTTGTTTAGAAGAACTGATCTGAAACCAGCAAAAAGGTCAGTAGCTTAGCACTGTAGGAAAGGATTGAGAGATCTCAAAGCAGATCAAGACATACACAAACACAACCTGTCAACCATTTGCCTTAGCTCTTACTTTGCAGTCAGATGGCAGTTCACTTGCACATTTGTAGCTGTAAAAATAGATTTTTGTTGCACATCATCATGGATGATTCAGTTTATGTATCACATTTCCACACAATGTCTTCTCTTTTGTATGACAAATAATCAGAATATCAACATTCTGACCTTGTTTTTTCAATCGTATTTCAAGGAATGCCTTTCTGTGAGAGTGCTGAGATGTGGTTTCTGTAAAGACAGCTACCTGTCAAAAAGTTTAGACTCCTCCTTTGCAAGAGGCAGGCAGGCAGACCAACAGGCATCTACATGTCTGTGCGGGCACTTCACGGACAGAAGAGATCATGTGACCTAATTCTCACTGCTTGGTGTCGTAGTGAAGCCTCACAATTGGTGTCCCATCTGTTTCCTCTCTTTAGCACCTGGACTGTTGAATCTGCTCCACTGGTGAGTCTTTTTCTTTGCACTGTTGCTTTGTGACAGAGTTTTTATAAACGTTTTAGCTTATTTAAATGCTTGTGGTTGTTGTAGGATGTTTGTTTAGTCATTGTTCCTTCCTCTTCTAAGAAATATGTAACGTGATCTTTTAATGCTGATTAAGCATATTTCAATTCTGTATTTTAAGATTGGGTAGTCTGCTTTAAAAAAGAAGTGAGGTGAGAGCATTTGTTGGAGTCTCACTTGGCATTGCTTATATAGCCTCAGGATCAGCACTCTATCCATGCTGAGTTTTACTTGGAGCTGGAGGTTTGAACAAATACCAGTAAGTTGATGCTTGGCAACAAGATTTTGCTTTCATGATTTACTCAGTAGAACAGACTCTGTAGACTGCAAAAATTGTTTTCTTAATCAATATTTTTTCTGTAAAATAAGATCAGTTTACTTTAGAAGCACAATAATGTTGGTGTTATAAGCATAAACCTTGCTAAACTGTTATAGATTTATGCTTGCAGCAAGTAAAACATAGCAGTATGGTTTTAAAAAAATATATATTTCAAATATATTCTCAGAAAACAGTGTATGCAGTACAAGTAAGTCCTGTTTTAAGGATGTTTAGTTTTTTAGTCTAAAATAATTCAATACTGATTTGTAACTATTTTGGTAACAATTTACAATAAGGTTCATTAGGTAACATTAGTTAACCACATTAGTTAACATAAATTAAGAATGAACAATACTTCTACAGCTTTTATTAAACTTAATGTTAGTTTCGTGCATTATTAAAATCACAAGTTAGGTTTGTTAACATTAGTTAATGTACTGTGAGCTCAAACTAACAGAGAACTGTATTTTTATTAACTAACATTAAACGAGATGAAGAAATACTGTAATAACCATATTGATTATTGTTTGTTCATGTTAGTTAATACATTAACTAATGTTAACAAATTACACCTTGTTGTAAAGTGTTGCCACCAGTGGTGATCTCCAATTAAACTGCATCCTTATTAAAATAAAAATATACATATATTATTATTATTTTTTTTTTTTTTTTTTTTTGTGAATTTAACTTGAACTTAATTGAACCTTGAACACTTGTTCTGTTAGTGGTTAGATTTTGCATCTAACCCTCTGGCTAATTTGATGTATCCCTTGTAAGAACGTGAACAAACTTGCTTTGGAGGTGTGCAGACACTGTTCATAAGTATTCATGTTTGAGACATTGCATTTTTTTCTGAGCTGGGATAATCTTTTAACCTCCTCCCTCCAGGGCTGATAAGATATGAGCCTTGAAATCTGAATCTCTTTATGTTTGTGGCCGCTTCTGTGTGTGCACAAGTCTTGCATTGTAGTCTTTTATTATTTTCTGTTGTTGTAAAGGTTTCAGTTGAGTTGATTTGTAGTGTGATGAACCCTGTTAAACTAATATGAGGAGATTAACGAAGCCACAAGTTATAGCGCAAACACTCTCTCACATTTAATAGGTGCGTTTTAAGAGACTGGAAAGAGCTAGGCCTGAACAATTCAAGTATAAATTAGGTACATAGCTTTATTAGGCTAGCTGTTTATTTTAATTTTAGTTTCTAAAAATTGTTGTTTGTGAGTTGTGAGTGTGTCAAAGTCTGAGTATGCATATGTATGCTCTTGTTGCATATCGCAGTCATGCCAGTTTTCAGTATACGAAACAAGCCATTCAGGGCTTTTTTTTTTTACATTGGCAGAGAAAGTAGGTCTGAGGTGGGGAATGCTGGTGCCTAGCAACAGGTAAAGACTGTCTCTCTAATTTGGCATTGGAGAACTAGAACAGACAAGAATTGAACTTGGTTTAGGACAGCAGAAGGATTCGTTAATGAATTATTTTTTTGCTATCACTCTTACTTGTGTTTTTTTGCAGGTTCATTCAGAATCATTAAATGTCCCAGTTTCAAATGAAAAATGTTTACATGGCATTTTAAAAAGTGGTTTAACTGTTTAAAAGTGCATGTAAACATACAGTTGAGGTCAAAAGTTTACTTAATCCTTGAAGAATCTGCAAAATGTTAATTATTTTAACATTATTTACCATTATTTTATTTGTTATAAAATATTTGTTAATCACTACTGACCTGAATGATATTCAAGTTTACATACACTTTATTCTTTATACTGCGTTGTTACCCGACTGATGCACAGCTCTTTTTTTTGGTTGAATGAAAATTGTTTATAGTAGTCCTGTATAGTAGTATAGTTTGTCCTGAACAGTTAAACTGCCTGCTGTTCTTTAGAAAAATCCTTTATGCCCCACAAATTCTTTGGTTTTTCAGTATTGTTGTGTATTTGAACCCTTTCCAACAATGACTGTATGATTTTCAGATCCATCTTTTCGCACTGAGGACAACTGAGAGACTCATATGCAACTATTACAGAAGGTTCCAACACTCACTGATGCTTCAGAAGGAAACACAATGCATTAAGAACCAGGGGGTGAAAACTTTTAGCATTTGAAGATCAGGGTAAATGTGACTTATTTTGTCTTCTGGGAAACATGCAAGTATCTCCTGTAGCTTCTAAAGGGCAGTACTAAATTGGGGAAAAAAAATGATATTTAGGCAAAATAAGAAAAAATTACACATCTTCATTCTGTTCAGAAGTTTACACTTTCTTCTGAAGCATCATTGAGCATTTGAAACTTCTGTAATAGTTGCATGTGAGTCCCTCAGTTGTCCTCAGTGTGAAAAGATGGATCTCAAAATTATACAGTCATTGTTGGAAGAGGTTCAAATACACAAAAATGCTGAAACACCAAATAATGCTGGATTTATCTGAGGAACAGTGGGCAGTTTAACTGTTCAGGACAAACATTTGACTAATGAACAACTATCTCTAAATACAAAATACAAAATAAACAGCCGTTGATCATTCGGGTAACAAAATTATCAAGTGTATGTACACTTTTGAACAGGGTCATTTATTTATTTTTTTTAATTAAGCTGAGCTTATTTTCTCTGGTGGACTGTATGTCAATGTCTTGTATGTGAAATATCTTATTCAGGTCAGTACTAAATAAAAAAATAGCATGCATTTTTTATTAACTCTCTCATATTTTGCTAAAATATAATTTGTGCAGATTCTGAGAGGTGTGCAAACTTTTGACGTCAACTGTACTTACTGAGTTAACATCTATAATCTGAATGTGGTTAGTAGTCAAATTGTTAGCCGTTAAGAAGTAGGGGAATTTCACAAATTAATTCAAGCTCCTCTGTGACCCTGTTGTGACTAAAAAGACATTGATTATTCAGCAACCCCATTGTTCCTGAAACTAGATCCATTTGGTTCTAGTGCAAAACTTTCAGACTGAAAAATTCATTCTTGTGTAGTTACTTACACCTCTTCTCATAAAATATTAATATATCTATATTAAAATGAATGTGTAGCATGTTGAAAAAGAGTGAATGTTTGTGAGTACATGCTTATGAATTATCTTTGATTGGAATCTGCCTCTTTCCTGTTAAGGGTAATGTCTTTCACTCATTTCTTGATGTGGACCAAAATAATCCAACCATTGTGACTCTCATTAAGTTTCAGAAATAGGCTCAAAGGACACTGGAAAGACCAAGGAGGTCATCCGTTTGCTTGTTTATAAGATTATGTCTGCCTCTCATATATACGACATGTGCCTTTCTTCCTGTTCAGTATTCATCTAAAAGTGCTCTGTCTTCTTTTTTTATTGATAGATTCTTCTGTGTGCCAAGAGGATGAGGGAATGAACATGGATTCATTCAACTGGACAGCAAACAACCAACACGCTAATGGCCAATCTTATGTCACCTCCAACCGCTTTGCCAGCTGGGTTACTTTTGATGATGATGAGGACTCAGTTTTCCAACCTCCAGGGAGACAGTCTAATATAAAACTGGATAACCTCAACAATTCTCCTCTGCAGGATGCCAACAGCAACCTGATTTCCTCTTCCTTCTGTGGCCAGATGACAGAGAGACACATCCTGGACTTGACCCCAGATGGCACCTTTGACTTTAATAACACACTATCAAACAACAGCATCCCTTACAACAAGAAGAACCCTTTCCTGGATGATGAGCTCTCGAATCTACAACCTTCTCCTATTAATCCTTTCAGTGCTTATTTTGACAAAACAGAACTGAAAACGTCCCAAGGCTTGTGTCAGGATGCACCAGATATGTGTAGCTTCAGCTCACCGTTCTTTGAGTATCAAGATGCTGATATCAAAAGGGAATCTATTATGCTTTTCTCATCTAAGAAAGACTCTGTAGTTGGAAAAGATAGTATCCCATCAGGCTTTCCTGTAGATGGTCTGGATCAGCTCAGGAATATTCACATTTCTGACCCTGACCGTGACGGTAGTCCTACTCTTCCAGATGATTCAGTGGAGGTAGTTGACTCTGATGATTCCACCTACGAACCAGACCATATGACTCCTCAGGAAGGCTGGCCCATGCTCTTGCGCATCCCTGAGAAGAAGAACATCATGTCCTCACGTCACTGGGGACCAATATTTGTCAGGTTGACGAACAGCGGCCAGCTGCAACTTTTCTATGAGAAAGGGCTGGAAAAACCCTTTAAAGAGTTTCAGCTGAACTCCCAGCATGAGATATCTGAACCCAAGCTCCAGAACTACGATGAGAATGGCCGCGTTCATACCATCAGTGTAGACCATGTGGTTTACAAAGAGAAGAGGAAGATCCAGCCCAAGGTCACGGTGGTTCATTTGCCAGTGAGAGAGCAAGTGGTGAAGCTTGGGACCACAAACTACCAGGACTTCTTAAGCTTTCATCATGCTCTGCAGGAGAGCCTCGTGGGCCTCTCGGTGGATCAAGAAGGTCTTAACTGTCCTACAGCTTACACTGAGGAGGAGATCCACGTGGAAGTGAGGGATAACTTCTATGGGATTGTCTCCAAAGGAGACAGCCGTATCTTGGAGCAGCTAGTTTTGACTCAAGTGAACATGCTAGCCTTCTTGAATGGAAATCCACCTTGCAGTATCGGCCTCAATGATGTCAAGGTCAAAGGTAAAGAGGTGGTTTCTCGGCATGACATCATTCCCAACACAACGTCACGTTGGATTCAACTACGGGATTGTCGACTGCATGAGTGCGCAGACCAGTTAGAGTTCACAGAGTCCCGAGCCATTACGTTCAGCCCACCGGTTGGTCGTCGCTTTGAACTGCTGCGTTTCCGTACGGCGTTTGCCGAAAAAACCCTTCCCTTCACTCTGAGAACAGTGGCTTGCGTCAAGGGTGCGGAAGTGGAGGTGCAGTCCTGGCTGGTGATGTCAACTGGATTTTCATCCAACCGGGATCCTTTAACGTTAATACCATGTGAGAATGTTGCTATCCGTTATCCAATACCAGAAATTTGGGCAAAGAACTTTAAGCGGGAGAGTGTGACAGGAGAGAAGTCCCTGAAGGCTCGCTTCAATAAAGGAGCCAGCTTTGGTTCGACCAGCACGTCAGGGCCCGAACCGGCTATGAGGGTCACGCTGGGCACAGCGAAGTACGAACAGGCCTTCAGGTCTGTGGTGTGGAGGATCAGTCGTCTGCCAGACAAAAACTCAGGTGGGAACTTGGGTTTGATTTTGTGGGTGCTTTAATGTCAAAATTTGTAACAACAGGTTTTAACTTAAAGGATAAGTTCACTCCAGAATTAAAATTTCCTGAGAGTTTACTCACCTCGTGTCATCCAAGATGTTCATGTCTTTCTTTCTTCAGTTGAAAAGAAATTTAAGGTTTTTGAGGAAAACATTCCAGGATTTTTCTCCATATAGTGGACTTCAGTGGGGATCAACGTGTTGAAGGTCCAAATTGCAGTTTCAGTGCAGCTTCAAAGGGCTCTACGGAATCCCAGACGAGGAATAAGGGTCTTATCTAGTGAAACGATAGGTCATTTTTTGAAAAAAATAAAAATACATATACTTTGTAACCACAAATGCTCATCTTGCACTAGCTTGACTTCACACATTACGTAGTCACATTGGAAAGGTTTTGTCAAAAGTATCGACTTCAGTACCAATCGGAAAAACGTCTATTATTAAAAAGATATTAAAGAAAGACATGAACATCTTGGATGGCATGGGAGTGAGTAAATAATCAGGAAATTTAAATTCAGGAGTGTACTAAGCCTCCTGTGGTGTTCTGAAGTTTAAAAGTAGTTGTGTGTGTTATTGTGTTTTCATAACCAATAATTGCTGTCATTGCTGTAATTCTGAGTCCTCCTTCTCATCCTTAGTGTTTTTTTTTTTTGTCAGTTTAGAGACCTACAAATTGAAATGGTTAGATATAGCATTAGTGTAGCATTGCCATGATACGGTCTCTACATTCAGGTCAAACTGATCTTGTTTTCCTCTGTTAATCTTATGCAATAGCATACGCAAATAGTTGTTTAAAAGCCGTTTTATTTTATCTGGCAGTTTCATCGCATGAATGTTAAATCGATCAAGTCAGTAAATGAATCAACAATTGTAACTTTTTAAAGATTTTAAAGTGATGCTAATATTTGAGAATGCTACTCTTATTTTAGTGTTTGTTTTTCACTGTAGTCATGATAATAATATCAGTATAGATAGCAGATTAAAGATGTCTTTAAAAGGTGCTGCTGAATAAATCCTCACAACCCCCAAATCACAATGCTATGGTAAAAGCCATGCCTCTTAATGCAGTATTGACTCCCAAAGCAAGTGCAGTGGTGTAGAAATAATCTTTTATCCTGTTTGTTGATTTTCTGTTGTCATAGCTTTTGCAATGCGGCCAGTGCTGGTATTTTTTTTCCTGTCAATGGCCAGTGCTTTAGGCTTTTCAATATTATCAGCAGGGATTCCCTCCTCCTGCATGAGTCTGATTGGTTAGACAAAGCTCACGCTGTCAATATCTGTTAATTTACAGGCTTACCGTCTGATATCCCTGAGCTTTTCAGTTCAGTAAAATTAGCTTTTTCCTCAAACAGTTTTTCTCTCCGAGTTTCTCTCATTTTTAAAGTAATATTTGCAATATATTATGCATTTATTTGATCAAAAATACAGAAAAAAACAGTAATATTGCAAAATATTATTACAATATAAAATAATGTTTTTTATTTTAACATACTTTACAATATAATTTATTCCTGTGATGCAAAGCTGAATTTTCATCAGCTGTTACTCCAGTCTTGAGTGTCACGTGATCCTTCAGAAATCATTCTAATATGCTGATTTTCAGTTGTGCTGCCAAATATTTTTTTGCAACCTGTGATTCTTTTTTCAGAATTCATTGATGAATAACTAGTTAAAAAGAACAGCGTTTATTCAAAATATCAATCTTTTCTAACAATGTAAATCTATGCTATCACTTTTTATTAATTTAACACATCCTTGGTGAATAAAATGATTAATTTCTTTAAAGAAAAAAGAAAGAATACAATTTTACTGACCCCAAACTTTTGAACAGTAGTATATTGTTAGAAAACCTTTCTTTTTTTTAAATAAATGCTGTTCCTTTTTAACCTTTTATTGATCAAAAAATCATGAAAAAGGTATCACAGGTTCCAAAAAAAAAAAGCAGCGCAACCGTTTCCAGCACTGATAATAAATCAGCATATTAGAATGATTTTTGAAGGATCATGTGACACTGAAGACTGGAGTAATGATTCTGGAAATTCAACTTTAATTACAGATATAAATTACATTTTAATGTATATTAATATAGAAAAACATTGTAATAATTTACATTGTAATAATATTTATAAATATTTTTTTCTGTATTTTTGATCAAGTAAAAACAGCCTTGATAATCATAAGAAGCTTCTTTAAAAAACATTAAATGAGTGTGGGTGTGTCCAAACTTTTGACTGGTAGTGTACATAGATAGATAGATAGATAGATAGATAGATAGATATACACAAGTAGTTGATGTGTTTATAGTCTTCTTTAAAGTCTTCTGAAGCCATGGTCAACTTCACAAGAAATTTACATTATGTTTAGGTTTAAGTTTCACTAAAAATTAGCATTTTTTTGCATATTCAAATTTGTGTTGCCATCAAGACGAGCACAAACCAGTGCTGTTTGGCATTATTCGTCTCAAAAAAACTTTTTATATCAGTTTCTTCAGTTCATTTTAGCAGAAGCAAGGCCAGTTCTATGCTGATGTTAAATTATACATATCTTAGCAGCTTAGGTCCAGTGGTTTACTTTACCTAAAAGGCCCTCTAGTAATTTGCATGAATTAATTATTTCCTTAAATATTGCATGAAATTAATATGCTTGTGGATGGTATATTTTGTAGCACTGGGACATCCTCATACGTTCTACTGTCATTTGGAGCTGGGCTCGGATTGGGAGGTGCCACCTAAGTTTGAGTGCCAGGTGGAGGTTGAGTTTGACATGCCCTCTGCTTCTGCGTCCAAAGCCACCGTTCGCTCTCTGTCCGTGGGGGATAGAACTGACTTGAAGAAATGGATCACCTACAAATCACATTATTCTTATCAGGTATTCTGTGTGTGTGTGTGTGTGTGTGTGTGTGTGAGAGAGAGAGAGAGAGAGAGAGGGGAGGGTGAAGTAGCTGTGCCACCTTTTACTTAAGTTGTCCTCCAGGCAAGGAGGAATGAGGCAAAACTAACACACTTAAATATATATTAGATATCTGCTTCAACTGTCATAAAAAAATGAGTTGCCTAAATTAGTGTGTGTAATGTCATTAGGATATTCCAAGTGGAAATAAAAATAAAAACATAAGTGATTTATTAATGCACAATCTTACTTAAGTCTTAAGTTCAAATGAAAAAAATAAAAAATAAATTATATATACACACACACACACACACACACACACACACACACACACACACACACACACACACATTTTTCATTCTATTTAGTACTTAACTTAATGTACTAACATAACTAAAATATAAATGCAGAGAAGGCTAGCATATATAAAATATATAGACACATAAATATATAAAATATATAGACATAAAAAACACAAAAGCTATTACTAAAACAAATACAAAATTACTATTGGTAATAAAAAAATTAACATTACAAAGAAAAACTAATTAGAATAAAAAGGACTGATTTAAAATATTATTTTCTTACATATATTAATGAATACAACTGTAATAGTATCTCAGTTATATTAAAATAAATTTGCCATATATCATAATATTACTACATATATTTTAACCTAACTGTAAATAATACAGGTAGGTGTTATATATAAAATATATAGACATGTATAAAAACCTATAAAATATATAGACATACATAAAAAACACAAAAGGTATTACTAAAACAAATTAAAAATTACAAAATTACTATTTGTTTAATAAAAAATTAACATTAAAAAAATAAAAATAAAACTAAAATATATAGACATAAATAAACGCAAAAGGTATTACTAAAACAAATTAAAAATCACAAAATTACTATTTTTAAATAAAAAAAATTAACATTACAAAAAATAAAAACAAATTATAAAAAGGGTTCAGAATATTATTGTCTTACATATATTAATTAATGCAACTTTAATAGCATCTCATTTATACTCAAATAAATTTGCCATATATGATAATATTACTACATATATTTTAACCTAACTATATATTTATACAGTTAGTTTTATGTAAAATATATAGACGTATATTAAAAAAAAAACACAAAAGCCTCTAATATGACAAAACACAACTAAATTACTAAAACAAATAAAAAAAACTGAGAAAAATGAATGTTTATTTAGTTTTATATAAAATAAAAGAAACATAAAAAAACACAAAAGCTTCTAAAATGACAAACACAACAAAATTACTAATACTAATGGACACATACACGCACATAAAAATGTAATTTAAAAACAAAACTGATTAAAAATATAATTGTATTACATAATTAATACAACTTTAATCTCGATGTTACTAAAATAAACTTGCAATATATCTATAGTTAGGTTTTATATAAAATATATAGACGAATAAAAAACACAAAAGCTTCTAAAATGACAAAAACCACAACATTACTAAAATGAATTAAAAAATAAAAATATATTTTTTAATAAATAAAATACTAAAAAATTTACTTTTAAAAGAACTGATTCAAAATATTATTTTATGATATATATTAATTAATTCAACTTTAATAGTCTGTGATACTAAAATAAACTTGCTATACACCATAATAATACAACACATATTTTAACCTACATGTATATATTTATATAGTTAGTTTTTATATAAAATATATTTAAAAAGTAAAAAAAAAGTCAAATTTATAAAAAAATAATTGATTCAAATATTATTTTATTGCAATTGTACTAAGTTGCTATACGTCATAATAATACTACATATATTTTAACCTAACTGTGTATATTTACATTAAAATGTATATATTTTATGTAGAATAAATTTGCTTTTGTTGTTGCTAGATTAAGAGTCGTCACATCATACCCACTGAGACACCTTACCCCACTCTCCCCTAAATCTGTTCACTGATTCAACGCAGTGATTACAGCTATGTATTATGCAGTGTTATATGTTATCCACCTGTCCTCACCCTAAAAATGACTCTTTAGAAAACCGGTAATTTAATTTGCTTATTGAGTGGCGATTTTCAAACCCTTCGGGCGGGTCTAAGCTAAATGTCATGTACCCTCTGACAAAGCCACTGAAAGACAAGTTGTCACCCTCAAGCAACCCGCTGTGTCAGCTGCCAGAGCTTGTTTTCCCTACTGCATTCCAAACATGTCATTAAGGTGGCTAGAGCTGTTTTCTACAAACATCTGTTCCCATTACTGTTCAGCAGCCACAGGGAGTGATTCATCACTGAGCAGAGGTGTGCAACAAACAGCAGGGCGGCAAAAACAAGATGTAAAACTCTGCCTGTAACCTCAGTATAGGAATGACAGAGAGAAACCTGCTGATGAAGCATTTTGCTGTATATGATAAATGCAGCATAGCTGTGGGGCAGGACAGTGGCAGCAGGTGTCTGAACCCCGGCGAGGTCGGTTATGGGCAGATTGAATTGGGATGAGTGCGTGGAAACAGGTGATGCTTGAGATTAGGTTTGAATTTGTTTACGTTTGGTTATTAGTCCCAGGTTTCTTTCGTTGTGAGTGACTGCCTCCTTGTGGCTGATGTTTGCTACTACTTGACTACTCACTTGCACTGCTTCTGTTGTCCTGTAGGTGGCAGTGGAGCAGAAGAATGAGGGCACGTTGGACAGTCCTCAGAAGGAGCAACCAGGCCAGTGCACTCAACAGTGAGGAACCAGGATGAGAAGGGAGGCTTATAGCTTGCACTTGTTGAACGAGAAAAAGTTCAACCCTAAACTGGGGTAGTTTTCGTTTACATTTCTTGCTCATTTCGGCATTTTTGGTTGTGTACTTTAAAATGTGGTAATAATGATATGCAAAAAGGGAAAACACACCATAGATCCCTTGTAAACACTACTTTATATTTCCAGATCTCCACAGGCATTGCATGTCCAAATATTGTAAGAATATGATTTGCTATTGCAGCAAAGAGCTTTTATGTTACAGACACAAGTAATCATCTCATAAGTAATCATAAAACGATGCAGCTGTCGTGGTTTGTCTTAACTGCAGATATCACACAAATGTTGTGTAATTTTTTTCTGTATATTTTGGCCTATGAAGAGTCATTTGTGTAGTGTTACCAAGTTAATTTTCTTGCTATTTAACTTTGTACAGAGGATAGCGAGGGACTCGTTAACTAACACATTTCAGTTTTTTTTTTATTAGAAGACAAACCTCACTAATTTCTAATTAAAAATTCAAGCCAGTAAAACAAAAGGTACCAGTAATTCAAATTAATTGTTTACTGCAGATTTGTGTTTGTGAGTCTTTTATTAGCACATTTTAATTTGTTTTTATGAATATTTATTAGAACAAAAATTCCAAATGAAAATATCATTCGCATTCAACTAATTTGTCTTTTTCTCTTTTTTGCCACACACAGATAATCAAGTCTTAAAGCATAGTGCTGTAGTGAGGAAAGTGATCATCAATGTCAAATACCTTTTGATTTGCATATCTTAATAAGTTTGAGAATTTTTTTTTTACTGAGTTTAACAATTAAGTAGGTTCAAAAGTAGTGTCATAATTACTAAAGAAGGCTTAAATTTTGTTAAACTAGCAAGTACTACTGTCTTTTTTTTTCTTTATAATTCTTTTCAGTTTTATAGACTGTTGTTGCCACTTTTACTGATGGGTAATAACTGTTTTAAAGAATGTTTAAGATAACATTTCCCAAATAATATTTGTGCATTATTTTAGATGCGTTTTTATTTCATTTTTTGGTTTTGGGAGTTGCAGGTGCTTTGATTGTTTGGTGCACAAACCTAGTACTAATCGAGAATGATGTTGAAAATGACAATGTATGTTTTAATCATAATTAAAATGATTATGATTTAAGCTTGTTCTGTTTTTTCCTGTAACAGAGAGGGGGCATAACACACACAGTTTCACCCAATCCTATAGAATACCTATAGAATAGTACTGCATCCTTCATATATCCAAAAAGTCTTTGTTTTATCATATTTACAAAAGAAAGATACAGCTGTACGATTCTTTCCGAAAACGGACAAGCTCTTGGAGGCACGCTGTGGGTGGAGCTAAAGATTGACAAGCACTCACACGGCGATTGCCAATAAAAACACATACATTGGATGCCGTTTCACTTACCATCTGCAGTTCTGAATTATGACCGAGATCTTTTATAGCTGGGATCACTCCATCTTTCAGTATCAAATGATGTGTAAATACAGCATTGAACTAGGCCTCGTTTATAAAACGTTCATGTAACGCTGGGTTCTTCGGGAAGCTGAGCAAGGTTATCTTTGCCTTAAAACCAAAACCAAACTTCTTTAGGGGCATTCTTCCCGAGTGAGTCCCGCGCAGTATTGCAGCTGAACAAAGCACATTGATGGGGGCATGCTTTTGTGCTTGTTCTGGTCGATGTGTGCGCAGGTGCGCTTTTCTGGGAGATATGCCCATACAAGGAGTTCCACCCTTCATGACGTCATGAAGAGCCATGATCAAAAAAAACTTTGCGAAACTTGTAAGAAACCCGGAATGTGTATTTGGCACAGAAATACTCTGCTATACATCCAAATCATTATTTTTTTTTTTTGGCCATGTTTAGCATGAGAATCCAATTCTTTAACAGTGTAAATAACCTAACATGCATGAAACAACATTGGACCCCCCTTTAACAGAAATATCAATTGCCTCATGATGATCTCACACTAGTGTTACACCAAGGCTGCCAACCCTCATGCATTCAGCGTGAGACTCACGCAATTGACACTTTTCTCACGCCACACATCCTTTTTCTCACGCAGTCAAAAACAACCTCAGTTAAAACTGTAATAATAAGATATTGACAAAACAGATTCACTCACCTCACATTCAAGCTGAATTTAAAAATTGGCAGCCCTGGTTACACTGAAAACAAATAATAGTAAAAAAAAAAAAAAAAAAATGTGGTTGGCTTTTCTTTTTCTTTGGCATTTCATTGAGTACAATGACATAATTATTAGTTCTTTTAATGCAATATCTGGTGGTCAGAAAGATATCTAACAGTATTAATTTAATTTTGTTAGATTTTTTTTTTATTGTCTTACTCAGACATTGTAATTGTAATTCCACTAACTTCAGTTAGTCGGTTATCATCTATCGGCTGGATGACATGCATACAATAAAGTAATTAATTCGCTTATATTTTGATGTGGATGTGTGAAGAGTTTGCAAAGACAACATTTGCTACATGATTTTATTAATAGACATGAGCATTAACATTTTTGTGAAATGCATGGACCGCAAAACAGTCAGAGAAGGAGAATGTCTAAATTTTCACATGTAAGTATATACATTATTAAATATTATAATTTCTTTTTGTTTTGTACTTACAATTGAAGTCAAAAGTTTACATACACCTTGCAGAATCTGCAAAATGTTAATTATTTTACCAAAATAAGAGGGAAATGCAAAAAGAGAAAATAATAGTTGAAATTATAAAAACCCTGTTCAAAAGTTTACATACTCAAATATAGAACAGGGTTTACAACCCTGTTCTTAAAGTTCACTATCTCAACAAATTAGAATATAGTGACATTTCAATCATCTAATCAACTCAAAACACCTGCAAAGGTTTCCTGAGCCTTCAAAATGGTCTCTCCGTTTGGTTCACTAAAAAGCAGCCTTGAGAGGCTTGTCAAAAGAATTTGGGTGAACTTCACAAGGAATGGACTGAGGCATCAAGAGCCACCACACACAGATGTATCAAGGAATTTTGCTACAGTTGTCGTATTCCTCTTGTTAAGCCACTCCTGAACAACAGACCACGTCAGAGCCTTGACCACAGCCTCAGTCTATTCCTCACCTGGGCTAAGGAGAAGAAGAACTGGACTGTTGCCCAGTGGTCCAAAGTCCTCTTTTCAGATGAGAGCAAGTTTTGGATTTCATTTGGAAACCAAGGTTCTAGAGTCTGGAGGAAGGGTGTACAAGCTGAAAGCACAAGTTGTTTGAAGTCCAGTGTTAGGTTTCCACAGTCTGTGATGATTTGGGGTGCAATGTCATCTGCTGGTGTTGGTCCACTGTGTTTTTTGAAAAACCAAAGTCTCTGCACCTGTTTACCAAGGAATTTTAGAGCACTTCATGCTTCCTTCTGCTGACCAGCTTTTTAAAGATGCTGATTTCATTTTCCAACAGGATTTGGCACCTGCCCACACTGCCAAAAGCACCAAAAGTTGGTTAAATGACCATGATGTTGGTGTGCTTGACTGGCCGGCAAACTCACTAGACCTGAACCCCATAGAGAATCTATGGAGTATTTGTCAAGAGGAAAATGAGGAACAAGAGACCAAAAAATGCAGATGAGCTTAAGGCCACTGTCAAAGAAACCTGGGCTTCCATACCACCTCAGCAGTGCCACAGACTGATCACCTCCATGCCACGCCAAATTGAGGCAGTAATTAAAGCAAAAGAAGCTCCTACCAAGTATTGAGTACATATACAGGAAATTAACATACTTTCCAGAAGGCCAACAATTCACTAAAAATGTTTTTATTAAGTATTCAAATTTGTTGAGATAGTGAATTGGTGGGTTTTTGTTAAATGTGAGCCAAAATCATCAAAATTAAAAGGACAGGTTTAAACTACTTCAGTCTGTGTGCATTGAATTTATTTAATTTAAATTTAAATGAACTTTTCCATGGCATTCTAATTTATTGAGATGCACCTGTATATGGAGAGAAATCCTGAAATGTTTTCCTCAAAAAACATAATTTCTTTATGACTGAAAAAAAGAAAGACATACACATCTTGGATAACAAGGGGGTGAGTAAATTTTCTTTACAACTACTCCGTTAATGTTTCCTTCTGAAGCATCAGTGAGCATTTAAACCTCCTGTAATAGTTGCATATGGGTCCCTCAGTTGTCCTCAGTGTGAAGAGATGGATCTCAAAATCATACAGTCATTGTTTGAAAGGGTTCAAATACACAGAAAAAAGCTGAAAAAACAAATAATTTTTGGGACCTAAAGGACTTATCTGAAGAATAGAGGGCAGTTTAACTGTTCAGGACAAACAAGGGAGTGATGAACAACTATCACTAAAAAAAAAAAATCAAAATCTGTGGTCTGTAGACTTTTCAAGGCCATTGTTTGACATTGCATATTATTGATTGAATGTTGAAATAACATTCATATAGTACTATTTTACATATGATATTTACATTGCAAGTTGTGGGTAAGTATTGTGTATATATATATTTTTTTTTCCTTTATCACAGTCAGATGGCCCAAATAATGTGCTTTTGCTTTTGCACAGTGTTATTGTAAGGTTCAATTCACCAGTTTGCTGGGATAAATAATGATCTGAGAGAAAAACAGGTTTTAATGTGTTGTCATCAGCTTGCACTAAAAAGAACTGACATATAAAGGGAACCATATCATAACTGCCTGTACTTTCAGAAATGTTCACATTTATCCTCTCATTTTCTGGCTGATGATCAGACTTCTTGCCTTTATATGTATTCTTCATGTTATTCCAGCTTTTGTCCTGCACGGATCGTTTTTGTACACGCTTTGTTGCTGCTATAATTTAGCCTACAGATGTCGTCAGACAGGTTAGTGAGAAATATCATGAACCTGTACTTTTCCAGTCTATAACCTGAATCTAAAATGTGAAGAACGTATTAGCCCCTCAAATCATCGAAGTCAACATTTCATGAGTTTCCATAGTTACCATCTCGAAAATTGAAATGCGGCGAATGTGAAGGAAAGGTCCACTCGAGACTAGAGACCTGCAACTTTATTGTATTTTCCTACACTGGCGATACAGCCTGGAAAGGCTTGGGCGTTCTGAGCCCGTGATATTTTGGAAAAGTAATAGCTTTGACCTAGAGAGAAATTAGGACTTTTTTATTCTGTAGAGCAGCAATTTCCCAGCGCTTGTCGAGTGACACTAGGTGAAGCAGATATTGATCTAGCAGAGGTTTCTCTCCTGCAGGGACAGCGCCGGTGAGGATTCTCAAATTCTTAATAATTCATCCTCTGTCTGCACATGCATAAATGTGATAGGGTGAGACTTCTCCAGGAGATGCAGTTGAACTATAAAGTCATTTAAATTCAGAGTCTCCAAACCTCACAAGGACTGATTTTTTCAATTACTATTATTTTCAATTTATGTCGAATGTAAGGAGAAAAGGTAGAGTTATTATGTTTTCATTTAATTTTCGATAGATAGATAGATAGATATACGAAATGTAATAAGAAAAGTAACCATGGTTTTACTACAAATAAAACCAAAAAATAAAAAATAAAAAAAACTGCGGTAACGACAATTTAACCATGATTTTGCTACACAAACCATTGTTTAACCATGGTATTTGTAGTAAAACTGTGTTTATACAAATGGTAGCTAATCAGTCTGCCATGGTAGTTTACTACACTTTTATTATAATAAAAACATGGTTCATTTTCGTAAGGGTGACGTGAGGAATCGTCTGCTTTGTCTTTTATGCAAATTTCACTTAAGTTATATCGTACAATACGATTGGGAACAGTCGTAAAGGCTAGTATCAACCGTGTCTAGTTGTGTCAAGAAATCTTACCCAGCAGAGGGCGCCGAAAAACAAACTTTATTTGTAAATGTAACGCCATGACTCAACAACAGCTGCTTCCTCACCCTAGTCCTCCACACACTGACAGAGATGCTTTTCTTGGCCTACATTTTAGAAGTGCTTTGTATTCATCTGCAGTATGTCATCAGGATAATGTTACCATATGTTCAATAAGGTCCTTTCAAACAACTTGGCTCAACTTTTGCTGTAAAGCGATGGAGTAAGAAAACTGAAGTTGTCCAAAATCTTTATGTTCTTTATGGAAAGTTTTCAAATTTGTCCGTTTATGCCACGTTGATGTGGCATGCAGTGCATGTGATGAATCCACATTATTGATTTCTTCTGGGTGGGTTAGGGCTCTGCCGGTGTGGGTGGCATACAGTGTGCACTGCCAAGATCGTTGGCACGACCGTCTGGCCCGCAAAGCCGAGGGCACTGTAGCGGATCTTAGCGTGTTCAGATGTCCTATCAAGCCGTCTGCATGTTTGTTTATTAGTCTTTTCATTTGTCAATTTGCTGTCTGTCTGGGAACAGAAGAAGGTCAGGGAAGACTGCCAAACCTCCAAAATGACCCTGTTGACCAATAAAGTGCCAGAGCGAAAACTCAGATCACAGATCAAAGATTACTGTGTTCCTGGTTGCATCATGGTCTTCGCACGATGTCTAGCATACCTCTGTTAATTTAATTTGAAAATTCGGTCATCATTTATTCACGCTTATGTTGTTCTAAACCAATCTGAGGATAAAAGGATTTTTATTTATTTTTGTAATAATTTACTGGCGCCTTTTTTTTAGTACAATTATAATGAATGCAGTATTGAAGGTTTTATACTTCTAAACTTCTATACTTCTAAAAGCATTATAAAATATTGTAAAAGTAGTATACTAATGATTTGTATTCCAAGTCTTCTGATATGTTATGAAACCTGAGAGGTTTGTGTTGCTTCATTGAAAGTCCAGGTCAGCAAAATTCAAGTCTTAGAAGAGATACGATTACTTTGTGTGATAAACAGGTTTAATTTTAGGCTTTTATTCACGTATAAACGTACAGTTAAGGTCAAAAGTTTATATACACCTTAGAGAATCTGCAAAATGTTAATCATTTTACCAAAATAAGAGAGATCATACACAGTGCATGTTATTGTTTATTTAGTACTGACCTGAATAAGATTTTTCACATAAAAGACATTTACATATAGTCCACGAGAGAAAATAATAGCTAAATTTATAAAAATGACCCCGTTCAAAAGAACGCTGTTGTTACCTGAATGATCCACAGCTGTGTTTTTTTGTTTAGTGATGGGATAGTTGTTCATGAGTCCCTTGTTTGTCCAGAACAATTAAACTGCCCGCTGTTCTTCAGAAAAATCATTCAGGTCTCTTTTTGTGCATTTGAACCCTTTTCCAACAATGACTGTATGATTATCTTTTCACACTGAGGACAACTGAGGTACTCATTAGCAACTATTACAGAAGGTTCAAAATCATACAGCCATTGTTGGAAAGGGTTAAAATACTCAAAAATGCTGAAAAAACAAATAATCTGTGGGACCTGAATGACTTTTCTGAGTGACCTCAACTGTATACATGGAGAGCATCACATATGGTAAACAGAAGTTTGTGTGTGCGTCATGAGCTAGAAAAAAATCTTGCTGGTTTTTACACATTATGTGAGCATGTCCATCATTGTTTAGATTTAAACAAAAGTCTAAATTCCATTTCCCTGAACAATCCCTTTAACAAAAGGTTTGGAAATAAATCATTGCAGATTAGTTTTGTGAACTGTATCAACCAATTTGTTATAGATTTGACACAAAAGAACGATTTCTTCACATATCAGAGTGAATATTTACATCAATTTCTGTTAAGGGTATCTTTTTAAAGACTTGGACCACTTTAATAGGCCTTTTTTGTGTCATTTCGGATATGAGTCATATGTATTTGGATGACAGGAAGATGAAATAATGATGGAATTCTCATTTTGAGTAAAATATTTCTTTAAACCCACCTAAATGTTCAGAGACATCCTTGATATTCAAAGGGAGTTAATCTGAAGGAGCCCCTAAAGGCATGTTAATACCATGACAGATCTCGACAACACAAGGAAGCAGTCTGCCCTCACGAATCGGAAGAAAAACAGAAGATCGCTCAAATATCAATCGTCTTATTGCTCTTTTAATCTGGCCTGTGATCCACACCCCCTCGCCACTTAAATGCATTCGTACGCCTTCCCATCCCACCCGCCGGTTCCTCCCCATTCTGGGGCTGCACGGAGGTCCGTAGCGTACGTATGTCGACTAAGTTAGACATTCACACATCATTTATTCAGGCCAGCTCCGTAGTGGTTTATTTCTCTCGGGTGTGTGGCCAAGACAGACAGCCAAAATGATCCGTCAAACACATCGTCCATTGTATGCAACCGCACAGCGTTTGTCTCAGAAAAAGCGACACGCTCGAAATCAACCTAAATCTGAAACCTTTACTCATCTCTGTGATCATGTTCACAAAGTGCATTGCTTCGTGTTCCTCCAATGTAAATATCACGTTGGATCGTTCCAGAGGAATCGAGAGCCTGTTGATTTTGGCTCCGTGTCTGTGCAGCTCTGTGCTTGTTGTGATAGCTCCGATGCCATAAGAATTTTACAATGGCTCTGCTGTTTGTCTTTGCTGCTCCGTCTCCTTAAAGCTGATGACCCCGCAGTGGCCAGATAGACTTGCTTTATTCCAGAAAAGCTCATGTATTTGATGGTTGGCCGCAGAGTAGGCTCTTGCTTTCCTAGAGAATGCAATTGTCTCCTCAGAATGGACCAGTCTTATTCGCTGCTGTTAAGCTCCATAGTTCACGTTGTAGAACAGTGGCTATTGTAGAAAGGTCACAGTGCGCACGCTCGCTCTCGCCAGGCACTACAGCCTGACAAAAGCTCCTTTGATTGAGTTTTAGTGCCGAGCTAGGTAATCTAAGAGACTTCAGAACCTCTCTGAAGAGGTCAGGGTTTATCTTCTTTCGTGGAAATATATAGAAAGAAAAATATTCTATTTAAATCTATAAGGGGTCATACGGTCTCTAATGGAAACTGTAATCTAAATATGACAATTTGCTTTGAATTCGTTTTGGGATGAGGTTATGAATAAATATAAATAGGTACGTTCTGTTGTTGAGATATCCACCTCTTTCTTCAACATGGAAGTAAGCCTATGGGTGAGACTTCCGGTTTATTATCCGCTATTGGGAAATAATGAGAAGAATAACAACATGCAGTAAACAATAAAACTGTTTGCACTACAAACCAGCATGTTTATAATTAAGGTAATACAATAAAACAATATGGTAAGAAACACCAATTTGCAATATCAAGCAGCAAAGCAAGCTGTTTTGTACAACTAAAAATAACTGGATGCGGATGAGACCAGAAGTCAGACACATAAAATAGCTGCGCCCACTTTTACAAAAAGAAAATGGTAGATATAACTAACTGACCCTTCGCAAGGAGTTTGACTGACAGGCAATCTGACCAATCATAACTAACTTTTGTCCGACAAGCAAACCAGACAGGAGAGGAGATTAACGCTGGACCCATAAAATGGTGTGTTTTGACGTATTTCTGCGGTTTAAACAAAATGCCTTCTGATGGTCATTCATGTTTATTTAATACTATAACAAGTAAAGAGGAAGAGATGATCAGTTCACAAACCGTTTGAACCGAGGTGCTATAGTGATCTGTCACAACACATTAAAGAGTGTTTTTTATAGTTTGAATTACTTCAGAATTTGAAATCTGAGACTTTGTTTCATACCTAGACCTGCTCTGTCTTGTCTGATGGCGCATTGTCATTTTCCTCCTTGCTCCGCAATGTATTTTTCACTGATGTGTGGCTTGAGAGTGCTATAGCTTCACAGTTAAGGTTAGTTGGTTGCCAGGATTTTTATTGGTTGCTAGGACATACTGACTGTCCCACCCCTGATTCTTGTTTATACAGTTGAAGTCAAAAGTTTACATACACATTAATTATTTTACCAAAATATATAGGGATCATACAAAATGCATGGCTTTTTTTTATTTAGTATTGACCTGAATAAGATATTTTCAGAAAATAATAGCTGAATTTATAAAAATGACCCTGTTCAAAAGTTTGATTCTTAATATTGTGTTGTTACCTGAATGATCCACAGCTGTGTTTTTTGTTTAGTGCTAGTTGTTCACGAGTCCCTCATTTGTCCTGAACAGTTCGCTGTTCTTCAGAAAAATCCTTTTGGTCCCACAAAATCCCACAAAATCAAATTTTTGTGTATTTGAACCCTTTCCAATAATGACTATGATTTTGAGATCCAAAATTTCACACTGAGGACAACTGAGGGACTCATATGCAACTATTACAGAAGGTTCAAATGCTCACTGATGCTTCAGAAGGAAACGCAATGCATTAAGAAAACTTTTGAACAGAATGAAGATGTGTACATTTTTATTTGGCCTAAATATCATATTTCTTTCATTTAGTGTTGGCCTTCAAGCTACAGAAGATACTTCCATGCATCCCAGAAGAAAAAATATGTTAAATGTATACTGATCTTCAAAAAGTTTTCACTCTTCACTCTTAATGCATTGACTTTCCTTCTGAAGCATCAGTGAGCCTTTGAACCTTCTGTAATAGTTGCACATGAGTCCCTCAGTTGTCCTCAGTGTGAAAAGATGGATCTCAAAATCATAGTCATTGTTGGAAAGGGTTCAAATACACAAAAATGCTGACATGTGATTTGTCATCATCCATGCCAGTAATGCAACCAGTGCCAAAGTTATGTAATATTGCAAAATATATCTAAGCGATATCTAAAATATAGGCTATATGTAAATAGTAACTCTATTTAAAAAAAGGGTTTCTATATGCATTCATTCTATATCCATATTCTCCTCCTCTGGGCCTCCATATGTGCATATAATAACCCTCATCTCTTTTCTTTAGCAGACTCACCCTTCTCTCTGGGTTCTGCTGAACCTGTTGCACCTTGGATCCCCACGGCTGCGCTGACAGCCTTCTTGCCTCTTTGAATCTCCCCAGCCGTTTTCTGTAACCCTGACCTCTCTTAGGGAGTTTATGGCCATTTTAGTGTCCAATATGTTTCCATTCCTTGGATGTACAACTTCCTTTCAATCCCCTTGGCTCTTGGCTCCCTCCTCTCATTTTATCTCCTCTCCTGTCCCTCTTGACTCATTGTCCACTTTCTCTTTTCATCCCAGTCCCCCACCTGGTACTTTTTTTTTTTGCTCACAGGTTAATCGTGATGTTGATGTGATGGTTGACTCAGAGCTAGATGCAAACTCAGAATTCTGAGAAAAAAAGTTTTTTCAACTCAAAAATGTTTCTTTGAATTATGAGTTTACATTTAGATTTACATCTTCTGACTTTTTTCATCTGCATTTTGAGTTTCTGCCACAAAATAAAAAATGTAAAAAAGGTAATTAGCACTTTTTATCACACAATTCAGAATTTCTCCCACACAATTGCGAATTAAAATCTGACACTGACTTTTTTTCTCAGAATTCTGAGTTTGCATCTCACAATTCTGTTTTATATATATATATATATATATATATATATGTTTTAAAAAAGGTAATTGCAACTTTTTATCTCACAATTTGGACCTTTGCAACTTTTCACAGTTGCAGCTCACAGTTTGAACTTTTCGTCTAAGAACTGCGGAAAAAACATTGTTTTTTTTGATATATGAACTCAGAATTGTAACTGTTTTTCACAGAATTATGAGGAAAAAAATGTCAGATATGTGAGATATAAACTTATAATTTTGACTTTTTTGTCAGAATTGAGAGAAATTGTCAGAATTGTAAGATATAAACTAAGAATTTTGACTTTTTTGTCAGAATTGTGAGAATTGTCAGATATAAACTCAGAATTTAGACTTTTTTTCTCAGAATTATGAGAAAAACGTCAGAATTGTGAGAAGCAGGCTCAGAATTTGGACTTTTTCTCAGAATTGTGAGATTAAATGTAGGAAATGTAATATCTAAACTTAGAATGTTGTTTTTTTTTTTTTTCTCAGAATTGTGAGAATGTCAAAATTGTGGGATATAAACAGAATGTTTACTTTTTTCTCAGAATTGTGAGAAACATTGTCAGGATTGTAAGATATAAACTCAGGATTTTTAGAGTTTTTAGAAGGTTTTTTTTTTTTAGATTTTTAGATGTCACATTTAGAATTTGGACTTTTTTTCTCAGAAAAGTAAAAAAAAAAAAATCTGAATTGTGGGATATAAATTTGTTTCTCAGAATTGTAAGATACAGACTCAGAATTGTGACTTTTCTGAAAATTGTGAGAAAATTGTGAGATATAAACTCAGATTATGTAATAATAGGAACAATATACTCGTATACTTAATATTCAAGGTTTGTACTTATTCAACACCTTTCTATTGTCTCACATAATTTCTATATTCTGTTCAATAACTAATTTTACATTCTTTAGTTCTGCATTCATACTTTGTCTCATTCATCTGCTATCTTACAAACACTCATTTTGAGTGTAGTATTGATTGAATGTTTGCAAAGCTGCTCTGTAACCTATACTCTACAAGCAGTATTTCTGTTGCACTGCATTTGAATTGTATTATAATGACAGGATTCCCAATTGCCCCGAGACATAAAACTTAAAAGAGTTTTGGTAAGTCAGCCAGTCACGTGTTACTGAGTATGAGAGCTTTTGCAGTAACCTCCAGGTGGATGGAACTCTTTGATTTGTTCAGAATGTTAAATGAAGCACATCAACAATTCAGCTTACAGTTGTCCAATCAGAAACCCTACTCTGGAGCAAGTGTTGCCCGTGTGAGTGCTTGCAAGATGTAGTTCAATAGAGACCCAAAACAGTGTCTCTATTGTATTACAGCTTCATGCAGCATGATATAATCACCCACAATTCCTGTCCACTCACTCTCCGGCTGTCATGCCATTCAAGTGTGAGACATTAATTGTCGTAAACTCTTTAATTGAACATTTCTCTTTCGGTCTTCCTATTCATTTCCTTTGTCCTGACACAGATTTCCTTATGACAGTGGCCTGTTTATTGCTGTAAATTGATAAACAAAGACGTGATATACAGACACAGTCTCACTTTGCCAATCAGGGGTCATGGACATGGAATATTTAATTGTTGCTCTTGAAAAGTACTCAATGTTTTCTGGAAGCTCAGCTCATGGGAACAACATTTAGCTACATGAGCTTTTGTAGGGACCTATGTTTAGATCATATTTTAATCTAAACATTGAATGAAAATGCTGTCATTAATTACTCACATTCATGTTGTTCCAAACTTGTAAGACCTTCGTTCAGCTTTCTGGCCCTGCATAGACAGCAACTACAACGTTCAAGGCCCAGAAAGGCAGTAAGGACATCGGAAGAGCTCTCGGATTTCATCAAAAATATCCTAATTTGTGTTTCAAAGATGAACAAAGGTCTTACAGGTTTGGAATTAATGACAGAATTTTCATTTTTGGGTGACCTATCTCTTTAAACCATTTGAAAGATTTATAATTATTTAAAAGAAAATGTATTAAAAATAAACCAAATAAGCTATAAATTAAATAAGTTTAGTGTAGTTGAGACCATCTACAGCATCAATAAAACATGTCAGTTTGAATAGTGCTTTAAAGCATTACGTTCATATTCTGATATTCATTGCTCTTCAGTTTTAATGTATTTACAGCTCTAGTTTCTTTTAATGGGGGCTTTTGAGTGTTGACTTTGACAACGAGGGGCCTTGAAGTTACAAAGGTTGAGAACCACTGATCTATAGAGCTCTTGTAATACCATTGTTGATGTAATACTGATGTAATTTAATGAAACATTGTGGTTATGTGCATTATTTAAGATTCATTAAAATGGAATGTAACTTGATATAACTTCATTCAGTTCGCTTCCCATATGAACGTACTGATGAATAAACATGTTTGCAAATGCACGTAAAGAGAACATTCAGTCCCTTGGTACACTTCGTTTTTCAGCAACTGTGGTGTTGCTTGTATTTCAAATGTTTCAGTGTCAGCACTACTGATATTGACTTTTAATAGCCAGCGTCTGTCTAGGAGGGGTCAAAGTCAACATCAGACTGACTGTTTGGACGGAAAGGTTTTTTAAGCCTTACACCTCTGTTATGCAACATTACGATCTCTCTTGCTCTCTAACTGTCTTCCTCTTGTTTGCTTACAAAAATATTGGACTTTTCTGGCGAAATAATAGCATATGATTAATAATGACCTATGAATGACACTAAAACCACTTTTAAAATCCAGTACACCTGTTCTGTATTAATTTTTATGTTGTTTTGCTTTTACAGAAATTGAAAAAAAGGCACTTCATATGACATAATACTGACTTCCAGACCAAACCATCTGAATTTGATATAAGCCCTTAGTGTTATTCTGCAGGAGGACACTGGGATGCCAAGAACCGAAGGGCAAGCTGAAGCCACATTTAATCCTTTAACCGTTGATGTCGCTCACAACATAATCCAGTCTTGGACAAAAAGAGCCTCTCCCTTTATAGGTGGGTTTTGGTTGAGAACACAATGTTGTTCAAACGTGAAAATAGGTAATCCCTTCAGCACTGGGGCAAATGATTATATCTGAACAGAAAAATGGCCATATTATGGATTTGGATTATAGTCTCAGTTGTCCAATAAAAGGCTAAAATATTGTTCAGATAGAGGGTAAGGGAAAATTCACACAATATTAGCATCTGTATAGAAATAAAAAAGTATTGACCATCATTCTTAAAGGAAATAGTTTACCAACAAATAAAAATTAAGGTTAAAGTTAGATAAAGAGGTCAAAAGTTTACATACACCTTGCAGAATCTGCAAAATGTTACTTAGTTTACTAAAATAAGAGGGATCATACAAAATGTATGCTAATTTTAATGTATTACTGACCTGAAAAAGAGATGTTTAGTGATAGTTGTTCACAAGCCCCTTGTTTGTCCTAAACTGCCCGCTGTTCTTCAGAAATTTTCAAATTTTTAGTTTTTTCAGCATTTTTGTGTAAGTGAACCCTTATCCAACACTGACTATGATTTTGAGATCCATCTTTTTAAACTGAGGACAACTGAGGAACTCATATGCAAATATTACAAGTTTTAAACGTTCACTGTTGCCTCAGAGGGAAACACAACGCATTAAGAGCCAGGGGGTGAAAACTTTTGAACAGAAAAAAAATGTGTACATTTTTCTTATTTTGCCTAAATGTCATTTTTTTTTGTTTTCATTTTGTACTTACAAGTTTTCTGTAATAGTTGCATATGAGTCTCTCAGTTGTGCTCTGTATGATTTTGAGATCCGTCTTTTCACACTATCATCGTCGGAAAGGGTTCAAATACACAAAAATGCTAAAAAAACTAATACATTTTTAGGGCCTGAAGGCTTTTTCTGAAGAACAGCAGCCAGTTTAACTGTTCAGGACAAACAAGGGACTCATGAACAACTATTACTAAACAAAAAGTATTAAGTATTAAGAATCAAGCATATGTAACCCTTTGAATGGGGTAATTTTTTTAATTCAACTATTATTTTCTCTCATGGACTATTTGTAAACATCTTTTATAATATAATATCTTATCCAGGTGCTTACATAAAAAATAACATGCATTTTGTAAGATCCTTCTTATTTTGTTAAAATAATTAACATTTTGCAGATGCGAGGTGTATGTAAACTTTTGACCTCAACTGTAAATCATCTTAATGATGGATTTGTTTCTTACAAATGCACAACTTTTTGCTACATAAAACTGATGGACTGGAATCTTGTGGATTATGATGATGTTTTTAGCATAAGTTTGGACTCTCATTCTGACGGATCTCTTATTGCAGAGATCCACTGGTGACCAAGAGATGTAAGGCTCTCCAAATTGGTACAGATGAAGAAACAACCTCATCTACATCTTGTATGACCTGAGGGTGAGAAAAATGTCAGCATCATTTTCATTTTTGCTTCCTTCCTTAAAAAAATAAGTTTCCAGCAGGGGCGTCGTCAGGCCTATTTTAGGGGGGCTGAAGCCTCACTAAAATAGGTGGGGGTTTATTTAAGTTTTTTTTTTTTTTTAATTTATTCTATTTTTTTCTACAAAAATTGCAGAAAAATTCAATATAAAGACGGACTACTATGAGTTTAAATAAATAAATAATAATATAAACCCGTCACTATTTCTGATCATAAATCTGTTAAGGTAGCGTCAGCGCTTCGTTATTGAATCCGCTCCAGTTGTTCATAGGGAACACCCACATTACTGAAAATCCAGTCCATGTTTTCACTGCTACTTTACGCTCCGCTGCATCTACTCCTGCGGACACACATACGTACATACTACACACAACGAGAGAACATGGATATACGAAAGTTTTTCAAGAAAGTAAGTCTTCATCACTGCTGGTACCAGTTAGCTCCAGGCTCCAGCTAACAGCAGAGAGTCCCGTGAAATTAATTAACTAGGAGCTCCCATTTTGATAAATAAAAACCTGGCTAAGCTAGCACACTAAGTTAAATTGTTAATGTTGATTTCTGACTCATGTTTTGGCTCTGAAAAATCGAACTGAGCTCATTCAGGCATTCTATCACTACATTCGTTCACTGTGTGCATCTGTTGGGGGCTAAGCCCCCCCTGTCCTTAAAACCTAGTGACGCCTCTGGTTTCCAGTGACAATCAAGTGTTTTACAACTTTTTCCCCCTACAAAGAATATTTTTTACGGTATTCTCTAGTTTGTAAAAAAAAACATTAGTAAAGGCACTGCTGGTGCTTTTAAGGCCTCAGAAACCATTATGTTGATCTGAAAAACCTGTGACATCAATACATTTTCTAATCTCCAAAGAACCGTACAACAGCTCCAGACCGCAAAAACTCACACTGGAACCTTTATTTTTTAGAGTCTACCGTTAACCTATAGTTAAGAATATGTGGCAGCACGTCACCGCCTTGCAAAGACAATTAACTGTTCATTTCTGGGTAAAAGTACACATTTACTGACTCTGAAACCTTAAGTGTTAGCCTGATACAGCTGTCTTGTCCAGAGACATGTTTGGCCTCAGACCAACACTCCTAACTAGCCATTTCTCTCAAGCTGGGAGGCTTTAGCATTACAGCCAAAAGGTGTTATGGATGGATCTCTTGATTCCTGCTTTTGGCAGAGTAGAGCATGTTTGCCTACGTCCCATGAACAGCTGTAGGATAAAGAACTCACTATTAAAAACATTGAAACTGGGTGGAATTCCCCTTTACGTAGTTCATTTGGTAACAAGATTTATAACGGCACAGGCATGACTTAAGTGAAGAATAGCTAAGAACAAGAGTTATGATCCTCTACAACCCATACATTTCTCATGCTTTATCTTTGAAACTCTCAATCCAATAGGTATTCTAAGATACACACCCATTGCACGGTTCCTAAAGCAAATTTTTTTTCTGTTTGAAATGAGTAT
The DNA here is from genome assembly GCA_033026305.1 of Cirrhinus molitorella. NCBI lineage: Eukaryota > Metazoa > Chordata > Actinopteri > Cypriniformes > Cyprinidae > Cirrhinus > Cirrhinus molitorella. Next base: position 26,823,235 of record CM065135.1, on the reverse strand, counting down.
ATTGTAATGCATTAATCTATTTTGTGCAATACAAACACGGTATAGGATTATGCAGTATTGCATGCAGTAACATGCAAAGCAATGCATTTATAATGCCTGTGGTTTCATTTCATATTATGAATACCTTTTTAATGCTTTATATACAGGTTTCAGGTATTAGCATTTATGTAATACCAATAGTTGCAACACGTTGTTGTGTAAACCAGAAAGACATGTAATAGCAGGCCAAGTAGCAGTGCTTAAAAAGGCATGACAAAGCATTTTCCAACTACATACATATAGAGTTAAAGTCAAACGTTTACATATACCTTGCAGAATCTGCAAAATGTTAATTATTTTATCATTATTATGTTATTTTTTATTTACCTATATTTATTTACCTATAACCTGAATAAGATGTTTCACATTAAAGATGTTTACATATAGTCCACAGTAGAAAATAATAGTTGAATTTATAAAAATGGCCCAGTTCAAAAGTTTACAGACACTGAATGATCCACAGATGTGTTTATTTGTTTAGTGATAGTTGTTCATGAGTCACTTACTGATCAGAAAAATCCTTCAGATTTTATTTTTTTTTTTAACAAATTTTGCAGCATTTTTGTGTATTTGAACCCTTTCCAACAATGACTGTATCATTTTGAGATCCATCTTCTCACACTGAGGACAACCGAAGGACTCATATGCAGCTATTACAGAAGGTTCAAACACTCACTGATTCTTCAGAAGGAAACACAATGCATTAAGAGCTGGAGGTGAAAGCCTTTTTAATTTGAAGATCAGGGTGAATTTAACTTATTTTGTCTTCTGGGAAAAATGTAAGTATCTTCTGTAGCTTCTAAAGGGCAGTACTAAATAAAAAAAAAAATAATAAATAAATATATAATAAATTAATATATATATATATATATATATATATATTATTTAGGCAAAATAGGAAAAAAAGTACATAACTTCACTGTTCAAAAGTTTACTTCACTTGCATCACTGAACCTTCTGTAATTGTTGCATATGAGTCTCTCAGTTGTCCTCAGTGTGAGAAGATGGATCTCAGTCATTGTTGGAAAGTGTTCAAATAAACAAAATGCTGAAAAACCAAAGAATTTGTGGAACCTGAAGGATTTCTGAAGACTTTTCTGAAGAACAGTGGGCAGTTTAACTGCTCAGGTCAAACAATGGACTCATAACCAAATATTAAACAAGCACAGCTGTGAATCATTCAGGTAACAACAGTATTAAAAATCAAGTGTGTGTAAACTTTTGAACACAGTCATTTTTATAAATTAAACTATTATTTTTCTTGGTGGACTATATGCAAATGTCTTTTATGTGACAGTACTAACTAAAAAAAGAACATGCATTTTGTATGATTCCTCTTATTTTGGTAAAAGAATGAACATTTTGCAGATTCTGCAAGGTGTATGTAAACTTGGGTCTTGGGGATATTAGGGCCTAATATATATGTATGTGTATGTATGGATGGACATGTTTCACTGCATCAGTTTTAACTGAGGTTAAACATAGATTTTATTACATGTATTAAAGACCCTCATGGCATTATCAAGACCTGTGGTTGAACCCGCCACGTTTGCTCCCTCAGCGCATCAATTGTTTTCTCTTTACACGAGAGCAGGCCAGTTCTCATGATGAGAAAAACAGAAACCCAGAGCAGCAGAAGAGCAGGAAAGAACATGATGAGTTTCACACACTGAACAGTTAATGAAGTATCAGCTACATTTTTTTTTTTTTTTTTTGAGGGGGCTGTTGAAGCTTGAATATCATGAGTATTATGTAGTTAAAATGGAAGTGCATTATGTATAATGTATAACTGTATAATGTCATGTATATTTTTCACAATAACAGCAAAAAAGCACCCAATCAGCATGTGTTAAAGTAGAGAACAGCTATTTAAAAGTGTAATATTTTACAATATTACTGTTTATACTGTATACATTTTACAATGTGAATCACCCTTTTAGTCTGATTATGCAGTATGCTGATATGATAAAACAACAAATATATTTTGCCACTGACCCACAGAGATCATTTTACCCATCTCTCTATAGGGATGAGACATTAAACCAGTTAATATCAAATCTGGCCAGACATTCAGGTTGTCTTATCACACAGACTGCTATTTATAGGAGGGCTGACCCAGGTTCAGGTTTGGAGTGATGCTCTGCTGTCAGTTTTGTTGAGACATAAACAAGGGCTTCACACAATGATTGACAGTCTCTGATCTTCTCCTTTTTGTTTGCTTCGAATTTCAGGAAAGCGGAACTTATGACCTTCAGGTGTCAGGCATGCCAGACGGTGGAGTAAAAAGCGGCTTTCAGTCCGTTCGTTAGTTGGAGTGCCATTTGATGCCCAAGTGACTACCACAAAATCCTACAGTAATTGACAAACAACTTCTTTACACACCCACTTTCTCTCTCTTAAAATCTGCTCTTATTTAAGTCCAAGTATTAGTCTGACAGACTTCACTTTTTGTTCCAGTCAAGATTTGATGAACGTTAGAGATAACAACAGACTTTGTGCAGCAACTGTTGTATGCTGATAGAGCGATAGCACTTTTAGTTTGCAGAGGAATTCATCTTTCACTATAGAAAACACTGATAATCATCAACATGAGTTCTTGTTATTGTGCTTTTGTCAAATTGTTGATTTACAATTTATTGTTTATGCTTCCAGATGTTATTAGCTAGCAGGCTGTTAGCTAACAAGTAAAAAAGTAGAAAAAAGGGGAAAAACATATTTTAGCATAATTGCACTGTAAAAAATATCCTGTTAAATTAGAGACTGCTGTGCTAGAAATTCACCGTAATGATATGGTAACAATGTTTCAGGTGTTATGAGATGACATATTGGTGCCTGTAAATTTTACAACTTATATCATAAAGTTAGAATGACAAAACGTTAAAATACTTATTGACTTAATGTACTGCAAACCACCATGGCCGTTCATGAAACATGGCCAGTACTCTTATATAGACATGCACAAGGTCAAATACACAAAGACAAAACACCATCAGGACAACCCACATGAAAATAAATATTAACTAAACAACAGAAGATGTAACAAAAAACACTCTAATGTACATTACTGCTAACACAAATGAGAATAAACATTATTTATATAAAATAGAATCATATGTGAAACTTAACCTATAGGGTATTTGTAGCGCATTTTGACTGATTGCTTTACTTTTTGTTTATCGGATCCATCCATTGTTTTTCTTAACTTTTCATAACAGGTGATTGCATGATTAGGTCACCAGAAAATGGGATAGAAATGGGTTATGGGGTGGTGTTTGTGCTTAACTGTTTTAAGGGAAAAACAATGCTTTTTTTTAATTAAAATCGCATATAGTTTCTTGCAACTGTACCCTTTTACAACTGGAAAAGGGTATTTTTAAGCTGTCTTGGGTGAGAACTAAAGGTAAATTAACTCTGAATAGTCAAACGCATGGGTTGAGGTATGGTATGGTGCAAAAAAACCCTTCATGGAGCTTATTTGAGCCATATGTGTTACGTACTGTAGATCTGAACTTATTCACCCTTTGAAAATCGTGCCATGTCTGGAGGATATGCTCAGTGCCCTCAATGACCTGCACTTGATTGTGTTTGCTTCCTTTAGCTCAGCATGCAACTGTAACAGATACATTTGATCATGGATTTTAATATTTTAATATATAAACCTTTATTCTTCTTCATTACTTCATGTTTATAAACAAGGCTAATTTTAATTTATGTTAGAAGACCATCATAAAAAGAAAGAAAAGAAGTTTTACTTTAAAGCATTACAAGAACTAGTTAATGCTGCAGAATTTATGTTAAAAAATATGCTTGTAGCTTGATCATGTTGTGATATACCGTTTACAAATGGTAATTTCTGTGTTCTTTTTTAAAAGTGTTTATTAAAGGAATAGTTCACCTAAAAATGAACATTTGCTGAAAATGTACTCATCTTCAGGTCATCCGAGATTATTCATCCACATGACTCTAAAATACTAAAAGTCCTCTATCCATAATAATGCTTTTTCCACTGAAAAAGTTGTCCCATCTGAATCAGGAGAGAAATATATACAGATCAAGCACTGTTTACAAGTGAAAATGGCTTTGTTTACAAGTGAAAACATGTCTGTGTATTTTCATGTGAGAGGACAACAGAGGATGTATTTTTCTCACTGGAGGAAGCATTCATTATCATGAATTATGGACAGAAGTGACAATTTAAAGTTAAAATACCTTAATGAATTCATACAAACATGTAGCTTTTTGCTTCATAATACGGCAGTTGATGGTTTGCAGTTGTGTATATTACACTGAACAAAATTATAAACGCAACACTTTTGTTTTGCCCCAATTTTTCAAGAGCTAAACTCAAAGATCTAAGACTTATTCTATGTACACAAAAGGCCTATCTCTCTCATATATTGTTCACAAATCTGTCTAAATCTGTGTTAGTGAGCACTGCTCCATTGCCGAGATAATCCATCCACCTCACAGGTGTGGCATATCAAGATGTTGATTAGACACACAGGTGTGGCTTAGGCTGGCCACAATAAAAGGCCACTCTAAAATGTGCAGTTTTTTCACACAGTACAATGCCACAGATGTTGCAAGTTTTGAGGGAGCTTGCAATTGTCATGCTGACTACAGGAATGTCCAACAGAGCTGTTGCCCGTGAATTGAATGTTCATTTCTCTACCATAAGTCATCTCCAAAGGCTTTTCAGAGAATTTGGCAGTACATCCAACCGGTCTCACAACCGCAGACCACATGTAACCACACCAGCCCAAGACCTCCACATCCAGCATCTTCACCTGGAGAGCAGCCACCCGGACAGCTGCTGCAACTATGCAAGAATTTCTGCACAAAATGTCAGAAACTGTCTCAGGGAAGCTCATCTGGATGCTCATCATCCTTATCGGGGTCTCGACCTGACCAGTTTGTCGTCTTAACCATCATGAGTGGCCTGGCCTCAATACCACGACTGCGGTGAGTCCCTTGAACAAGGAATCGAACCCCTCGGGTGCCGCAGCAATAGCAATATGGCTGCCCACTGCTCCGGATGTGTGTTCAGGGTGTGTGTGTGCACTTGGATTGGTTAAATGCAGAGCACAAATTCCGAGTATGGGTCACCATACTTGGCCACACGTCACGTCCTTTCCTTTCCTTTTAAATGGTGGTCACACCAGATACTGACTGGTTTTCGGACCAACCCCCCACCCCAATACAGTAAAACTGCACATTTTAGAGTGGCCTTTTATTGTGGCCAGCCTAAGATACACCTGTGCAATAATCATGCTGTCTAATCAGCATCTTGATATGCCACACCTGTGAGGTGGATGGATTATCTCGGCAAAGAAGTGCTCATTATTGTGGATTATTGTGATGTTTTTATCAGCTGTTTGGACTCTCAGTCTGATGGCACCTATTCACTGCAGAGGATCCATTGGTGAGCAAGTAACGCTAAATTTCTCCAAATCTATTCTGATGAAGAAACACTCATCTACATCTTTGCTTGCTTGAGGGTGAGTACATTTTCAGCAAATTTTAATTTTTGTGTGAACTATTCTTCTGAAATATTGTAACTTGACCACACTATGATATACTGACTCTTTGTTAATATGGTAACATCTGCATTTATTTACGAGCTGCATTCATGTTTTATTTTCTGTTTATTAGTTTCCCTTGGCCAGCAGGAACAATGCAGCCCTCAATGCTTCATTTACCAGCACTTCGTGCTAAATTCTTTTCAGCGTGGATTAAATGGGCAAAAAGGACACAAGGTTGAGGGGGGACAATTCACTACCTTCCAAACTTTCAGGCGACTTGTTTTTCTATAGCAGCTCACCCAGGACAGAACGTTCTGTTCATTGTAACACAGGCTCTGACCACACGAACAAAGCCTTTTGCACACAATCAGTGTATTTTGGTGTTAATGAAAGCCTTTATAGAACAGAAAGGACCCTTAATCACGGGTTCTGTGTACGTTTTACCATCAACGGTAATGAGAGGAGAGGGTTATATTCCTATAGATGGATAATCCATAAAACTGGCATGAGTGCAGACTGTCTGGATCGCAGAGGAAGATCTGATGTCTGGCTGGAGGCAAAGGGGAGACATTGTTCTCGTTCAGGTGCCCGTGCCAGCTCATTACTATAGCATGCTAGTTCATGGGTTCATTGGTTGTATGAGAGGTGGAGGATCATCTTGATTACTGAGAGATTAAAGTAAGCGATCAATGATTTCTTGGAAATCTTTGGGGGTGGAGGGTGTAGACCTCTGTCGCATGCATGCTGCTAAAAAAATGAAGGGAAAAGTCAAATGTTTCATAAGTGTTTGGATCGTATTTCTTCAGTGGCCATCGTTTTCTTGAGCTGTTTCTTATTATTATGTAAGGTTATGGACTTCTTTGTTTTGGTACACTGCACTTTTCCCCCTGCCAAAACACTTTTGTTATCCAAAGTTACGTAAGGCCTGTAATAGTTGATCATATCCTGTTATAGTGTCTCCTGCGGGTACATATAGTAGCTAACGATGCTTGCGCACATGCTTTCTCATTCATTAATGTTAAAACACTATGACTTGATACTTGGAAGCACCGCTTGTCCTCCGTTTAACCGTTTGGAGCAGGTACAAAATCACTCAAGCATTCCTATTAAAGTTCTTGTGGGATAAAAGCGTGTTTTATTGGGGTTTATGATGTTGTTATATAACGAACGCTGTGATGATTTATGTGATACTCTTTTTTTAAAACATGTGGTGTTTTTATCCACGGAATTGCAGCATATTTCATCTGCTTTGAAATTGAATGTGCTATTTTATAAATTCTCCTTGAGTCTTTCTTTTCTATTGTGGTGAAAAATAAAACTGAGGTTTTGGCATGGATTACATGTCCTTCTAAACATGACTTGACACAGATGGATCCATAACTCTATGGACTCTTGATAACACAAACTCGACTAGCAAACAATGTCAACTCCGCCCACTCCACACGGGCACGGGAGTGTTTTGCTCGTTCATTCAATACATTTTGTGTGGACTGTCACCAAGTGTCCAGCTCCAAAACAGAGTGTCTGTGTTGGTGTGGTGAGACATAATGTTTACTGAGTACACAACGTGCAGTGAACACTCCTGTTAAACTTAAATCTTTTCACAGAAACCGTTGAATTCCTGTGAAATAGCCATACGTGGAAAGCCCAGATTATTTTGATGCATTAAGCGCTTGATAACAAACCTAGATAAACACTTTGATCTAAATTGGCTGCGGGGTCATGGTACAGCGGTGTGGAAACTGCTCACAACATATGCACACTAGCATCATGGTGGTGACTTTTGCAGGCCAAGCATCACTGTTAATGTTAATAACTAGTATAACTGCATTACTCATCCTGCATCATTCGTGTTTTGGTCATGGATGACACCTCATATCATACAGCTTGTCAAAAAGAGGTGTGCTGGTATTCTTCTAAGATATCAGACAAATTTCTCATGACAGCTGATAAGATAGGAAAAAAAAAACCTGTAGACTTCCCATAGACAACACCCTAAAAACCACCCAGAAGCTCAAGGAATTGCGAGGCAACATACAGTAAATAACAAATACGTAAGTAAATAAATAAAACGAGAATGACTGAATATTAGAATAAATATATAAATCACTAATTTTTATAAAGCAACATTGTCCAACAAAGGCATTTGGTCAAACTAAAACCAAAAATGGTTGAATTAAAAGAATACTTCACTCAACAAAATAAAAAAAATTTACTCATCTCTAGCCCATCAAAGATGTAGATGAGTTTGTTTCTTCGTCAGAACAGATTCAGTGAATAGGTGCCATCAGAATGAATGATTAAAAACATCACAAGTAATCCACATAAATCCATCAATTAATGTCTTGTGAAGCGAAAAAGTGTGTGTTTGTAAGAAACAAATCCATTATTAAGGAGTTTTAACGTTAAACGTGTACGGTGAATTCTTTTACATATAGCTTTCACTATTGCAATTTTAACTATTAATAATAAATATAAAAAAACATTAAAATATGAATGGGTTTATAGAAATTGTGTAATTTTTGGACTAAAAAAAAACTCTCCTCTTTTCAGGAATGTCTCAGGGCATTGGAAAGTGACTAAAAAAATCAGTTCTGCATGGGTACACTATTTGATTTTATTTTAGCTATGACGCGAAGACCACAGAATAAAAACATTATGACATTGAGTAACAGTTCTTTGCCCCCTAACACTAAGCAAAAAGTAATTTGTTCCACTTGTTTATAGAAACATAATTGTACACTGTTTTTGGACTCGGTAAATAAATATCCAATGAAAAACACGGTACATCCAGGAATCCTGCATTCTGAGTAAAATCGACCCGAGTTGAGAGGTTCAGATTGGTATGGTTTCATTGCCGTCATTTTGATTTGGCTTTTTGATTTCCTCACAGTCCTGCAGTCCAATCTAAAAATGGCACATGATGCAGCATAAAGGTCTGCAGATTATTGTGATAAAATTGTCTTTATGATAAGCATCTTTTTAATGTTAATGTTTTTGAAAGAAGTCTAACCAAGGCTGCATTTATTCAAAAAAAAAAAAAAAAGATAAATAAATAAATAATTGTGAAATATCATTACAATTAAAATAATGGTTGTAATATATCTTTACAATTTTTATTTATTCCTGTGCTTAATAGTTTTGTGGAAACTGTTTTACATTATTTTTCCAGCATTTTTCAAAAAGTCTGATTCCATGTGACATTTGTCTAAATGTGTGGAAGATAAATGGACATATATCATGACTAATGAAGCACCAGTAATGCAGAATGACCATCTTGCACCTGCTCTATTATTACACATGCATATGGATTGCATATGGCTAGATTTTGGATCTTAAGTGCTGGACCTACAGTAACATGTTTAACAATAGAGCCGTGGTCCAAAAGCCATTATTCTCAAGCAGCACTCTGTGTTGGAGGGTATTTGTGTGTTACTGGATTTGTAATGGACAAAGATGACGTGGATATACATCAGTTTATGATAGCAAGGGCTATACAGGCTGTATGTTTCATTGTTTATGATTATGTGGTCACCAGACAGTGTTTATTCTCGTCCAGATGCATTTTTTTTTCCCTCAGAGAGACACTATTCCACCCCCAGCTGTCTCTCAACCCTGTGCATTCCACCCCCCTCAAAGGCAGCCAAAAATACAGGAAACAGTTCAAACTGTTTATATATGAGACTATGCAAACTTTGCTCAAAGACGGCAGGGTTCCTGGGATTTTCCACTTTCCATTTCAGACTTATACAAAAGCCTATATTTCTCTGCGTGAGCTTGGGTTTGGTGTTACCTTTCAGTCAATATGACTTGTGGTCAGACATGTGCTCAAGCACATATTAGGCAAGTTCACCAAAAAAATTACAAGTCTGTCATTTATTTACACTTTCAAACCAGTTTGACTTCTTTTTTTCCTGTATATCACAAAAAGACGAAATTTGGCAGAATGTCTGTGCTGCTGTTTTCCAGACAGGAAATCATATGATCACATGGGCTAAATTGTTCTTATACACTGACATTCTTTGTGATGTTGTACATTTATAACTCAACTGAAGACAAATTGATTAAATTGGCGTTGATTAAACTCAAATTACAGTCTCATGAAGTACTGAATTACTCAATAATTAGGTTTTTTTTTTATTTGCACTGTCCCATTCATGAAGCTTCTGAATCATTTCAGTGTGCTTACCAGCAAAACATCTGCAGCAACATTCCTGCACCTGCCAAACTTGCCACAGCAATTAATCACTTCCAAGATAGTGACTTGGATTTTAATCAGGAAAATGTAACACGTCTGAAACAGACAGAAAGAAGTATTGATTGTAATCATCTGTCCCATGACGCATTTCTCCCAGGTGCGTTAATGAGGCCCAGATAAGAAGTGGGTTATCGGACAGCTCCTAAACATCATTAGTTAGGAATTCGGCATCATTAGTAAGAGATTCTCTCTCATTTCATAAAAAATGCATTAAGACAAAAGAAGCTTTAGCTTTAGCTTTCTTCCCGTTCTCTCTACATCCTAATCAGTGTTTCTCTTGCTCATGCATACAGTATCATTTAGTCTTGCATTCCACATGGAGGGATTCTTTGCCAGTAAAGCTGCATGGAACGTGCGGGGCAAGTCTAAATTTCTATGACTTTTATGTCATATTAAACGGAACACCGGGTATTAGGACTACTTTATGGCTTAATATAACATAAATTATGTCTCTTACTGAAATGTGTAGTTGAAAACCTGTGAACGATTTACGTTATTTAAAAGATCCACATGGTTTTATACATATTTTGGACTATGGGGGGGCGCTATTATTTCGATGACGTCAAGTACCAAAATAACAGTTGCTATTTTTACCACAACTCAGAAAATAAAATACTGATTACGGGTGGCGATGGATCCAAGTGTAGGCTCAATTTTCCCCAGAAGGGATATAGCTGCGGCATCATGACAAGCGTCAACATGTTTACATCCTGCCAGGATCGCAATGTTTCTTGTCTCTGCCGTTTGTAAGCTCTTTCAGTAGCTGTGGTGTACTAAGCGCCTCAAAGGCATCAGGGCTAAAGTGGAGAGAACAAAGAGGCTGGTCTTTAGGAATTTTTTTATCCATTCTCAGGCATCTTTCAATACTTTTCTCCTCTTCTTATCGCTGGGAAAGGAGTGAAGACTTCTCTTGTTGCCCTTCGTTTGAAAGTTACAACCAAAAGCCACTCGATGTGGCATTGTATCAGTATTTAATGTTCTGTGCCCCAAATTTGAACTTCCAAAGTGCAGTTTAAATCCAGCTTCAAAGGCTTTAAATGATCCCAGCCGATGAAGAAGGTTCTTATCTAGCGAAATGATAGGTTATTTTCCAAACAAACTGACAATTTATATACTTTTTAACCGCAAATGCTCATCTTGTCTCGTCTCTACGATGCGCAGTCTCTGTGATCCGGGTCAATACAGTTAGGCTATGTCAAAAAACTCCTCCTTCCCCAACTTCAAAATCTTCTACATCGCCAACCCAGTGTTTACAAAGTGTTGAAGACGAAAACGAGATGGGAGTTTTCCGACATACCCTTACTGTATTGACCCGGATCACACAGACTACACATGCGCATTGCAGAGACAAGACAAGACGAGCATTTGTGGTTAAAATGTATACAAATTGTCAATTTGTTTTGAAAATAACCGATCGTTTCGCTAGATAAGACCCTTCTTCATCGACTGGGATCGTTGAGAGCCCTTTGAAGCTGGATTTAAACTGCATTTTGGAAGTTCAAACTTTGAGGCACCATTCATATCCATTATATGGATAGAAATCCTGAAATGCTTTCCTCAAAAACATGATTTCTTTACGACTAAAGAAAGAAAGACATGAACATCTTGGATGACAAGACAGTACATTATCTGTAAATTTTTGTTCTGACAGTGAACTAATCCTTTAATGCTTTAGTTTGAGTCTCTATTCATTGCACAGTAACTGTATAAGAAAGAGAAACCAACACATTTATTTATTTATTTATTTATTTTTTAATAAATTTTCCCCTTTTTCTTTCAGTGGAATGACATTGGGGTGAGTAAATTGCCAAAATGTATAATCTGAAATAATGAAATAGTCCTTTAAAGCTCAGCAATGGTTTAGTGAAGGTAAGCGGACATATACAAATGTCAGTAAAAACACTGCAGTAAGCTCTTTGAAGTTGTTTGTAGAAAAAAAGTCAATTTTGCTAATTAATTTACGTCAGTGCTACAGAGATTATGGAGATTTCCAGTATTAATCCAATTATCCTCCATCCTGTTGTTTTTGACTTTTGAATAATGACACAATTAGCTTAAGTACTAATAAAGCTAATGTACAAGGGGTACGTAAAACCATAGATAAAATCAGCCAGGATGCCAGAAAATGTGTTTATTTCAGTTTTCTTTACGTCACTGACCTTTCACTGTAATGAATATTAAGCATACTGGCTGCGGACAGGTGCTGGTTGCAAAGCTCTCTGGAGTCGAATCGACAGTTCTCACAGGAAACTGATCGCTACGCCACGTAAAGTTTACAATTGTAAAAATATTTTTTGAGTCATGGACTGTTTCTAAGAAGAACACTCTCCCAGTGCATTTTCCCTTGATAATGGTGTGAGCTATACAGAAACAATCTAGTATTACACACCATGACTCTGGTTTGCCAGAACTCCCAAATGTGTTTATAACTTTTGCACGACTGGAATCAGAGCTTAATTCTTTATCCCGGTTTAGGAGCTTTTTCTTTTTCAAGCACCTTTCTTGTTTCAAAGTCATTCCCTTTGAGGATAAAAGATCAAATGCAGAGTTTTAATGCAAAGTGCAGAAAACCCCTAATTATAATTTGATTTCTTTCTGAAGATAATTCAGAAAACTAAGTTTTAGAGCCCAAATTGGAGATCCTGCTAACCTCATGTTCAGACCGCAGAGTTTACACAGACTGTCTAGCAAATAATACAATGGGCACGGACAAAACAAACAAAACAAAATACACATGAGCGTAGAGCAACTCCACGCCAGCATTTCGAGGAAATTTGCAGGAGGTCTGTCATTCGCAAGAATGGAGCCACACTGGGCTTGTGGCGGGCCAAAGTCCTTGACTGTCTACAGTTCACAACTTAAGGAAAAGGATGAATGTGGTGCCTATTTTCTCAAGTAGGCTGTAAAACATCTGCAGTTTTTTTGTTCTTAAGCTTAGAAGACAAATTCCTAATAATGCGTCTGGGGGCTTTGAACTTTTTGGCACATATTTTCTTGAGCAGTTTTAGTGTTGAGCTATAATCACTGTTTACCACCAAAGCTGATTATTGGGCTTTAAGGTCATAATTCAGAGGTGGTGATGTTAAGAGAAGTATTGTTTTCTTAGGATTTGTATTGAACTGACTTTTGAATGCTGCTTTGTGCGCAAACCGTTGTTTAAAAATAAGCTAATCAATGCCTTGTGTTTTTGATTTTTGGAGCTAAATAATTCTGCATGAAAATAAATAACTTGCAGTGTTTCTAAGATCACCAAGCCATATCAAGTATTTTGGCGGATATTTATTTGTCTTATAGAAAGGCTCTCTTTTCCCAGTTTGTTTCATATGGTTTTCACAGGTTTTCTGAGATGCTCAGATCGATTGAATATATTAAACACAAAGTAACATTAATAAAACTCAGGTTGCTCCAACCTATGTAATAGATATCCTGCACCACCCTCATCATGTGCTTGTTCAACTTTTTATTCGCAAATGCAAATTATTCTCAACTGTAAATTACTATCATTTTTTTAGGCACGCATTTTTTGATGATTTGATGAAGTGGTGGTTTGAAGCAATGCTGTTTCTGTCACAGCTGGGCAGGCATGCAGAGGGCCCATAAGCCTTTAGATGTAATCCCAGCACATGCATCTGATTCCTGCCAAAGAAACCCGCTGCTGACCCACTTGACAGTTCTGCATTACATTTTCAGTCAAAACATAAGCCCAGTCTGCAGACCCCACTGTTTGCGCTGTTATATAAGTATCTGCTCACTCTCAGATTTTGTGGTGTGCGAGAGAGACGGTTAATCCTGTTCTGTGTATCAGGATGAGAAGGGTGAATTAAAGTTCAATTTAGGATTCTTTAATACACAGAAAGTCAGTTAAACATTTTTCTTATTATATAGATCTTTTTTTTGTAACATTGTAAATGTCTTTACTGTAATGTTTCAGTGTGTTCAATGTAATACATACTTGCTGTAAGGATTATTATTTTTTAATTGTAGCTACCCCAATTTTTGTTCCTCAGTGAACTGTAGTGTATCACAGTTTCCTTAAAAATATTAAGCGGCAAAACTGTTTTAAACATTGAACCAAGAAATGTTTCTTGAGCAGCAAATCAGCCTATTAGACAACCTAATCTTATGATGAAAACGTATCTGTGGGAACTTTTTTACAAGAAGCGAAATACATGAGCAATATCACACTCACAGACGATGGCACAAGTGTGTAAATACATAACATAACAAAGGAGTGTCTTTAAAAGCCCTCTTTTGTGCAGAACGACTTCTTTCCACCACAAATTCAAATCTAAAGTAACAAGGTAACGAAAGAAAATTGAGTTGCTTCATTGAAAGCTTATTGTATTACTGTATTAAAAGCTCACTGTGTTATGTAGAGTATTATGAGAGAGATGGACTGAGTGTGATTACCTGCATCTGATACAGCATTCATGCTTCAGATCAGTCTCGTATTTACAATAAAAATTGGTTTGAAAGTGTTATCTTTGTCGTAACATTAATATCCTTTCATCTGTTAAGGGTGATTTTGCTGTTCAGTGCATTTGTTCGCTGTGTCAAGCTGTTGTTGAAACTAAAAATAACTTCCGTTTATAGCGTCAACTTTTCAATGTGAAAGTCTTTACTGCTGACTCGTAAAAACGCCATCTAATGGTGGAACAACGTATCTAAAATCACCATCACAACCACAAGCACCGTTTCTTAATACTAAACTATTAATAAGTACTACTATTGTTTATATAAAATATTATTTATTGAATAATTAGATAAACAACAACAGTCATCATAAAAGTTGCTAGGCAATTCAGTCAGACAGGCAGCGCTCTGATATACAGCACTGAATTTACATAAACATGATAAGATTTTGCCAGAACGATTTGCTCTGGAACAAATAATAGTCCATTTATATTTACCCAAAACAAATTATATATCATGTTTAACTACTATAGAGACATTAGAGCCAGCATTAAATTCCAGAAGATCTTAGAAGTCTTCTCTAGGCAGATCATGAGCGCTAAATGCCCGCTGACGCCCTGGAATCTGCATATTTAAACTATAAATAAGTGCATTCTCACCTGAAAATGTCTTAAAACTACATTTCATGACACAAAAACTGTAATATTTTTTAAATTATAGTGGTTTTGGGTGTCCTCCATGACACTTAGGGTTAGGGTCAGCTCTGATATCGCTCTAATGTTGCACTCTTATCAGCCAATCAGATTTGAGGACCAGAAAGAACTGTTTTATAAATATGTACACAAAGAGAGAAACAGAAAGAAATGTATTTTGGTTAGAATTAGTCTGAAATATGTTACATTTTCATATCTACTTTTTTTCTAAATGAAGCTAATAATATAATTTGTTAAGAAAAAAAAATATGAAATGGGAAAGTGTAAAATAGAGACATTTACATTAGTGCTCTCAGACTTTTGGATGCTATTGTATGTGTGTCACTAGACTGAATTGTTGATTTGAGTGGTTGCCCGGGGTGAGAAACCAACAAAACCATTTTAAAATGACTGGAAAGTTTGCTGAAATGCCCACAGTAAACTATCCTTACATTTACAGCTCTCTGCGCCAAGTAACACACAGTCTGGATGCACTTTATGAGACAGCTTAAACCTCTTATAAGTCCAGGAAAGACAGGTTGACGTGGTGCACAGGGAGTGCATTTAGAACGGGTCACCGTCTCTCCATTTACACTCGATGCAGAGGTAGTAATTGAATTTTTGGCTACAATCCTGTTATACATTGTTGTGGATAAAGCCGTCGCAAGCCAAGTTTGCATTCTAAAGCGCATTGTCTGTTGGCTTAATTCCTGCTTGTACACAGTGCACAGATGGGAGTAAATATTTGTGGGGAACATATGAATCAGTTGAGGCAGTTTACAATTCCAAGCTACAACAATTACACAAACATACAATCCACCTTGACTCACTGAATGACTAAAACGGATGAGGATGTAGCCAACTTGCATGCTGCTGAGATCATAGCATGTGTTTCTTTTACTGCTGCCACCAAGTAAAAGAGCCTTTAATAGTTTGTAGAACATTTCCAGCCTTACTCTGCTATTAATGCGGCGTGTTTTGAATGCTAATTATCTTGCTGACATTCCTGGGGTTTGCTTTATGTGATGCTGATAAACTGAGGCCTGAATATTTTCTGAATTTGCTGTGTTTTGCCAATCGTAAAGTATGCAGCCACACCTTCAGTGAAGTAATGGTCAGGTTTAACATTACATATCTTATCATTCATCTAATGTTAAATTAGGCTTATCTAACCATTATTAACTCATTTGGATCAATTTCTATTTGGCACTGGTTTTATCAGATGTAGCATATTCATAAGTGCAGCTTTACCTTTCATTTACAGCATTTCTTGTCATAACAGCTGACAAGAAGTTGGACTTGAAAGGTTATGAGTTCAGCGATGCAGCTTTGAGGATATTGTGGGAATATTATGCACCGCTAAGGGACCCTAAAGTCAAAAATGAGTTGACATGAAAGATATCACAAGGAAGCATCTTGTTTATGGTGTGAAAAGTGACTTTTTTTCCTAATCGTAACAATTACAAACTCTGCACAAACACAGCTTAAGCCGGAAATAATTGATTTGCAGAATAAATAAAAAGTGCCGTCTCAGAATAATCTTCAAAACGTGAATGATTATTCTGCTCTGGCAAGGATCTCCTGGCAACTTTTGCCAATATACATATTTATGTCCACGTAAACATAAACTGCATAGCATATTATAGACTTTATGGCTCTGCATATTTTTGTAATGTCCTGTTGCCTGAAGTTCTTTGAGGACTTCATTTCCAAAATCAACACTCCATCATACCACATGAATTAGACTGAGCTGAAAGGCATAATTGCGACTCTTTGCTGGCTCTATCCTGGAGTTAGTTAGAAAGATGTTGAACTATAGTAGCAAACACTACAGACACCCAAACACAAGCAAGCTTTGGTCTATACGTAAAGAAGACGAATCTGCCAACCTGTCTTGAAGTTGAATGTCCAAGACCAAGAGCTGGTCATGAAAGGGAGAGCAATATTCATCAATCCTGCTATTGTTACAGCACTATTCATCAGGGAATCGCTGATGTATAAGATAAACAGATTGTCATAATGTCCCCATCCCCTGCTATCCTCCATGATTTCTTTTGGACAAAGATCTAAGGTGAAAACCACTATATGCAGCCTCTCATGTAAACACTGTGTACACAAGTAGAGATTGATATGTGTGTTTGAGATGCAAATGACCACTGGACAAAGGAATCCTTGTGTTCCTGACCTTAATTGGCTTGGATGAAGTTTCTGGGTCATTGGGATAGGAGACAGTGCTGCCGTAGTCGCATATCTGGATTCACGCTGGGGGTGATGACCCTGAGATTCAAGTGCTTTGATCGGCGCCTCCAGATGAACTTGGTCATTAGACGTAAAGAATTTGTCTGACTTCGGCGGTCGAACCAGTTTGGCAGGCAATCGGGAGTCTTAGTGATAAACAAGAGCAAACACTGTTGAGGATGGCTGCACGTTGTCAATCAGAATGGAAAAATATTTGTGGGAGAGGCCACAGCCCTCGATTCACTTTCAATGGGTGAGCGAGTATTGCGTGAAATGTTGTGCGTCAGAGCTTACAATTATGCTCCTCCAACCACAAAAATGATAAGCATCCACTTATCTATAGCATCTACAATGATCTAATCTTAATAAACAAATCATGCCTTGCCTTGACAGGCTTGGCCTTTAAATTTGAAATGTGGGACAAACATTTACATCTCTCTGTTTGTATATCTATCTGTCTCTGTCTATCAAATCTATCTATCTATCTATCTATCTATCTATCTATCTATCTATCTGCATGTCTGTCTATATGTTTGATCCATCTATCTATCTATCTATCTATCTATCTATCTATCTATCTATCTATCTATCTATCAAACATCTGTCTGTCTGTCTATCTATCTAGGCTTAGCCGTTAAATCGGAAATGTGGGACAAACTTCTACATCTAACTGTCTATCTATCTATCTATCTATCTATCTATCTATCTATCTATCTATCTATCTATCTATCTATCTATCTATCTATCTATCTATCTATCTATCTATCTATCTATCTATCAAACATCTGTCTGTCTGTCTATCTAGGCTTAGCCGTTAAATCGGAAATGTGGGACAAACTTTTACATCTAACTGTCTATCTATCTATCTATCTATCTATCTATCTATCTATCAAACATCTGTCTGTCTGTCTATCTATCTAGGCTTAGCCGTTAAATCGGAAATGTGGGACAAACTTCTACATCTAACTGTCTATCTATCTATCTATCTATCTATCTATCTATCTATCTATCTATCTATCTATCTATCTATCTATCTATCTATCTATCAAACATCTGTCTGTCTGTCTATCTAGGCTTAGCCGTTAAATCGGAAATGTGGGACAAACTTTTACATCTAACTGTCTATCTATCTATCTATCTATCTATCTATCTATCTATCTATCTATCTATCTATCTATCTATCTATCTATCTATCTGTCTGTCTGTCTATATGTGTGATCTATCTATCAAACATCTGTCTATCTATTTGTCTGTCTCTCTTTCTATCAAACATCTGTCTGTTTCACTATCATCTATCTATCTCTCTTTGTATCAAATATCTGTTTCACTATCTATCTATCTATCTATCTATCTATCTATCTATCTATCTATCTATCTATCTATTTGTCTGTCTGTCTGTCTATATGTTTGATCTATCTATCAAACATCTGTCTATTTGTCTGTCTCTCTTTCTATCAAACATCTGTCTGTTTCACTATCATCTATCTATCTATCTCTCTTTGTATCAAATATCTCTTTCACTATCTATCTATCTGTTATCTATCTATCTATCTATGTATCTATCTATCTATATTTGTCTGTGTCGTTTACTTTTAAACATCAACTGCCAGTGTTCAATAACTTTTAGAACTCACTATATCATTGTAAAACACATTTATACCAAAAAGATTGATTTCATGCAAATCAATGCAATCGTGTCTCTTCGTGTAGGGACATGTAATGTCCTTTTGTAATCAGCAACTGACATTAAAATGCACTGAGTGTGTTTGTATTTTTTTATTGCATGTCCTGTCTGGAAAGAAAGCCCTCGCCAAGACGTCACGCTCCTACCAGCCCCGCAGGCTTTATTTCAGAGCCCGGAAATAATTTACTGTTTCTCTATCTATCTATCTATCTATCTATCTATCTATCTATCTATCTATCTATCTATCTATCTATCAATCAAAAATCTGTCTGTCTATCTATCTATCTAGGCCGTTAAATCGGAAATGTGGGACAAACTTTTACATCTGTCTATCTGTGTGTCTATCTGTTTGTCTATCTATCTGTCTGCATGTCTGTCTATATGTTTGATCTAACTATCCATCTATCTATCTATCTATCTATCTATCTATCTATCTATCTATCTATCTATCTATCTATCTATCTGTGTCGTTTACTTTTAAACATCAACTGCCAGTGTTCAATACATTTTAGAACTATATCACTATATCACTGTAAAACACATTTATACCAAAAAGATTGATTTCATGCAAATCAATGCTATCGTGTCTCTTCGTGCAGGGATACATAATGTCCTTTTGTAATCCGCAACTGACATTAAAAAGCGCTGAGTGCGTTTGCATCTTTTTATTGCATGTCCCGTCTGGAGAGAAAGCCCTCGTCATGACGTCACGCTCCTACCAGCCCCGCGGGCTTTATTTCAGAGCCCGGAATGATTTACGGTATAAAAAGACGCAGAGCGACTCAGGAACCTGCCCAACGGGTAGCCTTTAGTTAATTGTAAAGCGAAAAGGAGGGGGACGTTTGGCACCAGCGCTCCTCTGTGCGTAAAGACGCCTGATGCTTGGAGAAACGCAGATTCGGGCTTACCGCGCGCAAAACGCCCACATCCTTAAGTCGACTCTGCTTTCTTTAGGTGAATGAAAGTTTCATAGGAGGGGGACGGCAGAGGAGATGATATCTGACCAGGATGAGTCGGAAAGGTGAACTTAAATAAGCAAAAGTGCGCGTCAACCACCTGTTATAAATCAGCGCGAAATGGGCATGCTTAGTGTGGACCTCCTGGTAACTTTGCAGATCTTGCCTGGTTTCTTCTCCAACTGCCTGTTTTTCGTGCTGTATGATTCGATAGTGCTGGTAAAGCGTGCGGTGTCACTCCTGAGCTGTTCGGGCTCCACGGGTGAGTGGCAGCGCATGTTAACCACAGCCGGCGTGCGCTCCATATGGAACAGCTTTCTGCTGGATGCCTACAAACAGGTAAGCTGACAGGACAAGATTTGCTCTGCTCACTGTGGAGGATGACTCAGACAAGTTCAAAGGGCTTAGGAGTTTATTTGTCGATGTTGTTTTAATGTTAAGCAGACATAATGCAATGTTTGGTTAGACTTTAGTGTTCACGTTACAGTATATTTACTCTAAGTGCTCCATAATATCAACGAACACACAGAGTGACGTCAAATTGGTTTTAAAGCGCATTTAAAAGCAACAGATGTTGATGAAAATGCTATGTACGTTTTGTTATGAACTCTTTGCATTACAGTTATTTTAATTAGTTTGCATGCAATAACATAACATGGACATTGTGGGATAAAGTATTACCCAATGATTTCTACAATATTCAACAAATTGCTGCTCTAAATTACATTTATAGTGGACACCAAGCTAAATGGATTAAAAGCTGTTCTTAAAAGCATCTGTTTACAGTGTGGTGTAGATTCTCCAACTAATTCTTAAAACTTTAAAACGTGACATGGGGCGTAATTCGAATCCCTATGAAGGTGTGAACTTTGTCCTCCAGACAGTCAGCGACCTCTCAGGTCAATACTCTTAATTCATTAAATGTCTGGATTCACATTCCTGTTACTTTTTAACTAAAAATCAATCAAAAATCACCCAGTGGGGTAATATACACCAGTTTAATGTGCATTCATTATCCTCAACCATTAACTATATCATTGTTTGGTTACAAAGTCTTGCTGAGGAAATCATTTAGTGTCAAAATAACGTCAAAGACGAGAGGATGCATGTTTCCAGCTGTTAACACTGTGCCAAAGTTCATATGCACATATAAAGTCACTGAAATGACATTTTCATAGACATCATACTACAAATACCTGGCTTTTGTGAGATCAGAGAGATCATGTGCTGTGCTTTTTCTACAAGGTGGTGTTGAAAGGTGCAAGCCCAAAACATTATTTTCTGTTTAGAGCAGTGACAAAGCCCCAAATAATAATAATTATTATTTTTTGAATGTATACAACTGCAAATGTGAGATCTCAAACCTGGTTGAGTTTCCATAACAACAGAGCCAATAAACCCACCAAGCCAAAGTGAAATATTTTCAGTGTAATCATGAGACTATGCATAACTGAGACTCTGGCTGGCCACTAGGCATGGTGGATCATTGCCCATGTTATTCTAATGTCCTCAGAAATATTAACGTGTGAATGTGAAACTGTTTTGTTCAGGTGAAGCTGGGCGAAGCTGCTCCAAACTCCAAGGTGGTGAAGGTCCCTGGCATCAACAGACGCTGGAGTGTCAGCGGTAGGACTCGCAACGAGTGCCATCTGCTGGACTTCGAGTCTCCCGACCGCCCGTTAGTGGTCAACTTCGGCTCGGCCACTTGACCCCCCTTTATAAGCCAGCTGCCGATTTTCCGGCGGATGGTGGAGGAATTTTCGGACGTGGCAGACTTCCTGCTTGTCTACATCGATGAGGCTCACCCCTCAGACGGCTGGGCGGCTCCTCCCATGGAGAACTTTTCGTTTGAAGTGAGGAAACATCGTAATCTGGAGGAGAGGATGTTCGCCGCCCGGAAACTTCTGGAGCATTTCTCTTTGCCTCCTCAGTGCCAATTGGTGGCAGATTGCATGGACAACAACGCCAACGTAGCCTACGGTGTGGCCTACGAGCGGGTCTGCATCGTACAGAAGAATAAAATCGCTTACCTCGGGGGTAAGGGTCCATTTTTCTACAACCTTAAAGATGTTCGGCACTGGCTCGAGAAGAGCTACGGGAAGCGGTAATTTCTTGGAAAAAGAGGTCAATAGCCTTTTCTGTGAATGTTAGAAGATTTTATTTTTGTATAATGCAGAGAAATCGAGGGTAAGGTGCTTTTCGAACTGTTCAACGGTGGCTCTGGTGGAAACACTTGGCCTGGGCTCCAAGTCCTTTTCTTGAATTGTCTAAAATGATCAGCAGGTGTCCTACATTCCTAACCACTTTATTAAAAAAAAAAAGATTTACCTGAATATAGACTCTAAATACTGACCGTGTGGTTTGCACTTCAATTTTGAGATTGCATTGTTGCCAGCAAAACAATTTGTAGATGCACTATGAATAACTTGTTCCTTTGCGATTAATGTAGAGTTAAAGTGTGCAATATTTTTATGCGACATAACATATATTGCTTACAAACGAAAACCAAATTGCTGAACAGAAGAGAAAGCACAAGTACCCATCTTTTATATGAAAAGAGAATAATTTATTTTTATTGACATTCAATGTTTATTTTTAATATGTGGCCTGTTTTTGCGCTTGTAATGCTTTCCCTTCCCATCTTCAACTGACAATCATTCATATTCCATGTACCATCAGCTTTTACATCACTGATACACTGTTCAGTTCATTTGCACCAGTAATAAAAGCATTCCTAGCATGCGAAAACTACTAACTCATTCGGCCCTCAGCCACCGGACTTGGCTTCACTGCAGTGTATAGGAAAGCTGATGAAAAGTTCTTTTACTCTTGAATGTTAGAGAATGTTTTTCGAATGTCGTCGACGGATCGGCAGTCGCTCATTTGGGTCAATACGGCGCTGGTGTGCACATGAAAATCACAGACGAAATGGTCCCCTGTCCTGTCTGTGGTTGGATGAGAGACCACACCTCTCTGTCCTGATCCAAATGAGCATGACTGCTAACATGCTGAAACAATCACTCTGAATCTGAATCACGCTGAAGGCTTTGAGTTTTGTTTCACAGAACTGTTCTCATGTACTACAACCGTCCTCTTCCTTTTAATGAGAAAAAGGCAAGAAAAAATAAAGTTGAACTGCTGCTGACTATGACTTTTCCCCCCGTTTTTGTGTTTGATTCTTGGAAATTTCAATGAGGGGTGATTGGATTGAAAAAGGGAGGGGAAGAGTTCAGCGGAAAACTCCAGATGGAGAAAACGTTGCATGATGACACTTTTAAAAAGAAAAAGGAAATGCACCAGCCGTAAGGGGTCGAGGAGTACATGTGCTTTTTTTTTCCCCCATTAAATATGTGTCGGCAGAAATGCATAGTGATGGGTCTGAACATGTGCAACACAATCAAACCGTGTGACGCAGAGGTCTCTGGCTGAACTTCTGCGTCTTCGAGGCTGCCAATAACTAAATAGCAAAGGCTCAGGGAGAACATGTCCCTGGGAAGCACCATGAAACAGAACCCCTTGTTGTGGCCGGGCATCGCTTATCCGAGCGGAACTAGTCCATTTGGACCGCTAAGACGTTATTCACAGACTGTCTCAGTCTTGGAAGGCACCGTGCTGCACGATGGAGCAGGGAGGTTGCCAACGTTAACGATGGAGGCATCGGAAAAGAGAGCCACACACAACAGCAGCAAACACAAGCCCCACTCCAGGAAAAAGTCCCATGGTGTGCCTTCTAAGGAATGCGTCTGGTAAACAGGTACTGAACAGAATTCTAAGCAGCGTGTGAAGAAGTGCTCTCATTTATAGGGCATAACAAGGACGCGGGACCAAGGGGGGGGAAACCCGGTCCCATTTATTCAGATAAGGTCAAAACGTGACACCTTAGAAAAGCGGACGTTTGCCAAACCGGCCAGTATAAATTCAAACGAAATGTTGACGCAAGCGTTTAAATGTATGTGTCTGCAGTTCAAAGATAAGCCGTTTATGTTCATACTTCGACAGTGGACTATTTGGTTTGGATGTGATCTGACCGCTCTCTCGGAAAAATGATCTTAGGCCTAATATCAATACATTCAGTAAATCAGCTCACGGTCCAAGCCGAGGGATGCCAAACATTTTATTCATATTTAATGCACTTTTTTTCCTGCATGTATAAATCTGATGAGGGGGGAAAAAGGAAAATTCCTAAAGATAATTAGTTCTTAAAGGGATAGTACTAATGTTGTTCCAAACCTCTATGGTTTTCTTTCTCTTGTGGAACACAGAAGATATTTTTTTTTTTAATGAAAATTACAATAAAAGTAAGCGTGTTCTTCAAAATATCTTAAGAGGTTATCGCTGTGAGGATTTGACTGTATTGCGTTCAAAATCCTAGAAGATGATGACAAAGCTATTGTGTCCTACCTTTCTGTATTTAATGACCGGTCATCTTTTTCTCATCAATGACATAAACCCACAGCCATCCAGGTTTTCTTTCCACCTGCAAACAAGTTCTTGCATTGTAAATGTGAGTTCATTTCCCCTCTTTATCTAGATACCTGTCTATACTGTCACAGTAATCCACCCTAACAGTTCTTATTTTATTATCAACATAATCTTACGTCTTCTATTCATTTGCCCTCTCTTTGACTCTGGTAAGAATCTTAGCAGCTTTCGGAGATGCACTTAGTCACTGATACAGTACACGGATAAGGCAAAATTATGCCTTTATCTAAGTCTTATAAAGGTTAGCTTCTAGAGCCAAGTATTTGCACTTTGAATAGAGTTCATACTGAACATGCTTCAAATATCTCTGATGCTTGATGACCAACCTGCGCTCAAAGCGGATGTAATTCAGCTCAAACAGTACAACCTGGACTTCATATATAACATTATATATCATGTTTTACAGCTGATTGTTTTATATGGTCATATCTGCTACATATGCATATAGCAAACTTAACTCACCACGCTAATCAATATTGTTACATTAATGTAATAGATGAGACAGTCAGATTATCACTATGAGCTATGCTGAAACACACAATTAGCATTCATCTGTTTATGAGTAAAATATTTAATTATAAACAAATTAGGTGCAACTTTCATGCTTGAAATATGAAATCTGATAATGAAATGTGAAATTAATAATAATAGTGTTTTATTATTATTATTAATAACAACAACAACATTTATTCTGTACTGTGTTTAGCACACATTTAATATAACAACAGTTTTCATAATGCATAACTTTAACAAGGATATTAATAGGTATGCTGTTAAAATAAAGGGTAATAAGGTTCATGGGTTTGTGTTTATGTCTTCATGCATTTCATTTCTTCCTGATGCTGTGAAAGCCTAACAACTGAAACTGTAAAGAACTTTGGGTTTGAATTAATATTGAATGTGTTTTACATATATTTTGAGAGGAACTATAAGAATGTTGATTGGCAGCTTGTTACCTTGTTTCCTACTATGTTTTACTGTACCATTTGGCTGATTAAAGACGCAACGATCGGATCAGATGTGTTCGAAACATTCTTTCTCCATCCTTCACATGCACTTCATATTTTTTGACCTTGAATTAAGATGCCGCACAGATGTCTAGATGCATTTTTCCTTCATCAGTTTATTATGAATCAGCCTGAAATAGTCATAAATCATAAAAAATATTTCCTGCTCGTCTGATAAAAGCTGTGCTCACAGATGCTGAATTTTATGTGAATAAATTTAATAGACCATAAAGATGTAAATCTTGTGAGGCCAACTTCCAGAAGCTCTTTGATGACTTGGTTGGGTTGCTATTAAATTTAATTTACAGACTCATTAAATAATCCAGATTCATGCCCAAACTTGACAGCCAATCCATCTCGAAAGATGAGCTTAGACTAAAATATATTTAGTAGAGATGGTTTCTAAGGTGCAAGATGACATCTTTCATAAGGCCAAACAGATTTGGTTTTTATTTGAGTTGGGGTTTTGCGGCAGGAAGTTTAAGATGTTAAAGTCTGTGTAAAGGCAATTCAACAAAGAGAACTGTTTCTAAATACAGTAGAAATTTTAGAAACGTGTTTCAAGTCAAACACACCTAATAAGTAGAGTGCATTAGCATCAGTTCAATCTCCGTTCAATCGCGAGTTACTGACATTACCATTAGTTATTACAGTCTACAGTTTGCTAGCTAGCTATGCCTTCGTCACGTAAATGTATATTACCTGGTTGAAACAGCTCGAATTATTGACGATGGTCGTTGAATTCTTTAATCTTTAATAATGCACACCCAAGGCGGTGATGCTAAACACCTCGGGTGTGCATTATTTTTAAGAATTAAATGGACAGAAGTCAGTTATTCCACTTATACTATGACTACCACACCTCCAGACATCAATCTGATGATATTTCAAGGCATTTGTCTGTTTTTTGTCCTTTAAACACTATTGTGAGTATGATTAATTTCTTAATTCTTTTTCAGTTTGTTGTTCCAGCTGTGATGTCATGTAAACGACACTGTTTTTAAAATGGAAATTTTGCATCGCCGTTGCAGCTAGTTAGGGCAAAAACTCAGATTAACAGGTAAAAGATAAATTTTATTGTAAATCGCAATTACATTTGCAGAATTTGTGGTCAAAAAGAGACTAAAATGCAAAATAATAAGCCTGATTAGGGATAGAAAAGATTAATTTCCAAAAGCATAAACATCAAATTTTAAAGGTTGTAATTATTGTACTCACAGTTGTGAAAATGTTAAATACAGTTTGAAAATAACATAATTGTTAAATATTTTATTTATTGTATGTTCTCATATTTATTATTTTATTTTTAATGTTTTTCTAAAGCCATAATTTGGTTTTAATACTACTGTTTTGATATGTTTGCTATTTGCAATAGTTACTATTTACTATTGTATTAAAAAAAACTATGTAAGTTTGATCCTCAAACTTCACCGTAATTATCAATTATGATGTTCATTTATGGAACCGGCAACAATTAAAAAATAAAAACACATTGTCCCCGTTTTTTAAATTTGTAGATAACCACAAGAGAGATTTCAGTGATTTTTGACCACTGAACTAGGAAATGTTCCTGGTTTTCATTTTAGAAATCTGGTCACCTTATTGTAAGGGAGAGAGAGTGGGAGAAATAGAGTATGTGCTTTCCATACATAATAAAACGTAATTTTGTGGCAAAAACCTTAAAAAAATATGTTGTTTTTATCATATAGTTTACTGTATCTATTTGTTTGGCCAGTGTCATAGTGAGTTTAGGTTATTTTGATGTTTTAGCCTGTAAGGACCTTTGAAGTAACTGAAAAAATGTGGCGAAGTGATATAGACATGCAGTGCGTTCAAGAGCTGCCTGGAACTACGTTCCTCTTAGAACGTTCTTCAGCCAATCAGAGTCAAGTATTAAGCGGCCCTGTAGTATGTGTTTATATCCCACATTTCTGTATTTTTTCCTCAGAATTGATAAACTCGCTATTGTTGAATTAAATCACGTTATAAAGTCAG
Organism: Cirrhinus molitorella; assembly: GCA_033026305.1. NCBI lineage: Eukaryota > Metazoa > Chordata > Actinopteri > Cypriniformes > Cyprinidae > Cirrhinus > Cirrhinus molitorella. Next base: position 26,795,949 of record CM065135.1, on the reverse strand, counting down.
AACTAGGAGATTTACACATTGCATCTGTGTGAAAAAAAAAGGTCTGAATTGTGAGATAAAACAGGTAAATGTTATGGGTTTAAACAGTATTTCATGCTGTAACTATAAGGCTAATGCAATGGACCACAAAACCAGTCATAAGATTTATACATGATCTGAAAGCTGAATAAATAAATAGGACAGTATTTGGCTGAGATACAATCTGGAATCTGAGGGAAAATCACCGTTAACAGTGTCCAAATGAAGTTCTCAGCGATGCATATTACTAATCAAAAAATACATTTTAGTTTCAAGTATGGCAAGAAACGTACTAAATATCTTCATGGAACATGATCTTTACTTAATATCCTACTTTTGGCATAAAAGGAAAATCTATAATTTTGACCCATACAATGTAATAATGGAACTTACAACTGGTTTTGTGGTCCAGGGTCACATATGTCCCTTACGAACTGCATATGTGAATATCATGTAGACCTAGTCTGTCCGTTCAAATGTCTACGTTTAGCTTTAAATGGTATCTTTGATGACTGTATTCTATAAAAAATGATTTGCATTCCAATTCTGACGTCACAATACATTTTTTTCTCTTATTCCATAGATTCCTGCTTATTTTTTCAAGATTTTGATACCTTATTATTTTATTTAGTGGTGTTTTTTTATCATTCAAATTTGGCTGGGTGGTTAATAACTCGTTTTTCTGTGCTGTGACAAATTTAGAACACATAACCTCTGTTTAGCAAAATGAACTTCACACCACTTAAATGAAAGAAAATCCAGTGTTTACAAGAATTGGTAGGCTGTCAGAAACAGGTGTTAGACGGAAATATATTACAGCTAGTTAAATAAACTCAAGTAAATCATTCAGCTGAAACCAAAACATTCTTTGAAAAATATCTGTTTGAGTAGATGACTTCAATTTTTTCCCCTTAAGGCTTTATAGTAAATTACATTTTTATAGAGAGTTTTCACTCATGATCTTATGCCAGAGGGGAAAAAAAGCCCTGCTGGTTAAGTTGACACAGAAATTACCCATGTAGATTTATAATATGCAGTGAAATACTGCCATATCTTTCGTAGGGAACATCTAAAGTGACTGGGTCACCCTTACATTCTCAAGTTGGCTAATTACGACGTCGTTTCTAAAAAGATTTACTGCAGATACTGCATGAAGCATCTCAGGTGAGTTCTTCTCAAAGTCTTTCGGTTAAGCCGAGTTTATTGCAGGAGTGAGACCAACACGGCTCATTACTCTGACAAAACATTTCAACGTTCTGACAGCCGCCCCGGGACGGAGTCTGTATTTCCAGTCGTTTGTACGCAGTATGTCTCCGCGAAAGCATCTCTTGTTTTTCATGATAAGAGGAGGGAAAACAGTTATTCACACGTTCGCAAATGTTATTTTGTTTTGCCGCTGCACCTCCATAGTAACACAGGCCGAACTCCTCCTCGTTCGCAGTAAAAGCTCGGTTATGGAAACCTAATATTTATGTTGGCCTGATGCACTTGTCAAATCAACTTAAACGTGCTTATTTTTCTGACCAGATTGCTCTCCTTTCTCTCATCACTCTCATTTTGTCTCCATAGGCCATTACTGATGTATAAAATGTTTCTTCATTTGTCCCTCACGCTAAGGCCACCAAACTTACCAGGATTAGGCTTCTAGCTGTTTACTTTTACATTTTCTCTTCACACGAGAACCAAAAACTAAAATGAACGTTGTGTTATCGTTTACTCACCCTCATGACGTTCCAACCCTGTTTGACTTTCTTTCTTCTGTGGAGCATAAAAAAGGTATTTCCTAGAATTTCAATGCAATAAAATTCAAAGGGCAAATGAGTAAATGATAACAGTATTTTTATTTTGAAGTAAACTACCTCTTTAACACTCAGCCGTTTTATTTTCTGACTTAAACTGTTAAATTCTACAAGCATCCTTTGAGTTTTTAAACAAGAGTAGGGCTTTCGGTTCCATACAGATTATTTCACACATTCTTTTATGCAGTTCCCCTGTTTTTTCCCCCTCATTGACTAACATTAGCACTTTTATGAAAATCTTCAGGTTTTCTGGCAAGGGACCATTAAACCTGGTATGCACCTTCATGCTCTGTAAATTCGGTTAAATGTTAAATCTGTTAAGAGTTTGTTTCCTGTTTCCAAAGAGTTCTTTCCATATACGCTTTCCTTAAATGCTGCGAAATGCTCAGCAAATGCAGTATGTCAATACTAAACTCATTCTGTTCTGATCTATGTCTGATCTGGGGGTGTGTTGTGTTGTTGTGTTTACTATTTGTCATCATCTTTATATTGATTTTTATCCCTTTTATTAGGTTGGAGGCAAAGTGAGGGTATGAACAAATGTTATCGATCATCATGGGGATGCTCGGATGCTGATTTGTGGGACCATGCCATCAGTTATTGTAGCTTTTTAAAGGGATAGTTCACCCGAAAATTAAACTTCTGTCGTTGTTTACTCAGAATGTATTTTGAGACATTTTTGTCATACTTTAAAAGTCAGTGGGGTTCAAGAATGTTTGCTCCTTCTTAAAATAAATTTTATTTTATAATTTAATAAAAAATGTTTTAATTTAATTTAATTATTTTTGTGTTTTGCAGAAGTTAGTAATAGGTTTTGAAAGGCAATGATGTCATTTACTCAGAATATATTTTGAAACATTTTTGTAGATTTCATTTGTGAAACATCAACATTTTTTTGTCCAAATTTTAAAATTCACTAGGATTTAAGGGTGTTTGTTAGTTCTTAAAATCAAAAATATATATATATTTTTTTTAAATAATTTTATTTTATTTTTGATCATTTCAGAATACATTTTGAAACATTTTTGTAGATTTCATGGAGGTTGATGAAACATCTACATTTTTTGTCCATACTTTTATTTTATTTTATTTATTTTATGCAATGCAATGCATAAGAAAATCATTTTGGAAGGCCATGGCCCAATTTTAATTTATGTGTATATATATATATATTATCACAAAACTATCCTAAAAAAGAAACTTCTGTCATCATTTTCTCAAAACTTTTTTTTTTAAACATATTAGTAGATATTTAAACACCTACATTTTTATTTAGAAACATCTATATCTACATTTTTTGTCTATACTTTAAAAGTCAGTGGGGTTCAATTAAATAAAAAATGTGTGTGTATATATATATATATATATATATATATATATATATATTATTTTATGCATAAGAAAATCATAGGTTTACACAATTTTAATTTCTGGGTGGACTACTTTATTATTATTATTATCACAAATTATCCTAAAAATGAAACCTGTCCTCATTTACTCAGAACATATTTTGAAACATGTTCAGAATCATTTTTTTTTAAATGTTTTATTTTATGCATGTGTGCTGCTGAAGAAAGTCATAGGTTTAAATTTTTGTTTTAAATATTATCACTAATTTTGTCCTCACATTTAACAATAAAGGTTCTTAATTGGCGTTGATAGTTCCATAAAGAATCTTTAACATGCATAGAACCTTTGATTTATTTGAGAGTGCATCTCACACTTTGCCAAAAATCCCAACAGTTTTCATCAACCAGTGATTAAGATTTATTAAAGCACTCACTCATTCAGGTACATTTACATTATACTGTAGTTATACATTATAATTATATACATTCTAGAATGGTAACAGAAGGTCATAAAGTAGACTTGGTCACATTAAGGTAGTTTTCCATCTCTACAAAGTCTTTTTCTCCTTTCTTTTTCTTTGGCAAACAAAAGGGAGGAAGTCTTTACAAGAACCATACTGTTCTGTGACCGACATTTTGCTCCACTTACTTGGTGAAAAGGAATGTTTGGGAGAACTGTGGCATTGTCTTCAGACAATACAGCATTGGTACATCATGCTGTCTGTGTCACGCTGGCCAGAACAGGCAGTGGATTTGACCACAGGCTCTCGTTTAGAATCACCCCCCTGCAGAACTCCAGTGATCTCACACATGCACATGCCCACACACACCTGCACACACTTCACATGTCTCTAGAGGGCGCTGTGCATTCAGTTACAGAACATTGAAAACACTATTTGTATTATTAATATAACATTATTATATTATATTTAGGTGGCCTTAACTACTATGTACTTACATTACAAAAACAAGTACAATGTTCATATTGTATTGCAAAAAATTTTTGCTGCTATTGAGGTTAGGGACAGGTTTGGTGGTATGGGTAGATTTAAGGATGGTAAAGTTGTAAGGGATGAGTCAATAGTGTAATTATAAATGTAATTACAGAAATTAATTACAAAGGTAATTATCTGCAGGTATTATTATTATTATTATTATTTTTTTTTTTTAAATAAATACACTAAAATCTTGTACTACTAGTCAAAATATTTGTAATGTTTTTTTTTTTTTTTTTTTAAAGAATTCTCTTCTGCTCATAAAGCCTACATTCATTTGAAGCAAAATACAGCAAAAGCAGTAATATTGTGAAATATGTTTTTATTTAAAATAACTTCTTTCTATTTGAATATATTTGAAAATGTAATTTATTCCGGTCTTCAGTGTCACATGACCTTCAGAAAACATCTAATATGCTGATTTGCTGTTCAGGCAACATTTAATAATATTATTATCAATATTTAAAACAGTGTATTTTTTTTTTCTTTGATGAATAGAAAGATCAACATATATATATATATATATATATATATATATATATATATATATATATATATACATATAATTTTAAATATTATATCAATTAAATAAAAATAAAAAATGTAATTAAATTGATCAAAAGATAAAGACATGCTAAAACTAATTCTGCATTGATCCTATTCAGCTTTGAAATCACAGAAATAAATTACATTTTAAAATATATTCAAATATAAAACAGTTATTTTAAATAGTAAACATATTTCAAAATTGTACTGTTTTTGCTGTACTTTCAAGCAAATAAATGCAGGCTTGGTGAGCAGAAGTGACTTCTTTAAATATATATATATATATATATATTTTTTTTTTTCAGTTTTAGTTTGAGTTATTTTAGTTAAACTTTTAGAATAAGAAGAGATGCCTTGACAATAAAAAAATGAAATAATATATTTTTTTTTAATGAACCTGTCAAGAACGGCAAGAACAGTCACATGATAAATGTCACAACTTCACTTAATAAAAATGGTAACACTTTACAATAAGGTTCATAAGTTGACATTAGTTAACAACTAAGAATGAACAATACTTCTAAAGCATTTCTTAATCTTAGTTAATGTTAATTTCAGCATTTACTAATGTATAATTAAAATCACAAGTTGATTAAATTTGTTAACATTAGTTAAGTAGGCTACTACTCTACAGTTTTCATTGTGTATCTTTTTGCGTTTACTCTTTTTTTTGTACTAAAAATAACATTAAGTAGCAATAATAATAAAAAAAAAACTGCACAGAGAAATTCACATTCTTGTGATTTGCTGCGTGTGCTTGAATATGCAGCTTACATGGAAGTAGTTTAGAAAAGCTAATCCTCTGATGGCGATGATGCATATTTTGCACAAACATACTGTATATCCTCCTCAGTCCGACACAGCAATGTCCCAGTCTGGTGTGTTAGTATTCCTGTAAAGCAGTGGCTGATCTCCAGTGCTCTGCAGCTTAGATTAATAATGAATCAAGGCTTTTACCAGTCTCGCTCTCTCTATCTGTCTCTATGGATCAGGTTCCTGCTACAGTTTTAGAATGCCATGGTTTTGATGATCCTCTATTCATTTGAGGGACAATAGGTAGTTCTAGAGCTATCTATAAATTCACTATTGGATTGAATCATGATTTTTTCTTTTTTAAGAATAAATAGACTTACCGTAAGTCTATTATTAGACTTTTATATTATGGGTTATTTGTATCTACCATTACACTGATGCTTTTGTTCCAAATGTCAGTGTTTTTTCCCCCATGTGCAAAATGTCATCTTGGAAGGGACAGCGTATTTTATGTTTTATGAGTATCATCAAGGAGGTCTATAATACTCGTAAAAATATATCTGTTAGCATTCCCGCTCATCTCAGTGATAGTTGTTCAGCTGGTGCATGAATCCCCAGAGATGAGCTGAAATCTGCAGTCTTTGCTCATGGGCGCAATTGTCTGGGAGCTGTGAATTCAAATTCACTAATCGCTCTGGAACAACAGCAAGATTGGCTTCGTTGCTGGCAGCACAAAAACGAACATGTTTCCAAAGTTTTCAAAGGCAGCAGATAGAGAAAATGATCCATTAAAATTCAGTTAATGAAGTTAATTTTACTTTCACATTATTTTGTGGTATTCTGCATGGCAACAGAATGGTGTACATTTGCCAGTCCACGATTCCAGATTTGTAGAAATATACAGAACAACTATGGAGCATTGATTAACATATTATTTGCACAAGACATACATACACACACACACACACACACACACACTCTAATACTCAACTTTAAAAAGAAACTCTTGTGAATCCTGTGGGAAGAACATGCTTATTAGTGAATGAACCCAATTATCATTTTTCTCATGGAACTGTCAGTCATACTGTAATACAAATAATACTTTGTTTTCATAAGGATGCTATATGCTATTTATTGTGTGAGGATTCCCTTAAAGGAACACTCCATTTTTTTTTTTTTTTTTTTTTTGAAAATAGGCTCATTTTCCAACTCCCAGCGTTAAACAGATGAGTTTTACAGTTTTTTGAATCCATTCAGATGATCTTCAGGTCTGCCTTTAGCATTAGATATGGATAGGAACTATACTCTCATTCCGGCGTAATAATCAATCAACTTTGTTGCCATACCATGTGTGCAGCAGGCACAATGATATTACGCAGCGCCTGAAAATAGTCCCCAGCTATTTTATTATTACCTTAGTGTCTTAGTGCCGGTCACATTGGAAGTTACCTACTGCAACTGGGGACTCTATTCAGGTGCAGCATAATATCATTGGGCCTGCTGCACCCATGGTACAGCAACAAAGTTGCCTGATTATTAAGCCAGAATGAGAGTATACTTCCTATCCATTTCAGCCTTGAAAATCACAACTTTTCATTTTCTGTCGGTCTTAGTACACAATGTAACTACAGAAGAGTCAAGTTTTAAATAGGAAAAATATTGAAGATCTTTGCTCATTTTTGAATGAGATGCTAATGGTCTAATCTGATTCAGTGATTAATGCTAAGCTATGCTAAAAGTGCTACCAGCAGACCCGGAGATCGGCTGAAGGGATTCAAAAACGGTAAAACTCATCTGTTTAACTCTTGGGGAGTTGGAAAATGAGCCTATTTTCAAAAAAACAAAATCTAATGTTCTTTTAATATATGTTACTCTGGACCACAAAACCAGTCATAAGTAGCACAGGTATATTTATAGCAATAACCAACAATGGCTATTGTATGGGTCACAATTATTGCTTTTTTATTTTATGCCAAAAAACATTAGGATATTAAGTATAGATTATGTTATGTAAGATATTTTGTAAATCTCCTACTGTAAATATATCAAAACTTAATTTTTGATTAGTAATAATTTTTGCGCCCTCAGATTCCAGATTTTCAAATAGTTGTATCTCAGCCAAATATAGTCCTATTCTAGTAAACCATACATCAATGGAAAGCTGAAATGGAAATATTTATTCAGCTTTCAGATAACATATAAATCTCAGTATAAAAAAATGGATTATGGATCACATACATACTTGTAGCGTCATCATGGTGTTGTGTAGTCCTTTTTTTTCCCAGTTTTCCCAGATTAAATCTGGTGTCATCATTTGGTCCACACCTGAGCCACTGATACTACATACTAAACATGCAAATTCTTTACAATTCCTTTATATTTACTGACAACAGGATTACACTGCAAAATGCAAAGGTTGTTAGATTAGATTCCAAATCAAAGTCTCTCCTACAGAAAAGGAGGGACTAATTTTGACCACAGAAAAGGTCTGTTTTGATGAATGGTTCCAATCAACAGAATTTATCTGAAAGTTGAGCAGGGATTATTGAATTTTAAGCCTTTGTAGAATTTTAATTAACTTTCTCTTTGCCCAGAAAACGGTTTCCCTCAGTCAGTGCGGTTCAATAATCTAGCCACCCATGTAATAAGATGTTCATTACGGAATTGTACATTTCACGCTCCTCTTTTATTTAGAGCAACTTCTGTGCTCTGTCTGTGAGAGTGAGGCTCGAAACTAAAGAGAATATCAGATATACCTGGGCAATTGGTCAAACTTTTTGGACTGGTCAAAATAATTGGATTCTTACATTGTTTTACATCATGTGACTGGAACAAGTCAAAATGATTGATTTTATGTTTTCTTTTATGCCAAAAATCATTAGGATATTAAGTAAATATCATGTTCCATAAAGATATTTGTAAATTTCCTACCGTAAATATATCAAAGCTTAATTTTTGATTAGTAATATTCATTGCTAAACTCTAAAGGCAATTTTCTCAATATTTTTGCACCCTCAGATTCCAGATTTTCAAATAGCTGTATCTCAGCCAAATATTGTCCTATCGTAACAAACCATACATCAGAGGAAAGCTTATTTATCCAACTTTTTTTTAACAAAAATGGACCCTTATGACTGGTTTTGTAGTCCAGGGTCACATTTAATTCTTGACATGACATTTGTTGAAAAAAGGACGTAAAGAGTGATGTTGCTAATTTACATTTTATTTGTGTGTATATTAAAGGTTTAGTTTACCTCAAGAATAAAAATCCCTGGTAATTTACTCACCCCCATGTTATCCAACATGTGTTTCTTTCTTCAGTCAAAAAGAAATTAAGGTTTTCAAGGTAAACATTCCAGGATTGTTCTCCATATAGTGGATCTCAATAGTGGCAGGTTCAAATTGCAGTTTCAATGCAGCTTCAAAGGGCTCTACATGATCCCAGCTGAGGAATACGTGTCTCATGTAACGACAAGCATTTGTGGTTAAAAAGTATATAACTTAGTATTTTTTTTTTAGAAAATGGCAGATCGTTTCATTAGATAAAGCCCTTATTCCCTGGCTGGGATTGTGTAGAGCCCTTTGAAGCTGCATTGAAACTGCAGTTTGACCTTCAACATGTTAGCCACTATTGAGATCCACTATATGGAGAACAGCCCTGGAATGTTTACCTCAAAAACCTTACTGTCTTTTTGATTAAAGGAAGAAAGACATGATCGTTTTGGATGACATGGGGTGAGTAAATTATCAGAAAATGTTTATTCTAGAAGTAAACTAATCTTTTAATAGATATATTTTTTTGCACTTATATTTTGCATGTACCGAGTTTCTTACTCTCTTTGGAGGAAGTAGTCATCATATTGGTAATTTTGTTAAAAAAATAAATAAAAATTTAGGGAGGAACTCAGGAAAATGAACCAACATTATGCAAATTAATGGCACAAACATGGCCACAAAAACATGCATTAATTGTGGTAGAGTATCACAAAGTTGAGCCTAATTTTCAAAATTAATGACAATGAGAACACATTGTGCACCTGGTTTAGACTAGATTGTGGGTGGTTAGTGAAAAAGATGCAGGTTTCATGCTAAAATACGACAGTACATTACACCAGTTTTTAAAAGAAAAGAAGAAGAAAGAGATCAGTTTGTTGCTAGTTCTTGCAGCATGTTGCAAACCTCTTTTACTGCTTCTTGCACCACCTGGAAATCCTAAGAATGGTTGAGTTTGATCTAACAGATCTTTTTATACATACAGACTTACATCCTGGAAAAAAATCATTAGAAAGTTCATAGTGACTTTATAGATTTGGTTTTCCTATTGATGGATGATGATGACCTGTATACCCAAAGTAGGCAAAGCATTTAAAACTTAAAACACAAATGAGACGTACTGGCTGAGAAAAAAACAACAGTTTTTGCATCGTCAAAACTGTCAATATAACCCATGAAGCTGAAAATTGCCAACTGTTATTGAAAATGAATGACTTCCGGTCACTTTGTTGCTCCAAATGGCTGTCAGCGTGAGTGGATCCAACAAAACTAAAATTAAACTGAAACTGAACATTCATATTAGCGTCAGTCCTCAAAAACTGCTAGAAAACTGCTGTCATATGATCAATCTGTCCGTTTTTTTGTTGCATTCATGCATACAGAAGTTGATGCTGTTGTTCCTAGTCAAGATTTCAAACATTGCATTTGCTCTTGAACAGAAGACTTCCTAATTTCTTTTATAGTCAGGCATACTTTAATTACCATATCTACTGAAACAATTAAACCCAGCAGAAGTCACAGCTTCTGATTTGTACCTTTGTGTTGCCTTGGTAACTAGAAGAAAAATATTGCTAGCCGTTTTGTGCTCAAGATCACTGCTCTTATGCTGTTAACAGGTCATTGTGGGTACTCTTAGAAAATCTGCGTCTCCCAAGAAAATACTCATGGACATTGATTCATTGTTGCTCTCCGTCAGGCTACCTACTGAAGTGCAGTCATCTTTCTTCTGTGTAACAAATGACGACCTCACCTTTTCTGCGCTAAAAACAAAGTGAGGCATTTAATCCTTTGAAAGCATGCTAGGTCTCTCGAACACATTAAAAAGGTCCTAACTGAACAGGAAATTAAAGTGTTTGTGCCGTCCAATGTGATGGATGACCTAAAAGTTTTGATTAAGGCAACCCATGTATGATCAACCTCCATGAAATGTTTTATTATAGACCATCGCCAAATATCGTCTGAAGCGAAGCTACATGACTGTGAGGTCATAAATGAAAATAATAAAAGCGCATGTGAGGTTGAACAGAAAATGAAGATTCAAAAAAAATAAATAACATGGGCACATCTTGACATCATATTCATGGTACAGTGATTAACAAACATATAAAAAAAAAAAAAATGGCAAAAGCATACATGAATAAGAAGAAAAATGTTGGGCTGCAGTCCAGGCCACTCGTATTAAGACATTAAGGTAAGAAACACACGGCGTAAATTATCTGAGCTGCATGTCCGTATCCATATTAGTCTGTCTTTATTACATATTTCTTTGATTTGTCTATAAATAAAACAACTGATAACAAGGAAACCTTGGTACAATTAAGAAGTGCGTCTTGTATTTCATCGACAGCTTCAAGTAGTCAAATATCCATGCTTAGACTTAGAAACATCTGCGAGAAAGATTAGACCTCTAATCTAACAATATTCTCTGCTTGTCCTTACAAAAAACGTGTGTGTACTGTATATATTTTTTCTTCCTTCACATGAGTCGACAGTGTCATGTGTATTTTTCTGCATGAAACACACTGAATAAATCAATCAAATGATCTCTCTGTACAATAGAATTACTAAAAAAAATACAACTTAGGTTCGTATGTACATCATCTACCTACAAAGTACAACCGCTATCATGTAATAAAATATGTAAACAAATTTCTCGTTCGACACAGTCGACTGTGACAACAGATAGGATTTTTTTTGTTCACACTTTTCACATTAGATTTATTTTCGTATAGACATCCTTTTAACAGTATCATAGCACTGCGCCAGTCTGCACCAGACAGCTGTATAAAAAAGAGACGAGAGCAAATGGACCAACATACATACGGTTGAAAAAGTTCCAATCTGCGACACGTTCCCTTGTCGAGTCGCTGCGAGGGACGAGAGGTCTATCTGATGATCGGCTCGGCCCGGTGGGCGGATGTGATCGAAGCGAAGGATGGCATGGCATGCACTACAATCAGTCGCTTTACTGAGACAAGGAAACGTCACTGTCTTTCTGGCAACTCACACATTTGCAATATTACAGTTGCTTGTACAATTAAAATGATCAGTTTCGGCTGGAAATCATAACAGTGCTGTGCTGTCAGAGCCTCGGTGACCGGTCTTGGTTTATTACATCATTGTGTTTTTCTTCTTTTTGCAGAGAGCAAAAAATGATAAGACACCACATGTAATGTATATAAACAATACAAATTTCTCATATATAGAATTTATATATATATATATATATATTTATATATATATTTATTTATTTATTTATTTTGTTGGCAGGAGTCCTTTTTTTCATGTGAACAACATGTTTTAGGTCCCACTTTCGATACGGACGTCAGCACTATGCGTCTCTTACATGCTTGAAACGTTCTCCTCTTTTTTTTTTGTGTTTTTTTTTTACAGAGTTACAAAAGAAAAGAAACGAGATTTACGCCAAGGTTCACATACCTCTAAAAGTCACTTAGGATTATGATGTAGCTGTGGAATATTCTACACTGATAACGTCTCCGACCAGATAGAGGAATAAGGTCACTAATGTTTGCTATTTTTACCTTCGCGGTATGCTTACGGTTGTAAGTGTGCTTTATGGTACAGTTCGCGTCAGAGTTCGCCTTCTCGGCGCAGCGCCGGGGTTCGGCTCCTGTCGCCCTCTCTCGGCGCAGCGCCCAACAGCTCAAAGTTCGGTCGAAGCGACGGGCGACGTTCGGACGCTCTCACACGTAGTACTCCTTGTCCTTGTTTTTCTGTTTCTTGTTGCCGCTTTTCGCGCTCTGCTGCTTGTCCTTCATGACTGCTCCATTGCTCTGCGCCGAGTTGGTTATGTAATTCCTGGTCTCGTCCACTTGGTAGGATCCCTCGTCCCTGTTTCTGTACTTATACATGGCGTACAGCAGAATTAGGATGCACAAAGCGGCAGCGGCAACTATCCCGACGACCATTCCGGTGGTGCTGCTAGATTCACGGACCACCTCGGAGGCCCCCGGAACCCGCCTGATGCCCGGCTCCGTGGGGATTGCTGTGGGTACATTACGGAACATGGGGGAGGTTATTAATGGGCTCTTCAGCTTTGTGTTGTCTACCTCATAGGAAGTGGGCAATGGAAGCAAGACTATGTCGGGCTGGGGCTTTAGCTCCCTGTGATTCATTTTGCCCGCGGGCAGTTTGGGTGGCGTGGACGTGGTGGTGGAGCGGCTCAGCTTGGGGGAAAAAGACGCGGTAGTAGTCCTACCGGAATCGGAGACTTTGTTAGGTCTAAAGTCCTTGGATCCCCACTTAGGCGCGTGAGCTTTGTAGCCACCTTCAAAGGTCGACGAAGACAAGGTCTTATCTGTTACCAAGGAGAAGGTGGTGTAAAAATCTTCATCATCAGTAGGGGGCAGGTTAGAGTCGTATGCTTCCCCAGAGCCATACCCAGATATCATCAAGCCATCATCATCATCATCATCACAATCATCGCTGCCTCGGTCCGACAAGCAAGGTACCCCCGCCTCAGTGGCCATGGACAGGGACTCTTTGGTGGTCTCAATAATGGTGAGGTGGGGGCGGAGGGTTGGGGGAAAGGGGATGGAGGGTGTACGACTGGCTACAGAGGGGAGCTCTAAGGGATCCTTTACAAGTACTGGGAAAACTAATTCGCCTCCTACAATTGAACACAGACACGAGGCACGTTAGTCTCGAAAAATGGTTACCGGAAAAACACCACCAACGGATACAAGGCAGAACGGACACAATAAATGGAACTAAAAGTCAAAAGCAAAACAATATTCAACATAAACAACTATAAGTTGGCATCAAAAGGACTTGACAGGTCTTTGTGGGTGAGCTGCTTTGAATGAGCTGCTTTTGGGGTATATAAAGTTGTGTGTGAATAATGGGGTCATGAACTGACAAACCAAAATTCTTTCGACACATAAGTACTACAAAATCATCCTATACGGTTCAGAACTCTGTTGTTCTTTGTTGTTAGTCTTAAAACAGCTTATGTTGAAGGCAGGCTGCCAAAATGAAATTTTTTGAAATGTTCTACTCTATGATGTAATAGGTAGACAAGCGCCGCCTCCGCAGACGAAGGCCCGCCGATTCGCACATAGTGTATACCAGAGAGGCAAACACAATGGTCTGCGCAGAAACCAAACAATAAAGAAAAGCATCCTGAAAATAACAGGATGCTCTGCAGTGCCAATATTTGGAAAAAATTCTGATCCAAATTTTAGGAACGAAGGGATGAACTTCCAGACTGCGTCAGCGAATCTCAGGAAACTGTGAATTTTAAATAGGAAAATCTTTGGTCATTTACAAAAAAAGTGGAATGTTCCTTTTAAAACAAGACAGAACATATTACTTCTAAGTTATGTTTTTTGATGTACAAATCTTGATAACATTATAAGTGAAACTCAATAAAAAACAAAGGCAGTTCATGACCCCTTTAAATCACATTTAATGATCATTTCTACTAAAAGATTTCTAACATTTAACACAAAAGTTGCATTTGTTACGATTAGCTCATGCATTTCAATATGAACTAGTCAATTAATAAATGCTGTTACTTGCTGAGTTACCTTACTGTAAATAATATTTTGCATAATTAAACATGCAGGAACAAATCTACGTGCTATTGCCATGAAGTCTCAGGTTCTAAAAATAATTGTCAGAAGAAAACAGCATGCAATAAAAGAAAATCATGTATATAAGCTACGAGGTGAAGTCTCATCTCATCTGAAGTGTATATTTTTGTAGAAAAACACCTTCTCTCTATATATACACACACACAAGTGTGTGATGGAAGATGTGGCTCCCCAGCAGACTCTTGCCTTTTGAATGGCTTCAGAAAGCCTTCCTAATGGCAGTTACTATCTCCATAGTGCAATGACAGCTGAATGATCTCTGACACCATCTACTGAATATGGCTGAAAATTCCACTTGCATCTTTCAATAAAAAGGAATACAATAAATGGTACTTTCTGTATCTTGAAATGCACAAAGATGTACACAGATGTTATTGTTGGCAGTAATATGCTCAGTTTTTCACGTATATGTTGTGAAGTACCATTATTCGTGAAGGAACCAGTGATTCTATGAGAAGAAAAAAACTATATTTCAGTGTTTCTGTCATGCAGTAAAGAGTTGTAAGGTTTGTTTCTGCTTTCTAATTTCTAGATAGAAATTCAGACTGTCACTGCAAAAAAAGATAAAACTGCCATCAGGTTTTTATAGTATATAAAAAAAGATTTACATAGAAATAAATTTCAAAATCAAAAGAACTTAAAAAGGCAGACTTTAATAACAAAAGTAAAGCCAATACCATAAGTTCTCAATAACTAGTCATAGCACACAAAACAGTACTAACAAACAGGCAATATAACAGTATAATTTAGCAAATTGAGATTAAAACTTCTTAAAAACAAGCATAAACTGCATATATATGTATATATATTGTAAACATAAACACATAAGCATATCATAATTTTTTGTCAACTTACATCAACAAATTGCCCGCATGATTTTGGCATGAAGAAAAAAAAAACGTACAAAAGAAAGTTGTGTAAGAATGTTCTTGGACAAGTTTTTTCTTTGTGAAAACAAAATCACTGTCATCGTGTTTCTGGTTAGATATATATTTTTGTTTCCCACATGAGAGAGTACAGGGAGGCAACAACACATACATCCACACCACATAACATGAAAAATAAACTTCACCATTATTCTCTTTTGTTGTTACTTTGATATATAATCCAGTTTTCTTACAAAAACTG
Organism: Cirrhinus molitorella; assembly: GCA_033026305.1. Classification (NCBI taxonomy): domain Eukaryota; kingdom Metazoa; phylum Chordata; class Actinopteri; order Cypriniformes; family Cyprinidae; genus Cirrhinus; species Cirrhinus molitorella. The sequence goes on along the minus strand of CM065135.1, from coordinate 26,780,473 downwards.
TACATAGTTGAGCCTTTGATTTATATAGCATTTTTTTTCCGTTAAATAAATATCTACATTCTAGTAATTAAACTTTTTGCTTAGATTGGTTTTAATCTTTAGGTTTGAGTGAATGGATGACTGTACATATTTTACCATAGCTAGAGGGGGGAGGAAGGGGGGAGGGGGTTGTGACAAGGGAATTGGACCTATGAACATACTACATAGGAGATGACAATGATGGGGGTGATTGTGTAAGTCAGTTGCCATGTCCATGTATAGGCAGTACGAAGCGGTCGGGCAGCATTAACGTTTTTGGCTGTAAGGAAGGGATGGGGATATACAAACAATGAGCATATACATGCCCATCTACGAAAAAGAACAAAACTCTAACACTGACAATCTGACAAACCCTAAACTGCAACTTCTTCGCCATGCAGTTTGGAAACATTCTTTAAAACGTCAATTGTTCATCAAGATCAACTCTCAAAATTTGAAAAAACAAGAAGTGTATCAAGATCTGGAACCTTTTCATTGAGCATCATGTGCCTTTTGGTTTATTTACGCATTTTGTTTTACATCCAATTGGGTAGTTTTTGCATTCGAGGCATTGCAAATTGAAATGGTTGTGGTTTCCGAGGTGCTTAAATCACTGCGAGCACATGGAATTTTCAGTGAATTGGTTCCAAATCTAAAAAAGAAGAGCAAAAATCAAAACACGTTATCAAATGAATGATAATTGTGATTTGATATTCACATCTAGTTAAAATTTCACCACTAATTTTGAACCCAAAAATTCAGCTAGTCAAAAAATGGTAACCAACAAAAAATGAAATTGATTTGAGGGTGTAAACTAAAAAGACAAAATTCCCAGAGACGAAAGAACAAAGCAATTCTAAATTTCACACACTACAACCAGATGCACAAACTATAAAACAGACACAATCGAGAGGGACAGTTTAACAGACAACTGCTTCCTCTGTCATGTGACCCAAAGACAAATATATCTGTCATTGTTAGTCTTAAACATGTAACAGGCGTGCAGTCTGGATGTATGTCAAAGAGAGAGGAAAATTGGCTGAAAATGGGTTAAGTTTTTTTTACTGCAAGATGTTGACGCATGCGTAAAGTAAGTTGCATTTAGGGAGAGTAGACGAACAACACAGCAAGCTGGGGGGTCAAATCAGACATCAAAGGTTAAGCGAGGTCAAAGAAGCCTTTAAACCAGCGCCTGTAGGTCACAGATGTTTGTCTGTTCGCTTTTGAGGCACACTGCTGGAAAATTCATAGTTTTTTACACCGGTAAAGTCGTTAAATCTCATAACGAAAAATCCATAATTATGGTCGGTACCCACAGACTTTGGTTCAAAAGCAGCAGAGTATTGATTGAGGAATTCCACAAGAGGGTTCAAGATAGATGACTTCTATAGAAAATAGAAACAAACTTTCTGAAAGCTTTAGGGCGAGCATATTAACTTGTGAGATGTTAAATTAGTACATAATCTAATCATCTAAAATCTATAATTTCCCTTCTAATACAAAATAACCAATAAACACTTCTCAAACATAATTAAATACAACAAAACCACACTATGACTATTGGGGAAAGCAGTTATGAATGAAAGTATAAGATTTTTACAAATATATAAAACAACCCTATATATGAAATACTCACTATTTATAAATACTGTAATATATTTAATAAGACATTCCAGATGGATTCTGATTGGCTGTCAGTGTGTTTCCAACAATATTGTTGGTCTGTATCGTTAAGGTTATGGTTGTAATGTGGACTCTACACTTCTATTAAATTTGGAATGAATTTTAAAACTATATCTTTATTTTAAGTATAGGCTGCAACTGATTTAGTGCACCTCAAGATGCACGTTTCAAGTGATAGTTCACCCAGTATTTTTTATTTCTGTCATTAATTACTCACCCTCATGTCGTTCCAAACCTGTAAGACATTTGTTTATCTCTGGAACACAAGTTAAGATATTTTTGATGAAATCCAAAAGCTTTCTGATCCTGCATAGGCAGAAACGCAACTGACAAGTTCAAGGCCCAAAAAGGTAGTAAGGACATAATTAAAATAGTCCATGTGACATTAGTGGTTCAACCCACAAGGATACTTTTTGAAAAGTACAAATATTATTGTAGCTTCCTAAAATTATGGTTGAACCAATGATGTCAAATGGATTTTAACAATTTAACACCTTTCTGAGCTTTGAATGTGTCAGTTGCAAGCTGTCTATGCAGGGTCAGAAAGCTCTGATTTAATCAAAAATATCTTAACTTGTGTTCTGAAGATAAATGAAGGTCTTATGGGTTTGGAACGACATGAGAGTGAGTAATTAATGACATAATTTTTATTATTTGGGTGAACTATCCCTTTAATAATGCTACAATGCACATCTACGCATGAACACCTTGGTAAAGTCCATTTTTTTTTAAATAAAATTGACTGACGGTACCAGACAAGAGTGTACATCTGTTCAGTAAGGCTCCCCATTAGAATGCAAAGACTGTAACGCATCGAGTATTATTTGCAAAGTAAGACTATTCAAAACTCTTCTAACACAAGAGGTGTATCTCAATGTCGGGTGTCTGGTGTGTTCTTATCTCTGGTTGCACTATGGATAGGTAATTAAACAGGAGCTCCAATGCTGAACGGCCACCTGCAGGCCTGTGATAAAAGCAACTCCCTCTCTCCTGGCACAGGATGGGGCCAAGCAATACTGGCTCTCTAATCTGGACCATTCTTCCCTTTGTTCTACCGCTTTTTTTATTCATTTCCTGCATTCCAACGGCATCTAATTGCTTTTGAGTCTAAAAAGACGCTCACCTCTGTCTAATCAGCATGACAAAACAAGCTACACTTACTCTTAAAAAGTAGCTATCTGCTTGAATCAGGCGAATAACTAAAATCCAGCTCATTACTTATGCATCTTTTGGGAATTTCTTAGTATTGTCTGAATCTAAAATCGTGAGGGCAGCATATAATGCCATCTGGTGTTCATATAAGGAAGAGAAATGAGACCTAGTACACTAGTTTTACAGTCAGTGCAACTCAGAGACACAGCATAATTTATATATACTGCATAGGAACCATATTTAGTCATAATGTCTCAAAGTTTGATCTATTTATTACAGAAAAAGTTACTCTATGGCTTCAGAAGGCTTGGAATATAGTGTACAAGTTGTATGGACCACTGTTAAGATAAATATTTTAAATTTTGCTTTAAACAGCATGAAGGTGAGCAAAGAATTTTAAAACACAGTAAATGAAAATTGTTTCTCAGAAACATTTCTTCCTATTATCAATGTTGAAAACGATTGTGCTGCTTAATATTTTTGTGGAAACCATGATTCTTCTGATTGATTCTTTGATGAACAGAAAGAACAGCATTTAGAAATCTTTTGTAACATTACAAATGCCTTCATATTTGTCGTCATTTAATGTAATAAAAAAACTCACACTTTTTTAATTAGTGTTAGTCATAGCAATGTCAAATTCAATATATAAGAAAACTGACTAACTTTTTTAAAAAATGGGGCAATTTATGAAGAAATATTGTAGGTTTTTCTTAATTTCCCCTTTGTAATATCCCTTTATCTAACCAAAGGCATGTAGTGACATGAAATATATAGTGATTGTGGTTTAATCTCACTTTAACAACATAAAATTACACAAATCAGCTAATATCAACATTTTAAAAGATGATTAAAAAGTACAAAAAGTACCAAGTAGAAAGTTAAAGCCCTCAAGCTGTGAGCAGCAACTCTCAATTCAGTCTCTGAGAAATTACTTTTTATATTCATTCTGTTAGGCATCCTGTTAATTTTCTCTAATTTGTTGAGCTTGACCATATTTCTGAAAGTGCCCTTTAGTAGAAACTCTCTTTTAAATTACAAAGTTACAGAGCTCCAAAAAGTTCTGCATTACAGGAGTGGCCCATCTCATTAATATCTTTTTTGTTGCTAAGCTGATGTTTTAATGACAGAAAAATATCATGGGACTTTTGTTTTTAGCAGGCACATACAAATTGCTATCACTGCAAAGCAAAACCGGAGCTTGTTAATTCCTGATTAATTACCCGTAATTATTTCATCAAACGCCTCAATATGACACAGCGATAAGCCTGAACAAATCACACTTCTGGAAAGATGTAGAACTTTGCCCTTTAGAACTGATTAGTATTGCGTGTTAACAAGAATCTTTAATGCAACTTTAATGTAAATACATTGCACCGACCCTTACCCTGCATATAGAAACCGTACCATAAACTATTAGAGTGAGAGATGCTTCCGTCAAACAGATAATTGAGCCTCTAGAGGCTTCTTGCCCTCAATTTCAAATTCATTTCACCTTTTGTCTTGCTCAAAAGGAAATACTGTACTATGGCATCATTAAACACTGAAAATGAACCCCATTTAGTGTTTGAAAATAAACAAAATGCATGGAACTAAAAATATATTCGTACCTTTGCATAACAGAAATATACGTTTTTCGGTTTGCAGCAAGCATGAACTTTAAAATAATGAGTTCTGTGTGCAGAGAAATAATTCGGAAGCGTATTATTAATCAATAGAAGCCCTCCTATGGAATTCCAGATAGGGGATAAAGGGGAAAACCCAACAATTTTTACAAACAGAGAACAGAATCACGTGACAACACGTCAAGACAGACAAGTTGATAGACACAATTTGGTACAGAAAATGCAGCGGAACTCTTTGCAACCATAAGCTTGAGGTATGATGCTTGTTGAAACTGGCTCATACATACAGTACAGCACTCAGGTTAGTCGGATGGTGAGGATATGCATGGAGATCAAAAAATGGCGCCATGCACTGAATAATGAGAGAATAGTCTGGAAAATGGCTCTGACTAGCAGCTACCATATTACATGCCACAAATGACTGCTTGAGAAAGCGTGACATTGAGAAGCGCACAGTTTGTGGCAATAAAACTCTTTCTATGCCATCTGCATTCAAATATGAGTTTATACGCAGACCGGCTCGCAATCAGGTGAGGAAGAAGTGAGGGGCGTTCAAGGATGTTGGTCATTCTTAAAACACAACTTTCTTTCTATTTCAAGATTACATCAATACTTGATCTCAAAAACTCTTTGGATGGCAAGAAAAGATTTTGTTGCCTGTTATTCGCTTTGTTAATCAAAATGGCAATGTTCAAGGTCAAGCCCAGATGGTACAGATGCTTGAGAAAAATGGAGGAAAAATCGATTTCAACACCAAAATATCATGCGGAACAAGATGAGGCGAGATGACAGGAATGTTGCTTTTGGAAAGCTGGGAAATAGATGAGGACTTCACCAAAAATAACATCGACCACGCACAAGCTCATGAAATTAAGAGGACAAATCAAGGGGAAAGCACCCCACGCATGCGGTACAGAACACACGCCGAATATGAGGACGCACCCCTGCAGCGGTAATGTCTCATGCAGCTTCACATCAACTGATGTAGAGGTTAGAATGGCATGAATTTCTGTGTAAACGTGACTGGATGATTGGGACCCTGCCAATAGCTTTCTTTATGAGTACATAAAGATTCCAGAAAGATGGATATTGTTCTCAAACCGCTAAACTGATGAATGTCATTTGGAAGAAATTGGCATTGACATTTGAGAGAATTGCAGAGGGTCACAACAAACAAAGCAGATCACTAGCCTGTCATGTCTGCATGAAAACTTAAACGTATACATTTTCATCCAATGGAACACAATAAACATGGTGCGCACTTCTGCAATAAAAGATAGCGTGCTCATCGCAGGTCAATAGATAAAACTAACAGGCCATGAAATGGCTTTGGCCTCTGGAAATGATCTGATCGCACATTGTTCTTCTTGTTGTGTGCTGGTTCGCTTTTCCGACATGGGAAATATGTATAACTGGGTGTTTGTTCAACTAGGGGCAAATCTGGCTTTGAGGAAAACACACTTTTCATCAATTTGTTATTTATCTAAAACACCACCATTTATATAATATAAAAGTATTATTTTGCTCTGTTTAGATTAATTTAAAATAATATTTGTGACCCTGGACCACAAAACCAGTCATAAGGGTCAATTTTTAGAAATTCAGATTTATACCTCATCTGAAAGCTGATAAATAAGCTTTCCATTGATATATGGTTTGTTAGGATGAGACAATACTTGGTGAAGATACAACTATTTGAAAATCTGAGAAAAACTAAAATACTGAGAAAATCACCTTTACAGGTGTCTAAAGTTCTTAGCAATGCATATTATTTTCCAAAAATTAAGTTTTGGCATATTTACAGTAGGAAATTTACAAAATATCTTCATGAAACATGATCCTTACTTAATATCTCGATTTTTGGCACAAAAAAAAAAAAAAAAAAAAAAAAAAAAAAAAAATCACTAATTTTGTCCCATACAATTAATTTTTGGCTATTACTACAAATATACCCAGCGACTTATGACTGGTTTTGTGGTCCAGGGTCACATTTAATGTTTAACATGAATAATCTTCTTAAGATTGACTGCTTGCTAAATAAATGAAGACTCGTAATATGTGTGAGAGAAAAAAAAAGCTGAAATCTGTTCATTTTAACAAAAACCAACCCTTAGGATATAAAAGTGCCCAAAGTTGAAGAAACACCCAATTATTGTAAGTGGTAGGGTTTTACTTAAATTATGCCGAGATTCGTTTGACCTCTTTGACTGGAATCATGATTTGCAAGGAATGAAATTTCAATTATCTATAACTGCAATCAAAAAATTAGCATATTTCACAAAAGACATGACAGACTAGGTTCTCCAAGCTACAATTATGTTAAAAAAAAGCCAATACCCAACTTCTCTCAAATCTTTCTCTTTCTCACTATCAATCTCTTTTTTTTTGTCTAATCACTGAATTGTATTTTTCATATTTGGGTTGGAAAATCTTAGCAGAACAACTTGTTCACACTGAGGCAAAATGATATCGTTAAAAATAAGCATAACGACACAAAACAAAAATTGGTACACAGAAATTCGATGATATCTGTTCTCTATTACAACAAGTTAACTTAAATCAAGCCTCTTGAAATGAGGAAACAGAAAGGAATCGAAAAGACTGCTTCAACAGCAATTAATCTGATAGATATCACTCTACTATAAGGCTGAAAGCAAAGTTCAAGAGAAATCTCAAAATGTATCATGTGCCAAAATGCAGTCCACTATCACATGGCAAAAAAACCTCAGTATGATACATTTTGAAGCATCAATGCAGAGAACATGTCACTTTTCTGTACTAATTTTGTACGTATGCTCTCATAATAGGCACTGGGGACAAAATTAGTAATCAGTGTGACCATGTTAACCACTTCGGAAAACCCCATGGCCAAGTGTAGCTCGTATTTAAAGTTTTGTGGGGAATGATTTGAGATTAGCTCTGATTCAAGGCTACTGAATGGACTAAGCATAGAAATCCATGCCTATTTATGTTTTTGTTTACATTATTCCTACTATATCCATGTCTCTGTATTGGTGTACTTGAGTTGGATTGGACAGGAAGTTACACTTTTTCTATCCATGGGGGGAGGCGATGCTTTGAGGATCTGATCCTCAGTTGCAAATGAAAGGCCACCACATAGAGGCAAGCAAAATTCAACTGACCTAGCCCACCTGCATGTCCTTCGCACTCAGCAAAGTCCTCGTCGTCACTGGAGCATTCGGCCGAAGAGACCATGTCGTCCGTGGTCTAGAATATGGTTGAACACACAAACAGGACAATAGACAAACAAAAGAGAGACTTGAATGCATTAGATTGCACCACCATAATGTAAAAGAACCTTTGTTGGTGGCTACCTGATCTCATGACGAAAACATACTTTTTTGCAAGATGCGAAATATGTACCAATAAGTACATATCACTGCAGTTTCCAACAGAAATCAACACTACACTCTTAAAAATAAAGGTTCTTTATTGGCATCAGTGGTATTATGAGGACCTTCAATATCCATGGGACCTTTTAAACGCAGAAAAGGTTTTTATAGTCAAAGGTTCTTTAGATTTTTTAAAAGTTCTTCAAAATGGTTCTTTTAGGAACTGTTCAATGAAAGGTTCTTTGGGGAACCAAAAATGATTCTTCTATGGCTCAGATGGCACGGAATTGGACTGGACGCGGAATCCTTGGATATGAATCCCGTAAAAAAACATGAAATGAATGACAATGAAAAAGCTGAAAGAAAAACAAGCTAAAACGGCATGCTTGCGATTGTTTTTTTTTTATGTCACATTTGCTTTTGTTCATACTATCGGAAAATGTTGGTGTATTGCATATGGTTTCACATCAAATGTGTCACATCGCCATGCAAAATTATGTATTTTGCATCTTGCAAAAAAGTTCCCACCGGTACGTTTTTGTCATGAGATCAGTTTGCTTTTTAGATAAAGTTTCTAATATATTATAGGCCCAAATGCATTTTTTCTGCACTGATTAGAAAGTAATGACCAAAAAATCCAAGAATGCCTTCAAAGAAGATGAAAAAAAGAAGAAAAGGACAACACCCTTTCTGACAAATATATCTATTAACACAGAGTTTGAAAAAAAAAAAAAAAAAAGAAATAAGCAAATATTTTTGTAGCAATATTTTATTGGTCAAACATAATGGAAATAATTAATTTAAAATAATTGATTTTTTTTTTAATGATTTTTATACTATACAAACTGTATATTCTATCCCCCAACTCTAAACCTAAACCTCACTTTTTGCATTTTTAGATTTTCCAAAAACATCCTCATGGGAACCAAGAAAAAATGTCTCCACTAGTTGAAAAAATACTTGTGGGGACATTTAACGTAACGTAAGCAATAACACACACACACACATTTCATTGTTTCTAAATGCATTCATTATCTATAATTTTTTATAAAAGAGTTACCATTACATTTTTGTTAAAGTCATAAAACACTTTCCATATAGACTAAAACATACAAAGCTTGTTTTTCAAGAAATAAGTATATATTGAAATAAGCAAGCAAAATAAGTATGTGAATTATTAAATAATATATGGATTTAGAAGATGAGGGTGGAAAAATAACAGGATTTTAATTTTTGAAAGACCTATTCCTTTGAATGAAGCTGAGAGTACCACGCTCTTATTAGCAGCTGAAAGCATAATCAAATTAGCCACAATATTTAATAAATGAATATGCAATGAGTCTGAGATTTAGGGAATTTTATAAATGACAGAAGTTTCCGAGGAGCTCTGCGGGAAGAGATTTCACGTAAGCCTGCTCATACGTCAGTGTCATTATTTCCCCGTCAATAAACATTAATTCACCGGTGACAGACAGTGAATGAGTTTGCTGAGCTCATCTTGGGTGTTAATTCCAAACTTTTATTTTGAAAAACCACTCACGTCAAACATCTATACGAGTCACCTCCATCTCGCCCTTTGAGAGTCGGCATGGATTTCCCATCATTGTATATCACCGCCGCTGAGAGGAGAGGACCAAACACACAGCGGCACTCTGAGATTATCTGTGTGTCTCCAACGTCTCCCGCTCTGATTTATCCCCAGCGCTCTCCCTTACTCATGCCAACCGCCGCGGTGAGCTCGTTTTTCACACCCTCTGCTTGGCATGTCTTTATTAGGAGCAGATTAGAATGTGGGGCAAAATAAGTACTGTCGTAGACCAGGTTTATGAAATTTTAAATAACACAGGGAGCAATGGAAAGCGCTCTCAAATGCAGGGTCATAAATATGATTGGGTTTGACGGAATAATAAACCGTTTTCCTTCTATATTCTTGTTGGACTTTGCTGGAAAAAAAGTAGCTGCTTTTTCCTTTTCCCCTCACAGATTTGGTATGAAAATGGTGCAAAAATCCATTCGAATGCACATCAGCCTGGGCAGAGGTGGCGCTTCACACTGGCGGGGTGTGGAATATCGCTCTATGTGAATATAAAATTATTCATTGAATTTATATTTAGTGTGGCAAACAACTCATCTTCGTGACTGAAAGAGAAGGAGGATATCACAGATGCAGAAAGCAATGAGAAACGTAATTGACTGATTGCGGAGAAAATGTGAAATTATTTCAGGCTTCCCCCATGAATGACAGCATTTAATCTCATAAACCGCTCCGAACAGAACCCACGGTTGATATTCGCTATTAAAGCGTTCCTGACACAATGGCCGATTTGAATATGTATGTCTGTGAATACATGCAGACTAATGCACAGGTACACACAGACCTAGAATAAGTTAGAAGCATTGAATATCTCAGTAGACGCTCTTCATATCCTCTTTCACGTTAACACAAGCTCAGCGTTGATACAGCCCGAGAATGCAGTGGAGAGCTGCTGCATTAAGCCATTTTATACTTAAATATATTGATACTTCTGTTGGGAACGAGAAAATGGCCTAATCCACATATTAACAATGTGAGAATGTGTTTTGCTGGCATATAAGCCTTTAACGTTCATCTGTGCTGAAGAGTCTAATCTTTTTCCCTCCCTCTCTCACGCCCAGTCTGACAGTGACGGGAACTTAATATTGAACTCCTGGAAGATTAGCTTGTTTCTTCACTCTTCTCAAAGCAGAGAGTGTAATGCTTCATGGTGTCCGACAGATAAGCAAATCCGGTTAAATCCGTTCAATTTATTTTCAGTCTTAAGGAAATTACACATTATTTAAAGAACAATGTATTTTGGACAAATAAAAAAATGAACAATTATCTGTTTATTGATTTTTTTTAACATCATTCAATAGTCTACATGGAGTCTGTTGCCACTAAATTATTTGCAGCAAAATGTGACCAACAGCCATGACTTTTTTTTCTCTGCAAAACGGCAACATTTCTCATTTTTATTTTATTTTTGTACTAAAATAACTAAAACAAATAAAATGAATAAAAGCACATACACATACAGTTTACAGTCAAAAGTTTACATACACCTTGCAGAATCTGCAAAATGTTCATTATTTTACCAAACTTCAATATTCAATATGTTGTACGTAGTAAATATATGTGAAAAAAAACTTGTGACGCAAGTACACAATTTCCAGGTAACAGTAAACTTTCATTTTCATTTTCAATTGCGAGTCAAAATTAATGTGGCATCTATTAGACCAGTAGTTTCAACTGGTTTTGTTTCAGGTTACAGAATAATTTATGATACAAAATTAGAAGATTTATGATAGAAATTAAAAGAAGGTTCAAACACTCTGATGCTTTAGTAAGAATAAACGATGCATTAGGAGCAGGGGGTGAAAACTTTTGAACAGAATAAAGATGTGTACATTTTTCTGATTTTGCCTAAATATCATTTTTTTTTTTATCATTTAGGAGCATGAGTGAGTGTTTGAAACTTCTGTAATACTTTCACTTTCACTTTCACTTTTTTCACTTTAATAGTTGCATATGAGTCCCTTAGTTGTCCTCAGTGTGAAAAGATCGATCTCCAAATCATACAGTCACTTCTGGAAAGAGTTCAAATACACAAAAATGCTGAAAAACCAAAGAATTTATGGGACCTGAAAGATTTTTCTGAAGAACAGTGGGCAGTTCTTCTGTTCAGGACAAACACAGAACTCATGAACAACAATCACTAAAAAACAAAACCAAACAAACAAACAAACAAACAAACAAACTGTGATCATTCAGGTAACAACACAGTATTAAGTGTATGTAAACTTTTGAACTGGGTCATTTTTATAAATGCAACTATTATTTTCTCTTGGGGACTATATGCAAACATTTTTTTTTCTCAGTACTAAATAAAAAATAGCATGCATTTTGTATGATCCCTCTTATTTTGGTCAAATCATTTACATTTTGCATATTCTGCAAGGTGTATATAAACTTTTGACTTTAATTGTATTTAAAAAATATATTATAATAATAATAATAAAAATACTTATATAATATATAATACTTAATAATAAATATACGTGTATAAAAAAAAAAAGAAATCTAATTCAAAATATTAACAAAAACTAGTATCTCAATAATAACCCTCACACTCTACTGCTGAGAGCGAAAAACATTTAGAAACCAAATGTGTTAATTTTGCATTTTGTGGGAAATACGCAGTTCATGGGAACATTAATAATTTACAGTGTTTGAATCTGAATTTTGTATTATACATTATTCTGGATCCTGATACAAAACCAATTTAAACTACTTAAACTACTAATAATAGACATTACACTGATTTTGACACAAGTTTGGTATGTTGCGCACCTGGAAAGTGTGTACCTGTGTCACGTTTAATTTTCATAACGCATATTTTCTAAAGTTTTATGTCCACTGAAATCTTGTGGAAAGACATTTCAGTTTTATCGATTGAACGATCAACTTCTACGTACGACATATTGAATGGACTTTACCTTCATCTCTCAAAGCCTCACTTCTGCTCATGTCAGATTAAATATGGTGTCTGACTAAAGTCTATGGCTTTCTTGCACTTCGTATTGAATAATAGCTGACTACGTAGCTGTACAGGCTGAGAACTACATAGGTTTAGATGACAGGGCCCTTTGGACCTGTTATTCGTCTGGCCTGGTGAAAATGAGCAGCTCTGCTGTGTATTGAGTTTTAGTGAGCTGTCTGCTGGCCTGCTGAGGCAAAGAGTGAAATCTGATTATTCTACCTTGACAAGGTAAAGGTCATTATGGACAGGCTTGTATTTTCACCCTTGAGCTTCAATAATAGTCTGTGAATTCACAGAAATCAGAGTGGACTGACTGCAGCTATGAGCAAAAAGAGCATGTTTGTGTAAAAGTCAGGGAAAATGAAGAGAGATCTCTGCGTCAATTTGTTTACAAAACTGATAATGACTGAAATTTGAAAAGCACATACAGTAAGATGTAAAATCAAATGTAACATTTTGTTGTTGATGTAAGTTAAGATGATACAAATGTAAACATAAATGTAAAGCAGAAGCATCTTTACTAGACGTCTCAGAATTTTGGATCCCATTGTATATACATAATAAATACATTTAAAGCTCTCCTTGTATATATGGATTTTCCCTTTCTTTCTCCAACCAGGTATAGAAAGAGAGTTTAAAGCTCTGCGGTTCTGATTCTTTGATTGTTGTGGACAGCAGCTCCTCTGAGATAAACATATTTTGACTGTTACCAAAGACTAGACTTCATCAAAAGCTGGCTAGTCTGCAGGAATAAAAAATCCCTGGGTTGTTACAATTTCATTCGGAGTAAAATGATGTGAACTAGCTGTTCACACAGTAAGTGGCTTGAAACCAGATTGTACATTTGAGAAATTTGAGAGGGATGGGGGTAACATTACTATAGAGCCAGTCTGCTTCTAAATAATAAAAAAAAACAACTAAATATCTAAACTAAACCTCTTAACCTCAATATAAACCATTATCAATTTATTTTATAATGTAATTATGTAAAATATTATATATTTTTTTATTTTCATGTTTTTATGCCATTTTATGGTCTCTATACAGTATATCAACAATATAATATAATAATTTTAATATAATATAATATAATATAAAATAATATAATATTATATATATATATATATATATATATATATATATATATATATTATATAAATAGCAGCTGGGTTCAGTGATTATTTTTAAAAAGACTAATTGTTCACATAAATATCAAATAAATAAACTGAAAAAAATATATATTTTTTTTACATTTAAAGAAAAAAGTCATTCATTTGAACAATTTATATTATATTATATTATATTATAGAGGGTCAAACAGTGTTGTTATTACCAACTAAAACTGATACTGACAGATGAGTTGAAGTAATAAAATTACTAAAACATTGATATATTAAAACTAAATCGAAATATCAAAAAAATTGGTAACACTTTACAATAAGGCTCATTAGTTAACATTGTTAACTACATAAACTAAAAATGAACAATACTTCTACATCTTTTATTAATCTTAATTACTGTTATTTTCAGCATTTACTAATGCATTATTAAAACAATGAACGCCTGTATTTTTATTAACTAACATTAACAATGATTAATAAATAGTGTAATAATCTTATTGTTCATTGTTCGTTCATGTTAGTTAATACAGTAACGAATGTTAACAAATGACACCTTATTGTAAAGTGTAATAATGTAATAATGACAAAAGCACACAACAAAATGACTAAACTTAAACTAAAATTACACAGAACAGTAATTTTAAAGAGTAATAAATCCTATAATAGTATCTAAACACTAAATTAACACAAGGAACAAATAATTAAACAAAAGGCATCTTAAAAGGACAGAAAAGTTCCTGTAATTGAAAAATCACTGATATACAGCAGTATAAAATAACTGTTCTGGCAAATGCGGCACGGCTTGGCAACTTCCAGGCCACTTCCTACACAAAGCCAGCATTCTGATTACATTCTTTGCCTGCTTATGGCAGAATACCCTTGCAGCTGCAGGGCGAGATGGTATTTTGGGCCTGTGACATTGTGGATGTTGGTTAGCATTCAGCTCTTTGCCTCGAGGCCTGCTCTGCCTATGCAAATCTGCTTAATCAATGCAGGATATTTACCATGGCTCTGCTCAAAGATAACTGACAGCCCGGGTGAGCCGTTCCAGTGTCCTGCTGGGTACAGAAAGCAGGAGGGAACTACAGAGAGTGACAGAGCAGAAGAGGCCAGCATCTCAATTCAGCTGAATTTGGTTATTCCGGAAACCCTAAGGATGTTTATGAAAAAAGAAAGATATGGTCTTTTTCAGAGATGTGATTACACAGGGTCTAGTCAAAGCCTCCTAATATCAAAAACGCTCTGCATCAAAGGACAAACAGGGCATAAACGAGTGCGGAGATAATTTGAAAAGCTGTCTATCAGTGCGCAAACGGAGAACAGTTGGTCTAAATGCTCGCTGTCTCACACTGATGTAGACAACAAAGTTAACATCTCTTTTGCTCATGTGCATGTAATATTTCACTTGATGTGAATGAAAAAAGTGTCCTTGAAAAATGTGGTTTAGTCGCTCTACATATTTACTAAAAATAGGTGAAGCTATTGACAGACGTGTTGGGTGAAGACTTGATAGGAAGAGCTGATATCACATTATGTGGCTGTAGAGCAAATTCAGCTATGTGGAAGAATAAATGGATTCAATAGTCACCACTGACAGTAAGGGCACTAAAATTGGCTTTTCTTGCCATTTTTGTCTCAAAATACAGCGAGAATGTGACCACTTAAATTTAAGCCAACATGCTCGTTTTGCACTCAATAAAGAATGCTATAAAAAAAAAAGACTCAAACACCCGTTTTTATCATATTTAGCAAAATGACACTCACAAGCTTTGGGAGAAACTCTTTAAGAGCTAAAAGGGGTCACACGCCAAATTCATTGCATTTTTCATCACCTTAAATTACTGTGCTGACAGTTTTGCATAAATTAGTGACTTAATACGAAGCATTTCTTGTAAGTATAAACATTTCTGAGGTGTAAAAGCTTAATAGTCTCAGTGCTTGATGAAAAGCTTCACAAATTTAGTGCTGCTGACCCGTAGACCCCCCCAAATTACCTATTTCTATTGATTCATTTCATTCTATTTGGCTTGTCTCGCAGGGTGATTTAATTGAGGTCAGAGAGCAGCTTGCGAACAATACAGGACATTTCATTAATAACACTGAAAGAAGCGGAGTGTGAACACAGGAACAGACTTAAATACATTAACACTGAAAGCTTATTATCAAGTCATGTGCAGCCTATCCTGTTCAACAGTTAAAAACTCTTAAAATATGTGTCAAGTATGGACAAAAAATACATAGAGAGAAATAAAAGTCATCTCATACACAAATTGTTTGATGCTGAAAAATCTGATTTTTCTTTTAGATTGAGGAGGACGTATTTACAAAATCTGCCAAAGTAAAGCCAAGTCAAAATTCACGTAGCACAGGATCAGCGCATCCTCTGCCAAAAGTCTGTGCATGTAAATCCTGTAGATATAGGAGCAAGCGTGTGATTTACACTCCAAACAGAAGCCAGATCATTCATTTCACAGGAGCCCCTCAGTCCTAATCGATTACACAGCACCAAGGAAAGTGCTGACGCTGGAATAATCTTTGAGATTTAGGAAGTTCCTCCTGTCATGTTTTTATGCCTCTTTTGATTTAAAGACGTTGGTATGGTCAACATGTTTGATGTTGAGATTTAGCGGGAATCACTGGAAACTGAGCCAACTCGGTCATAATCAGTAAAAACAAAAGAAATCCTGATGTCACAATCACTGGGGAATAAACTAATTATGATATGGAAAATAACAAATAATCAGTGGAAAAAAGACATTCTGATATCATAATCACTAGGGAAACAACTAACTATGATGCCATAATTGGTGGAAAACAACTAATTCTGATGTCTTAATCCGTGGAAAAAGACATTTTAATGTCATAATCATTGGGAAAATAATGAATTATGATGTCATAACTAGAGGAAAAAGACCGATGTCATCACTGGTAAAATAACCAATTATGATTTTATAACCAGTGGAAAAAAAATTATTACTGAAAAAAAAAATCATTCTGATCTCATAATCAGTGAAAAAAAACATTCTGATGTCATCATAATCACTGGGAAAACAACTAATTATGATGTCATAATTGGTGGAAAATAACTAATTCTGATAACATAATCGGTGAAAAAGAAACTTCTGATGTCATAGTGGAAAAATACATTCTGATGTCATAATAAGTGGAAAAATATTTGGTAATGTCATAATCACTGGGAAAACAACTAATGTCATTATTGGTGGAAAATAATTCTGATGTCTTAATCAGTGGAAAAAGACATTTTAATGTCATAATCATTGGGAAAATAATGAATTATGATGTCATAACTAGAGGAAAAAGACAGTCCGATGTCATCACTGGTAAAATAACCAATTATGATTTTATAACCAGTGGAAACAGAATTGATGATGTCATAATCACTGACAACAGAACTAAAGCTAATTTCATAATCATTGGGAAAAGAGTTAATTATGATGTCATAATCAGTGGGAAAATAACTACTTCTGATCACCATAATCACCAGGAACATAACTAATTATGATGTCATAATTGGAGGAAAATAACTAATTCTGATGTCATAATCAGTGGAAAAAGACATTCTGATGTCACCATCATGGAGAACTTAACGAATTATGATGTCATAATCAGTGGAACAAAATAATTCTAATGTTAATCAGGGGAAAAAGACATTCTAATGTCATCATCATTAGGAAAGAATGAATTATGATGTCATAACCTGTGGAAAAAGACTGATGTCATCACTGGGATTTTACAATCAGAGGGAAAATAACTAATTCTGATGTCATAGTCAGTGGAAAAAGACTTTCTGGTGTCATAACCACCGAGAACATAATTATGACATCATAATTAACAAAGAGTTAATTATGATGTCATAATCACTTGGAATAGAATTCTGGGCCCGTATTCACAAAACATCTTAAGGTTAAAAGTAGTTCATAACTTGCCAATTTAGGAGAAAATCTTTAAAAAAAATAACAAT
Source organism: Cirrhinus molitorella (assembly GCA_033026305.1). NCBI lineage: Eukaryota > Metazoa > Chordata > Actinopteri > Cypriniformes > Cyprinidae > Cirrhinus > Cirrhinus molitorella. The sequence goes on along the minus strand of CM065135.1, from coordinate 26,762,980 downwards.
TTAGGAGACCTAAGACTCCTAAATTTTTGCTCTAAGAGTATTTCACAAAGCATTTTAGCACTAAAATTAGCTCCTAAATCTCTGAAATGTTAGTAGTAGTGAAGAGGACTCCTAAATCACAAAGACCAAATCGCAACTGTCCTAAAATGGCTGAATATGAATATTCTATTCTGTTTATAAAAAAGGTTGTTTATATGCATATTACCTAACTGTTTAGGAGAAGCACACATGTAAAAGGCTGACAATTAGCTGAACGTATACTTGTTTAATTAGTGACACGTAGCCTGCATTTTAAAATTATTTGAATGTGGCAACTTTTTTTTTACTTTATTTGAATATGGCAACATAATATTGCTACAATATTTCTATGAACAGATCTCTGACAGAGATTCCTCCCCTATCAGCCAATCACTGTGTGCATAGTTAGTAGGCATGCTGACATCATCCATAGCAACGAGGTAAACCCCGCACTTTCCCTAAGCTTAATATTTCTCTATTCCTTAGTAAAAGCAGGGTTCCCACTCTAAGCCAAATGTCAAATTCCCTGACTTTTTCCTGACTTTCAGTGACTAAAAATCTGAATTTCCATGACCTATAATGAACGGATCCATCTATTTGCAAGCTATATTTACTTATTCACAGACGTTTTTAGTACAAAACACATATATACACTACTATACACTTTTTTTTTTGCTTTAAATGCAATATTTCTATATAAATTAATGTTTGGTTTTTATGCTTTCATAACCATGACCTAACCATAACAATAGGCAAAATGCGTGAAACAACGCGATAAAACTAAATGCGGTATAGAAAATTTACATTTTGATAAATGGAAACAAAAAATTTAAAGCAACAAACAAAAATCCCTGATTTTCCATGACTTTGACAAAATAAATATAAGATTCCCTGACTTTCAATGTCTGGAATAGACCTTTAAAAATTCCATGATATTCCAGAAATTCCATGACCCGTGGGAACCCTGTAAAAGTCTTAGCAGCTTTGTTAATAGGTTTTAAGAGAAAACTCATAGCTAAAAGCGTACTGCTATTTAGGAGAACTCTTATGTTTTGTGAATACGGGCCCTGATGTCATAATCAGTGGGGAAAATAACCAACTATGATGTTATAACCACTATAAACAGAATTAATTATGATGTCATAACCAGTGGAAACAGAACTAAAGCTAATTTCATAATCAGCGGGATCACAACTAATTCTGGTGTCATAAGCAGTGGGGACACGACCTAATTCTGATATCACGATGACTAAGAACAGAGCTAATGATGCTGATGTCATAATGCTGAGCTAAATTAGACATTTGCATCCAAAAAGTCTCTAAACTTTGCAAAAAAAAAAAAGTCTAATAGTTTTGTTTTAACAACATTTGAATCATACTGATATAAATACAGTGCGATCACAGTTCTCATGTTTAGAGCGTACAGGTAGCAGTTTGGCGACTAATTGAATGGATGAGACGGTCTGATTTAGCTAACCAAACAAGTGTAATTAAATGAACTATCCAATTAAATTATTTAACAGCAGTAAGATAGAGCAGAACAGTGAATCAGAAATAGCTTGTGTGGCAGCATTTATTCTTTCCAAATCACACTCTTGATTTGCTCGTAGGAGGTGAGGAGTTTTTCACCTACACGGGAAGTACTGTAAACGTCTGTCATTGTGGCTCGACTAAAATATGTCCTGCTCTAAAAAGGTTTGCAAACAAATATGTTTATAAAAACAAAGCCTTTTATAAAGCAGAATGGGTTTAAATTGAATTATCTGAAGAAGAGATAAGTCTAGGTAAGATGAATCGGTAGGAAATACTTAAGAATTTTACATTAAAAAAAAAAAAAAAATCTGAACACAAATGAGAAGAAATCATGACAGTTGATTTTAAAAGCATGGCTTTTAGTATTTTAGACATTACCAATATATGGTAGATGAAGGGTTTACAGTTTACCCAAGACACATCTTCTTTCTCCATCCCTTTTATTATGAAAAATAGATCTGAAATGCTACAAAACTGTGCAATGCAGCCATGCCTGTATCTCAAGCCTCTTCAAGAGGTGATCAGCACTTATTAAGATAAGAGTTCCACTTACTATGCAATTAAGATAAAAGAAAGTATCTAGTTAGTCGCTTTAGTCATCTTTAACCCCAAATGATTCCATGTCGCCTCAAAAAAGGAGGCAGACAAAAGCAGACATTAAAACAAAAGTTTGCTGACTCTGGTCCTCAGATAATCATCTCCTTTCATCCCTCCTGTGGGTTTCTCTGGCCTTGATACTATCGTGTCTATCTCCACTTTGGCAGTACAAGGAGTGAACAGCTTGTATTACAAACTGAATCAATAAGAAGGGAGAAGATCAGTTTCAGAATGATTCAGAGAGTTCCACCTCTCTGATGACAGCCATCTGACATCTTATCGCACATCGTGTTTTCTCCAAGAAAAAGGCCTGAGTGATAACATGGGCGTATCTATAGGATGAAAGGGCTTAGCACAGAGACAAAAACAAGGGATCTTCTACCGAAAGAATACAATTTTTCAGCAGATTAGCTATTTGAAAGCACGTAAATATGAGTATATAAAATGTATAATAAAAATCTTAAATAGTATTTTCTTGTAAAACATACTATAATAATCTTTGTTTTATACACAAGCTGGTAGTAACATTGAAGGTTAAAATTAACTGTAATTTGTATAAAGTTATAATACTTTATAACTTTATAATTACATAATTATATTTCTACTTCAATTAGTTTTTTTTAAAATAAAAACATTAAAATAGTGGCTGTCATAAAAAATGATTTATTCAAACATACATTAAATATCGAAGAAAAATGCTAATGAATATGTTACATGGTGCATATATTTAGCGAAAAGCTTCACTCTAGAGTTCATTTTTCTAGCTGACTAACAAGTTTATGGTCACTGAATGTTTTCTGAGGTACAGTGCCTTGCAAAAGTATTCAAACCCCTTCAATCATTTATTTATTTATTTTCACATTTTGCTACGTTGCTGCCTTATGTTAAACTAGATACTCTGGTCTGATGAAGCTCAATTCTAAGCATCATATTTGGAGGAAACCAGGCACTGCTCATCACCTGCATAGTAGCATCCCAAAAGTAAAGTGTGGAGGTAGCAGCCTCACGCTGTGGGGCTGTTTTCCAGCGGAAGGGACTGAGGGACTTGTCAGAGTAGAAGGAAAGCTCAAACACAGTGAAATGAAAACCCAGTCCAGAGCATTCAGAACCTCAGACTGGGCAGAAGGTTCACCTTCCAAGAGAACAATGACCCTAAGCATAGAGCAAAAGTGGCTTATAGACAACTGAATGTTCTTGAACCCAATTTCTGTGGAAACCTGAAAATGTACGTCTGCCCCATCCGGCTGACAGAGCTTGAGTGGTAAAGAGGTGACGAGAAGAATGGCAGATAATTGCCAAATGCAGGTTTGCAAAGCTTGTCGCATCATACCCAAAAAGACTTGAAGCTGTAAAGGTGCTTCAAGTAAGTACCGTGTTAAGGGTATGAATACTTATGCAATGTACTTATTTCAGTTTTTTAATTTCAATAAATATGCAAAGTTGTCACAAATCAGGTTTTTGCTTAGTCATTATGATGTATGGAATGTTAATCAAAGTAAAAAAAAAAAAAAAAAAAATGAAGGGGTTTGAATACTTTTGCACTGTAAATGTGATGTTACGTGATATTGTTTACAAGCTATTATATTGTCTTTGTGCGGTTGAAACACTGACTGAACGATTACATGAGACAGGATACAGATTTTGGTAAGTTGTACTCTTTTTATTAACATACCTTTGTGTGTTCATTTATGTTTTTTTCCAAGATGATCATTTTATGTGCATTTTGTGGTGCAACTTCTCTTGAACGGAGGCGCTACAAGATCTGTCACTCCACATTAAACAGTGCTAAAATGGCATTTATTGTTTGAGTATTGTAATAAAATGAACATAATTTAAAATCTGAGACTTGTTTTATATCAAAAGTAACAAAGCACAAAGCTTATTGCGATTTCTTAGATTTCTTAGCCCCACAATGTTCCATTCATTATCTGAAAACAGGCTAGATAATTTGATTCTTGGTATATATGTGATATAGATTTGATATAGATAGATTTTATTCAGACCTTATAACATTCACAGTATTTAAACAGTTCTTCTTGTGGCTGAATGAATGTGCAAATGCTTTTTTAACTGAAGTACATCTTTCCCTCTCTTTCTATTTTTCTCTTTGTATCTCACCTGGCTATTGACTTTCTAAGCTCTCTTTGCTCACTACCTCTTTGCACCAGAATGGCCTGCAGCAAGGACTCACTCCAGAACACTTCATTTTGTTTTGTACTCATGACTTTTTTTTTTGTGCTGCACGGCAAACTATAATCGTCACGAGCTTACGCTGAAGCTTTCAAACAGCCGTCGTTCATCTTCCTGTTTACACGGGAACGGTCTCGCGCCTTATCTTTAATCACTTTCTGGCTGAGGAGGGCAAGGTCGCATGGGACCTTATGACAAACTATCTCCCTGAGCACTCCTCTTTGTGTCCTCGCTAAAATTAGAAAGCAATACGCAGTTTGTTTCAATTATAGATTCAAATCTAAAGTGGCATCTTTTATTATGCCGTGCCTGTTTAATTTGAAGAGGGGATGGAAATGGTCTTGGGAGATAGAGAGGTGCATGTGGTAATGTCTGGTTGATAGAGGCAGAAGACAGAGCAATGGCACAGGAACATTGGGTTCAGACGGCATGTACAAGTCTGATTTCATTAACTAGGTACCTTTATATCGGAATATGAGAAATCTGTCCTCTTGAGAAGACTTTTTTCCCCCTACATATTAACAGTAATAAATTTGGTTCGTACAGCACCTTCCAGGCATCCACCTTCCACCTTCCTGTGGTTCAGAGAACAGAGGATAAAAGAGAAGAAAGACCAAAGATATTTTTAACCCCCCCAAATATTTTCAAATGTAATCAAAATAACAAAATATCAAAACCCTAATCATTTAAATTATGCATAATAATAATAATTTATCAGGTGTAAAGCAAAGTACATTTTTTTAATGAAACATTTTATTTATCTGTTTTATTAATTTCTATACAAATATATATATATATAAAAAAATGTGTAAAAACTTATGTAAACTTAATTTAAATGATGTAAAAAATGAATAATTACTATTATTTTAATTGATAAGTAATTATGATTTATTATAAAATTAATTTATAATAAATTTATCAGATAAAAGCTAAAAAAGTAGCTTATTAGTATTTTTTTTAATTAAATGTATTAAAATTAAACTAAATATTTAAATGTTATTACTTAAAAAATGATGTATATATATATAAAAAAAAAATAATAAAATGTATTCAAAATGATTACTAGAAATTATTTACAATACAAAGTAGATTTTCAAAATGAAATTGGTATGGAAATTTCTCTCTTTCATCCATTTCATTAAAAACAAAAAAAAAAAAAAAAAAAATCAAATTAACTACTAATTTGTACTAATTAAATACTAATTACTACTACTTATTAGCGTATTGACCCGAATATAAGACGAATATATGTTTTTTTTTCTTGAAAATACAGGCTACTATGAGATGGAGAGCCTAATTGTTAAATAATTTAGATGGGTTACCTATTATTTTTAATAGTATATCAAAAACTGTATATTTTTTTAATGTAATTGCATTTTACCAGTATTTACCATACTTTCAAAACAAAAACTAAAAAAGAAAAAAAATATGCAACACGAAAATAATCAGTTTTTTTTTTTTTTTTTATAAAAAACAAGATTTGGTTTTCAAAAAGCCTTTTTTTCCAAAAGGTACATTTTGAAAAAGGGGGGTTGTCCTATATTCGGGTCAATACGGTATATTTATCAGTTTCATTTATTTTATTATTTCTCTTAAAAATTTGATTTTTTTATTAAAACTTCTTTGTATTAAAGCACTGCAATGATTTTGCACATCTAAAAACATTTCTGACCAAATGACTTCCGTGACTGTTGCAATAAAGAAGAAAATCTTTGCCAAAGATGCAGCCTAAATGCTACTGCTATTGTTATGCAAACGTGTCCGTTCCCAATAGCGTCCCTTGTTTGTTACTTTTATTTGGTATCACGCCTCATGAGGAAATAAATTGGAGTAAAGTGAAACTCGATTCACATTTCAATACAGTACCGTGGCCAGGAGATTGGACTCGCATCATCTACCCAAGGAGCGCCTTGATACGGCTCCCATAGCTTTGGCCCTTTTAACTACGGCTGCTGCGCATTTCAATAAATCAAGGCCGCCGTCTCTTAGGGATAGCGGCGTCTGCCCACGCGTAATATCCTGGTCCCACGTGGCTCGTCAGCACCTTCTGAAACGTATCAGTCCTCTGCACCGCAGCCGTCTGTCGGCCGCCTCCAACCTCCATATAATTGGATTCTAAACACAACTCTGGAGAAATATTAGTCTTTATTGTGGTAGTGCAGCAACTCCCGTTGCTGACAGTATTTTTTCTGTCTCAGTGGATCGTGCGGTTAACCCCTGAACTGTCGGCCAGCTCTCAAGCTGAAGAAAGTGTATAGCTTTTAGCTTATGCTAGGTGTACCTTACGTGTTTTCCAACCGCAGAATATTGTGCATACACGGTGAACATCAGCATATGCATTTTTGTTTAAACTTTTTCCATTTAGATTGAAGCTAAAATCTACTTGCTTACGTGATAATTAGAAGCTGCGGTCTAAAACTGCTAAGCCTCTGTTAACTCTACACTTCATTCATGAGGAAGCAATTAATATGCAAAAATATCCATTAGTTGTTCCCATTGTGGACAATTACGAGGGTCCCAGTGCGGCGGCTTAATTAAATCCACAAAAAATCATGTTGTTTCCATGAGGTACATCACAACGTTGCGGTAATTTGTTTGTTTCTCGACATGTCCTCCCAGTAACAACACAGCAAGAGATGCTAGCTGCTGTGCACAGCAGATGCATGGTGACAGATAACAATCCCTGAAATTGGCCACATACGTGTCTGACATAGACTCAGTGTTTTACAACTTAAAAACAGGAGCGTAAAGAGTTACCAAGACCAGCCGTCTAAATTCACTGCGCTAAATAAGCATTCAGTAGCGATTAATCTCTAAATCACATTAAGCAGTCTTTTAAACCGATAGTCCACATGAAAATAAAAATCTTTTAACTTAATAATTTACTCACATTGATGTTGCTCCAAATGTGTATCAATAAATGTTGACTGGAGTGTCATAAAATATCATACAAATATCATAAAAGTAGTCTGTATGACTCATGGGACTACAGGCAAGACCTATGAAGCTATAAAATGGCTTGTCTGACAAACAAACTTATATTTAAGTCATATTTCACTGATAATTTTCAGCTCCAGTGGGCTGTTAACCCCTTTGAAACTGTATCACTGAGCCAGTGAGTTAAAGTCAAGAACTGGATCAGTGAGATTTGAGAATAAATGATTCACACTCCCTGCTGAAAAAAACCCCCAATATAAACCGATCACATTTCTAATGGTTTCGCTACAAATACCATTACAAACATTACAAACCAAAGTTTTAATTATTAAAAAATGGTTTCCTGTAGTGTGTTTCATTAGGATTTAGTGGTTTTAACAAGTCACCAATAGAAGGCGACCAATTACTAGTAGAGATCAAGAGGCACCACTACAGTTTCCATTAAAACCAGTAAATCCATTACAAATTCTGTGATGGTTTCTGTTGTTTGTTTGTTTTTTTCAGCAGGGGCTGTCATGATTTCTCAATTAAATTAGAGTACTCTACTTTTAAAAATTGTCGACTGCTATTTGTCTGTGTCAAGTAACCGTCAAAATACAGAAAGTGGTGCAATTCACAGGCCAGAATTCATGAAATGCATTATTAGACCTTTTTCCAAGGCTGCATGATATATCAAACCCATTTAAAAACCCTAATAAAGCATAATGCTATTGTGAATTCACAAATGCTACTATTCAACTAAATAAATATATGCAATGCAGGTTTAATATATGCACTTTATTTATTTAAATTAGCGCAGGTTACATTTGGACGTTTTGGTTTTATTATAACATTAACCTGAGAATGCAATGTGCGCCATTTCATCAGATTTGTAAGGTAAATTATTTATGACCCTGGACCACAAAACCATAAGGGTCTATTTTTGAAACTGATTTTTATACATCATCTAAAATAATAATAATCATCTGTATGAATAAGCTTTCCATTGATGTATGGTTTGTTAGGATAGGATTATATTTGGCTGAGATACAACTATTTTAAAATCTGGCATCTGAGGGTGCAAAAAAATTAAATATTGAGAAAATCACCTTTAAAGTTGTCCAGATGAAGTTCTTGGCAATGTATATATTCACAGTAACATATTTATGGTAGAAAATCTACAAAATATCATCATGCAAAAAGATCCTTATGTAATATTCTAATGATTTTTGACATAAAAGAAAAAATGATCATTTTGACCCACAATTTATTTTTGGCTATTGCTACAAATATAACCGTACTACTTAAGACTGGTTTTGTGTTCCAGGGTCACATTTATAAACCGCCGCAAACACAGGAGAATATATAAATATCTTTTTCCATATGCTAACTGTTCATCGCGATTTCAAAGTAAAAGTTTAAACCTTCGTTCTGAGTTTTGTGGACATTTTGGTGTCCACATATTCAAGAAATTACAGTAGCTGTAGCATTTTTGTCGTAAATAAATGGGCAAATATAAAAGATTAAGTGACATTTGAATTAAACTTTGTTTTGTCAATTTTAAACAAGAATTAGATCGTGCAGTCAAGTATAAAAAAGCCGTTGACACCCTCTGCAGGCATTTTTTTTTTTTTTTTTTTAAACAATGTACATTAGCCCTATTGTTTATAATAGATTATGTATTTTAACGGTTTTGTTCAATAAAGCCATATGATTACTTGCTTTTGATACCTTGTTTGAATTAATTTATTATTATTGCCTTATTGCTATTATATATGTATTTTAAGTCATTTTAAAGGCTATTGTTTGCTTAGGTCTATTTTATTACCACAGAAAAAAAATCCTTATAATTATCCAATTACTCGTTTAATCGCAAGAATAATCATCTGATTACTTCATTACCAAAATAATCATTAGTGATAGCCCTACACTGGTTTTGTACTTTAATTTCACAAAAAAACATATGACTTGTAAGACTTACAATATACATTGTACTATAAAAGCATCACTTTTGATACTTTTATAGAGCTTATTTGCTATTTTAATGACATTAAAAAGAGTATTCAGGATATTTTCCAAATAAATTATTCTTGTGTGTTCATAGAAGCTAGGAACATTTTTTATTTTTGAGAGAGCCATTCCTTTAAAATATTAAAATTGCAAGTCAATTTTAAAAATTGCTTCAAATATATGTAATGCTCTCATTGTTTTAAACACTTTCAACATTTATAACATCCTCACAACAGGTACCTCATCAAGTCCCGTCTTACTCCATTATGCTCTTATACACAGTATAAGCTGAAACATTATTAAAATTAACACTACCGTAATATGCATTATCCATCCTAATGCCCAGCACATTAAATCATTCTGTCGGGGATCCTGTTTAAAGCAAATAGAGCACTTATGACAACATGGCTGAAAGTGGGCTAATTCGAAGAGAAAATCCTTTGCTGTGTCTCACTAAGGGTTTGATCCCCTCTGGCACACAGTTCTTTAATGTACTACATTTCAGCAGTACAGCAAAGGAAAAGGATTTGATGATTTTGGGATGGAACGACCATAAACGCCCAAAATCCCTCCTATTAGAGGCCAAAGGACGTACGAGACCAAATGTAGTCCCTCAGCTTTCCGCCAACATGAAATGAAATCGCTGCCCTGAAATACATATCATCATCCCACCCCTCTGATATGAAAATGTGTGCAGCTCAATTAACCTACCTTACATCAATGATTCAGACGCCCAGAGGAAAACACACCCCTCATGTGTGAGGTTTACCATCAATCCAGCCTGGCGAATAATCTCGGAAACATTAATGAAATACAGATAGACCCCGAGGTAAAGTAAAAAGTCTATATTACAAACTTCTACCATGTTAAATGTGGCTACCACCTAGCTGGGGATTCTTTTGAACATTATCAGATATTAAATCCCCTAATTTTCCTTCCTCTTTATTAAAAAACACAATGTTTTGGGTTTCTAATCTTCTAAAGCTAGTTCTTCAGTCAGCATAAGCCAAGAAACCACACTTCCCTATGTCTTTTCTCTTTTTGCACCTTTCCTAAACATGATTAAAACAAGAAAAACCCTTCCTTGTGATCTGTCTCTCAAGACTCCTCTTCCAGACGGATTTTCTTTGAAGAACAGCAGAGCGTACTTAAGCAAACCTCGAAAGAGTTCTACACTGAGATCCGCACAAGCCTGGCTTCTCTGTCTCTACAGCCCTGGTCTTAATTAAGCCGAATAAAACGTGTAGACCTTGTTCCAGTTCGACGCAAATGCAAACGGCTTAAAAATAGATCTCTCATCCCAACACAATACATGTACGGGATTGCGGTTTACAATTATATTACTTCCTCAACTGTAACAGACCACTTGTTTACCGATCCTGTTGGCATAAATTAAGATGAAGAAAGCAAACATGACCAGCAGCCTGTTGACCTACTAGACTGATCGGAATTAATGAGAATTCTCCTGCCAATTCCACTCAAGTACCTACAATCCTCCATTCATCCTCGAGATAGTGAGCGAGGCCTGTATTCGCCTATTTCAAAGTTAGCACTTGACATCCTACCGCCAATTTTCTGTTAATATAAAAACCGTGTTGATGATTGGCTATTTGCTGTATGATGTTTTTAGCTATTGTGTTATCATAGTAACAAAGGAAAATTAAAATGTCAAAAAATCCAAACGGAAAACGTTATTCATTCCAACAGAGGACTGAAATGAACGCCTGAATCCAAAGATGGGCCACTGAGCGTGGGATGAGGATTTAAAAAATGAATACATAAATAAACACGTTAGAAACAACTGTGGGTGTATTATTATCTATTTCCAAAAGCTTAATTCCAGTCATGTTAAGTGACGCCAACAAAATGACTCACTCTAATACCATCACACGTCTTTCACCCTTCCGTACGCAATATGTGACTGTGACTGGTTCATTAGATCAGATAACAATCTATGGCTGTGTTTTCTCGAACATCTATTAGCCTCATAAGCCAAACAAGACCCACAGCAGTGCTGTTTTCCAGAGTGCGTCACAGAGAATTGTTTTATTCTCAAGCGTGGCTCGGCTCCAGGCAGACGCATGCTCTCTCGTTACCGCAGCGTTTGCATGCGTTTTGCCTGTTTGTCCTCAGATTGTAATGCGGTCTGATGCTTCGCTGAGCATCTACGGTTTCCAGCTAAAGTCAGACATGGTCAACTTCAGCTTTAATGTAAGTGGAAATTTCCATCTCCGCGGTTCGCTGCGCACTGGGACGCCACTGTTAGATATGCCGACTTCCTGCCAATAATGCCAAACATGTTAGATCAAGTCTCCACGTCAAGAATATTAGATCCAACCTCAGACAACACCGGAAAATATACAGTGTTTTTGCCTGGTTCCAAAAATCTGTGTTTTAATACATTTTGTATTGCATTAAGTCTTCTATCCGCCCAAGATGCAGACAGAGGATGCCACGGAAGAGCAGAGAGCAGAAGCTAAAGTTGATTGAGCAGAGTTTATTGAATAATCTTAGTTCTGTCAGGACCATTATCATCAAAATAATTGACACTTCAGATTTGCGGTATGGTTCTCTTCTGGGTAAAAGCTTGGTAAAAAGCAGCAATAACCCCCTTAAGATAAACAGAACAGAACCAAACATAGCAGATCTTAATGACATTTTAGTGTAACAACATTATTGAAGAAAAGTCTGGAAACGAAGAATATCAGAAAGCCAAGTCCTAACTGTGACGAAAGGTGGAGCTGGGGATGGAGGAGGATAATTTGCTCCTTAGCAAGTGATAAAGCTGCTGAATAGATCATATATAGAAATGCCATGGTAGGTGTCGTATTTCTATAGGCAGACGCGGATCAAATGAGAGGCAGCAGATGCAAGCCTAACTCATGTGACCTGTCAGAACTAACGCTATGCTAAATTTGTGTCTGTTTTACTACTAAAGCATTTTATTACTAAAACAACAGCATTGGAAAATTACTGCTTCACAACACTGCTCTATGACGTAAAAACTATGAAATGGAGACATGTCTAATCTCTTATTTATGAAGATAAATATCCCTTGAAATCACACAAGCATAGAATTGAACAACAATGAAAAATAGCGTAAAATAACTGATCAATGAATGAATCAGTGAAACGGTTGTAAGTGCACTCAAAAATGCTTTTTTGATGCTGGTAACTTTATATAACAAATAACAGATTGCATCATGCTACTGATTTGAAACTTTACTTATTGGTTTACCTCAGTGTTGTCGTTTTGAAAGAACGTGTCAATCAAGAAGCTCAAAATTATACACTTTGCACAGGGCTAGACAGGGAGAGTAAAAGTTGAAATAAAATGTTAATTTATGAATTTTTCAGCAAGATGAGAAAACAGGGAGATTGTTAATGTTTAATGTTCTAGTAAGTTGGTATTTTAAAGACTTTCATATGTTGATGAGTTAGCATTGTGGACTGTCTAGTGTGTGCTTGGGTTGAAAACCTACTAACAAGAATTCGGTTTAAGTTGCCTTAATAAAAATATCAGGCCCAATGTGCTAAAGATAATCAGCAGCATCTTCAGACTGCCAACATCTAACATAATATGTGCAAAAATACTTATAATTAGCTTGCTAGTATGATATTATAAGCCTTTGACTGAACATGATTAAATCACAGACAGTGGTTTCATATGATGGAAACATGTTATTTCTACTCAAATGCTAATTAACAAAAGCAAACTAATGAATGAAGATTTTCACATTTCCTTTCAATTATGACTCAATTAACAATTGATTGATTCACAAATCTAATTACTTAACCAAAATGATGCATTTCGATTCAAATGAGACGACTAGGAAGAAGACATTAGCAGCACCAATTCTCTAAGCATTAGTCAGTCGCAAAGTTTCTTCATGCGGTCAACTGTGGGGGCTTCACGATTACAAATGTCTCTTGCCAAAATGTGTCTCAGACACAGAGGAGACTGATGGCTTTAATATCACTTCCACCAGCTCAATTTGTACCAGGATGCCTATGAAATGGCCAGTCTAATCGCATTTCACCAAACCACAGTGTTTTATTGGCTCCCGGTCAAACTTTATGTGGGTGGCACTCTGTTTGGTTGTCAAGAGTGTTCGGATGAGGCTTTGTTCGCCAGCTCGTGTCTTTATCTAAAGGACGTGGAGAATTATAAACAATTCTCTTAGGTTATGAAAAGCATAAAAACAAACACGTGTCAGAGAGGCTCTCAACCTTGATCATATTAAGTCGTGGACACCGTTTGCGCTCACATTAACTGAAGCAAGTTGTTTGCATACTGTTGGAAAATCATTCAGGCGCACCTGGTTGAGTGACTTCTCCTAAATGAAACAAAAGCCTCTGTTTTGCATATTGATAATTTGACATCTCACACAGACACAAAGTGTTGTTGTTGCAATGTGTTTACCCTGTCCACATGTGTGACACGCGTGACCTGGGCGCGGTCCAATCATTGTTTCTCATTTCAATGCCACAGTTAAATTTGCATCTGCAAACTCAAAGCTGAAGAAATAGGTCTAAGCTTGACAAATAAGCGTAGTGGAAATCATTGGACCAAACTGAGAGTGTAATAAATTAAGGAGAACGCTGTCAGCAGCACTGAGACGTTCTGCAGAATGGAAGGTGTAGCTGTGCAGAAAACCTCCCAAAAATCCATTCCGGAGATTTATTTTCCATGTTGTGTTGCAACAAATTTGTGTCCTCATTTATTTGAATTGTAAATCTGGGCCAGACGTTATTTGTGGTGCAGTTCCCAAATCAGAAATGATGAGGAGATGTAGGCACACATGCGAAAACACATGCCAGTCGCATAAACACAGCATTATGTTAAAATCTGGTATGAAAAATTTGTCTGACCAGCTAGGAGGGAAAAATCTGTCTCAGAACAGTTTTGGTTGAATTGAATGAGTTAAAATCAGTCATAAGGCCTGTTCACTCCAAGGACAATAACTATAATAAAGAAAAATACATTTTAAAAATGAAAAAAAAAAAATCTTTAGAAGTAAACATACACAATTATGCCGCAAGAAACAACTGATTTTATACTAATTTAATTCCTAAATTGCTCATTAGACCAATTTAAGCTTTTATGCAACTGACAAATAAATAAATAAATAAATAATGATAAGTCTTAATGGTATAGTTCAACCATAAAATTCTGACATTAATTACTCACCCTCATGTCTTTCCAAACCCATAAGACCTTCATTCATCAACACAAATTAAGATATTTCTGGCTAAATCCGAGTCAAGAGTTTTCTGACCCTCCATAGACAGCAACACAAGAAATTGAAACAATAGTCTGTTTCATCAGTGGTTCAACCTTAATGTTATGAAGCTACGTGAAACATTTTTGTGTGCAAAGAAAAATATATATATATTTTTTTTCTAATTTTATGAGAATAAGGAAGTTTACACCACAACTACAAACCGATGTATAATTTCCCCCCCCTTTTTTTCCCAGTTGATAACTGACAAAAATTTTGAACCAATCAGAATTGACTCAACTTTAAAAAGCTTAAATGTTATGAAATAGAATTTTATCGTCCACTGTGTAACAAATATTTTATAAGACACAAAACTACAAGGCGGCTGGATGAGGTATTTACCTACAGTGTTAGGGGGTAACGCATTACAAGTAACACAAGTTACATAATCAGATTACTTTTTAAGTAACTAGTAAAGTAATGCATTACTTTTTAATTTACAAGAAAATATCTGAGTTACTTTCTCAAAAAAATAAGGCAACTTTTGTTTTCCCATTTATTCACTGACATCTCTCCCATGTCTCCCATGTTGTAAGAAATTGGAATCGAGGTGTAGACCAGAGGCGCTTCCATCAGCCTGAGGTTTAATAATTTCACTTTCTGTGTGAATGGGCTTTTACAATTGGCAAAAATATAGCTTTTGGATTTTTGTTATTAAAAGCCCAGCCCAGGCGATAAAAATGTAACATTAAAGTAAAAAAGTAACATGCATTACTTTGCAAAAAAAGTAAATAAGTAACACAATAAGTTTTATGTTTTCATGGAATAACACAATTTTGTAATGAATTACTTTTAAAAGTAACGTTCCTTGACACAGTCCACTGTAGGTAACTTACAGAGTACTTACAAATGTCTTCAATCGTTTGTCAACGATGAAGCAGCATCGACTTTATTGACCATGAAGCTTGTAAAAGATACTGTGCCACAGGTAAAGATGATTTATATCCATTTCTATATGTGATGCGATCTAGGAAAACCCAACACATAGTGAAATTTGACCTTTTTTAAGTTTTTATATCATTTGAAAGCTCAATTCAAGCCCTTTCCAACATTTGTCCATAGCTTGAACGTAACAAAAGTTATTGCTAGCTTAAGTTGGCTGATAGCTATGATTTTCAAGAATGGAATTTTTTTTAAAAAATGGGTGAGACGGGTTTTACTTTTTACTCTTTTACTTTTTAACCAGAGCTGTTTGTCAAGTCAGGAGCACTATACTGCATCATTACACTACAGTCTGTTTTCCGTTGTTTATCATGGGCATAGTCTCTGAACTTTTGATCACCCCTTTATGTTACTGTTCATGTACCTGTGCATATTACTGACCGTCATCGGACTCCTCCTCTTTAGTAATTTCATCATCCAATCCTTCATCTCTGGATGTGAAATTGTCCATTATAACATCGTTTAGGGCACTGACATCACCAAGATTGAGCAGATTGAAACCAGTAAGATCATTTAAATGAGCAGCTACGGTACTTCAGTACTTCAGACTATGCTCCGCAATCTCACATTATTAATACATAATACTTTGCGTGCTGTAGTGTACACAGGACTGGCAGGGAATGTGCACTGATACATCTCCACAGCGTGTTCTGAACATAAGAGAAAGAGTCTTTTCTGCTTGCTGCAGTAAAATTGCTATTTTTCTGCACTAAACAAATGAATTTTGCCATGATACACAAGATGTTACAGAATTTTTCAAAAAATTTACATTCAACCTATTTTTCAAATTTTCTGAAAATGTCCCTGCATGACATCCAACAGGTTTTCCCAGATCACTTCACATATATTTCCAAAACCGTATCCACCTTATTTTTCCCATAAGAGTAGTTGTGGCCATTTGTAAATGTTATGGGTCTGACTTCCGGTCTTATCCGCGTCCAGCTATTTTTAGCTTGTTTGCTTGTTTTGCTGTCTTTATAGTTATCATTCTTATTGTAAACGGGCCTTCAAACAATAAAAAAAACTGATGACTAACTTAATACTACTAGTCTCAGCCATTTATATAACAGGTCCCCATGAAGTCTTAATTCAAGTTTGCGCTTGTGTGTCTGGGGTCGTACCTGTATTGTGGGTGGAGTGCGGTGTTTTCTCGTGGTGGTGGTGGACATGGTAGTAGTGGTCTCGATAAAGGTGGTGGACATCTCCGGCGGGAGGGCTGTGGTTCTGGCTGAACCTGCGGAGGGAACCTCCCCCACCAGGCGGACGCTGCCATTGATTTTGATGTTAGGGTTGCCCTGAGCCGCCATGTTGAGCACTTTTAGGCCGTTGTAGTAGAGTCCAGAGAGCTGGCCCTGAAATGGCCTCTTGCGGTCTGAACCACCAATTGTTATCGTGGCCTGGGTGTTGAATATCGTTAACTGCCGCCCTGAGGATGCAAGAAAGATCCAGAACATTTCTTGGTTATGGCTCAGTAAGAGCACAAAATGTCTTGTTCAGCAACAAGATTCATGGCTGTTTTGGGCACTTAACCTACCCAACCAAAGTACAATGACTTAGATGGTTGTGCTGGATCACTATGGCTTAATTTTCTTCCGAAATGCTCAGGGTTATACTACCATGAGACACGTCGTAAACATTTGGAGGGCCAGACTATAAACCAGAGCCATTATGTCTCCCTGAATGAGTCTAGCTACAAGCTCATGATGGCTGCAGTAAGTTTTACTATAATAGTCTCTTTGAGAAGAGATCAACCATACTATTAAAAAACAAAATGACTGGCAAATGAATGCATTCTGAAATAATTATTACATTCTTACTGTAAAAAGACTAAAAAAAGGTCACTGAAAATGGTGGGACATAAATAAAAAATAAATAAATAAATACATGCTTATATACCAAATAATATTTTGGATACATTTTGAAACAGCAACATCGTATTTAAGATAATTTTGATGTCTCTTGATAAAATAAAGAGGATTCATTTGTGCTGACATTCTAGCAATCATCTCTGATGAATATTAATGCAGAATTGTTGCTATTTTCAAAATTAATGACAGGTGAAACATTTTCAAACATGTTTTGTCATTTGTCTCAAGAATTAGTGAAAATAACAGACACAATATCCTGTGGTTGAGAATAAATGCTTTGCAGCATGACACAGATCATAACAATTCAGAAAAAATGAAGCAAATAAATAAACAATTTCTGGTCTAAATGAGTCCAGAAATCATCACTTCATGATTATAATAAATAAAAAAAAAATGCTAATTTCGTGAGTAATTCCAGTGATTATAATGAGGAGGTCTCCTGATGATATGCAATTAATGTCTGAAACAGTAATCATGCTGTCTTTTTTCTCGGGTTATACTTCCTGTGCATCCACAAGCTGCTGCCTGTAACAGCTTTTGTCTGTCCATCTTCCCTTATATCAGCCAGAAATTCAAGTGACATTTATGTTCATGTTAATTTGTTTTAATGTTTACAGGGTTAAAGGTTTACTAGGCCAATATTGAATCTTTAAGCAATGTATGTATTATTTAGTCTGACTTTAAGATCAGCATAAAGATCAGTGAGCATTGAAAAGGCAAAACAAAAGCAAAAATGTGATGGGTGCAACAGTATATACAATATAATTATTTATCTTATTATAAATAATACATTTAGCTAAAGATGGTGAAGTGTATATATATTCAAATAAAAAATAAAAACACATTAAAAAGGAGGAAGTTACCTTTCTCCTGAAGCCACTCCTCTACGGGCCGGGCATATTTGAAAGGAATTTTCTTATTGGCCATTTGAATTCTCTCATTATCGCTGTTACCTTGGAAGTTTAAAAGACATCTTTAAGAATCAATAATCACTCATAATGTCAATATTTTATATTTTAAGTTATTTAAACACTTTTAGAAGAGTTTAGTCATGTAAATTTATGTTTTTTTTAACTGTTTGTGTTCATAGTTAAATTTTCTTTTTTTTCCTCCAGTAATGAAACACTATTTAAACTGCATGTCTACTCCATCTTCTCTTGTAATTAAATCAGTCATCACCAGAGTTGATAAAAACATATTTATAATAAATTTGGTTCATCTGTAAGAGATGCGTAATGAATGCCAGCAGATTAGCTGCCTGCGGTCAATCCATCTATCCATCAAAAGATACACTCTTTCATGCTTCACATACTTATAATTATATACACATTTATCTGTTGATTGCTAATGATGCCGGTCAATATTTACAATTTTTCACACAGAAAACCACATCAATAGTCATAATCACACAGCACCATTGACAAGCAAGAACTAGACAGCAGCTGCTTCTGTTTTCCAAAGCCACGGAAATTATATAGTTGTGAAATCATGTTTGATGAATGAGCTGGTACCGATGGGATGCAAAAGCGAGTCGCAGGCCTCCACTCACAAGATGCGTCGGGGGATGTTTGTTTTAATGGCAAGCCCAAAGAGCCGTGCTGATATTCCATCCGATTGTAAGCTCGTGGAGACGCAGCTGGAGGCTGATCAGAGGGGGTTCTGGATGTCGTTTGAGGACAGGGGGCCGCAGCGTCGTGCTGTTTCAACAATGACTTGGAGTGCTAAGGGTGGCACGACACTGTTGGATGTTGTGTGAGCCAAATTTCAGGACTCCAAGGAGGGGGGTACCAGGGGGCCAGCCTAAAGGGAGCCTCCATCATTGGCAGAGCTGTCTTCAGACAGCAGGAAGCGCAACCAATACCCTCAAAACCCGGGAATTCGAGTCACACACATCTGAGGCCCAAACGCTCAGAGGCAGCCTCTGAGAGGAACGCCAAGAAAACACAACAAAAGTTTTAGATTTGTTTCACAAAAAGGGACAAATGAGTTCTGAGACAACTCTACTAGCAACTGTATCTTCTTTTGTGTAACACAGAAGACAGAAAGTCACACAGGGTTGGAACAAAGAGTAATATATATCATGCATATATTTATATATCATGCCTATATTTATTTTCTGGCAATCCATCAAAAAAAAAAAAAAAAAAAAAAAGCTTGGAAAAAAATGTGTTAACGCTAATTAAATTAAGACATAAATGTCACACTGTACCTTTACAGTGTACTATACATAGTTACTATAGTTCACTATAACTAAACTAACATTAAAACTAAAACCATAAATAAAATAAAAAATCTGAGAAAATAACTGTACTAATTAAGACATAAATATCAGTATTGTAATTTTACAGTGTTATACAGTTAACTAAAATTTTAAATGAAATAAAAAGCTAAAACCATGAAAAATAAATAAGCCATAAAATAAAATAAAAATTAAAATATTTTAATAAAATTAAAAAAAAATCCTGATGATTGAATGTTTATAATTAAGACATACATATCAGTATTGTAATTTTACATAGTTACTGTAGTTGACTAAAACCACAAATAAAATTCAAAAAATAAATAAATAAATAAAAGTGGAATGAAAATTAAAAATTTGAGAAAATAACTTAAGACAGAAATATCAGTATTAACTTAAAACTTATAATGAAATTAAATCATAATGAAATTAAAATCATAAAAAAGAAAATCAAACTAAAAAAAAGGTGAATGAAAATCTAAATTTGAAGAAAATAAAAATAAAATATTAAAAGCCTGACGATTAAATGATTCTAAAATAAAAAAAAAGACATGAATTAAATTAAAACAAACATATCAGTATTGTATTTTTACAGTATATTATACATAGTTAATAAAACAACAACTAAAACTGCAAGTGAAATTAACTAAAACAATAAAAAATAATAAAATAAAAGTTGAATGAAAATAAAAAATCTGAGAAAATAACTTGATGTACTAAAATTAAAAAAGACATGAATTAAATTAAGACAAATATCAGTATTGTAATTTTACAGTACTATACATAGTTACTATAATTAACCAAAATCTGAAATGAAATTAAAACTAAAACCATAAAAAATAATTCTAATAAAATAAAAATGAAAAAAGTTTCATTAATGAAAATCAAAAGTCCAAGAAAATAACTTGATGTACTAAAAATAAAATTCAATTTAAAAAAGCCTGATGATTAAATGTTTATAAAAATAAGACATTAATTAAAGACATAAATATCAGTATTAACCAAAACTTCAAATTAATTACAACTAAAATATGAAAAAAAACCCTGAAAATATTTTTTTTATTGTCTTATTTATTTATTTTTTTTTTACTGACAGATATTTTACAGTTTGCCTTTATGGAAAAATGTTGTGTACCCAATTGTGAACACCCACGTTTTTCACTATTTAGAGCAAAGTAAAAAGTAATCTCTCTTTTTTCTCTCTCTCTCTCTCTCTTTTTTCTATGCAGAAGCACTCCCTACCAAAATCAACCCAATCATTCTAGAATGACCTTTCCAAAATATACCTATTCAAGTCATCTGCTGGAAACTCCTGTATTTTTTCATATTGCAGAATTAAAATGATTAAAATGACAGTTTTATCCACTATCATGAAGCCCTAGAGTAAATGACAGAATTTGCATTTTTAGCAAACTATGCTTTTTATCGTGCCACTAACAAAGTAACCCCAGTTAAAGCCACCCGTGTGACCTAACCTGCAATCCTTGTGTTACAAGTACAGACAGTTAACCATGTGGCGGCACCACAGACAGATGTTGCAGGTGGCTAGCAAGGGACTCTAACAGTGGACGTGTGGGAGGGCAGTGGGACAAGAAGAGAGCAGATGGAGAGAACGAATGGGATGCTTATTATCAGCGGAAAGAGGCAGTACAGCCGACTGAGGCCATGACCTCTCTCAAATTCACACACATGGATCGCACCACACATGGTTTTTCCTCCATTCCCAGCTATTATATTCCCAAGTCCCAAATTCAGTTTTACCCTTGTAAAGAATGTGTTGTGCTCTAAAAAGATCCTCAAGAGAGGCCATGTCAACTGCTATCATTCTAAGCTCTGCTAAGGTGTTAGTGGTGGCACAACAGGGTAGTCTGATGGTGGAAACTCATTAAAGATGGGCTCATCCAGAGCTCTGGCTCTGTAATAAGCATCACAACCCTGGATCCTACAAATAAAACCTCATATACAGAGAGTTTAAAGGAATATTTCATCCAAAGATTACTGTCATCATGTACTCGCCCGCATGTTGTTTTCAAACCTTGTATGAGTTTCCTTTTGAAGACTGTATTGATTAAACAATAAAAGTGAATGGGGTCCAAAATAAGACATTTCACATAAAAGACGTTTACATGTAGTCCACAAGAGAAAATAATAGTTGAATTTACAAAAATGACCTCGTTCAAAAGTTTACATCCCAAATGTAAATTCATAAATTCCTTGTTTGTCCTGAACAGTTAAACTGCCAGGTGTTCTTCAGAAAAATCCTTCAGGTCTCACAAATGATTTGGTTTTCCAGCATTTTTGTGTATTTGAACCTTTTCCAATTTTTGTATTTGAAGATCAGGGTAAATTTAACTTATTTTGTCTTCTGGGAAACATGTAAATATCTTCTATAGCCTCTGAAAGATAGTACTCAATGAAAAAAAAAAAGGCATAATAAGAAAAATGTACACTTTCCATTCTGTTCAAAAGTTTTCACCCCCGGCTCTTAATGCATTGTTTTTTCTTCTGGAGCATCAGTGAGCATTTGAACCTTCTGTAATAGTTGCATATGAGTCCCTCAGTTGTCCTCAGTGTGAAAAGATGGATCTCAGAGTCATACAATCATTGTTAGAAAGGGATTCAAATACACAAAAATGCTGGAAAACCAAATCATTTGTGAGACCTGAAGGATTTTTCTGAAGAACACCTGGTAGTTCAATTCCAACTTCCAAACAATGAATTTACGGATGTAAACTTGGGATGTAAACTTTTGAACAAGGTCATTTTTATAAATTCAGCTATTATTTTCTCTTGTGGACTATATGTAAACATCTTTTATGTGAAATGTCTTATTCATGTCAGTACTAAATAAACAATAACATGCAATTTTGTATAATCTCTCTTATTTTGGTAAAATAATTAACATTTTGAAGATTCTGAAATCATACTAAATATATAAAATATTATAGTAAATAATTATAAATTAAGTAATAGGTTAAATTTTAAAAAAGATAAAATGCCAAATGTTGAATGATGATTCTAAAACATGAATAAGTATTGTAATAGCATATACATAATACTAAAATAACACTGCAGTAATATTTTAAAACACTGAAACATACTTTTCAAATCTCTTCAACGGTGTGTGGAAGAAATAAACAGATGAGTTAAAACTATGGTGTGTGAGATGAAGGTTCAAGCTCAGCCTGAGCTGTGCCTTATTTCTGTTTTCTTCTCTTCTTTTCATGCCTATCTAAGCATTACATAAACCAAATTATTTTATATTGAAAAGCAAAAATGTAAAATATTTTAGGAGCTTTGTTGTAGTTTTTTTTGGGGGGGGGGGGGCAGTGGGGTTAGGGATGGAGGACTGCCTGTTCACAGACATTTGTGGATTTGTGCTGCTTTGATCCAGCAGTACAGAGGGCATGACACCTTTTCTCACTCCTGAGAACATGAAAGGCTCTTTGAAAATGAAACAGCACTAGGAGGTGTTAACATGGCACAGGATCACACGCTGCGGGGGAGTTTTCCTCCTACTGTGATTAAGTTTCACAAACACATACAAGAATGTGAGATATCTGTGCATTTTAATTCCCTTTAATTCTAAATTAGAGGAACCCTTAATGGCTCAGCGGTAGCACGAGTGCGCGCCAGAGAAACCCTAGACTGCTGCCACATTTAAAATGTATGAGGTATTTCATAGAAATTGTTATATTTTTGTATAATTAGGCATGATAAGTGCAGCTCGCTCTCTATGGCAAAGGCTGCTAATAACAACAACTCAAAATAATTCATGAGAACAACCATGTGATTGTGAACATTCTCCCCTTTGTAATCCAGCAGCGTTTGTGTGCAGTTGCTATCGCCGAGTGATAAATTGCTACGGGACACTATTGCCGTCTCGCTGAAAACAAATATAGCTTATTGCATGAAACCGTCGGCCTTGCCAAGTACTATTTGAGCCACCGAAAAAAATATCTCCTCATAAACACTACTGTGTTGAGTTTCACAGTGACAAATTATTGCTATTTTGTGTCTTTTGTTGGGAAAAATCATTGAGAGAAGGCAAAACAAAAAAACTCAAAATGAGTTTAAGGGACCTAATCCACTTACAGAAAAGCACTAATGATGCTGAAAATGTAGCTTTGTATCACAGGAATAAATTACATTTTAAAATATATTCACATAGAAAACAGTTATTTTAAATTGAAATATTTGACAACAATTTTTTTTCTGTATTTTTGATCAAATAAATGCAGCCTTGATGCGCATAAGAAATGTTTTTAAAAAGATAAATATAAATATATCATATGTACCAATAATGACAAAAGCACATAACTACTAAAACTAAACTTGAATTAAAATTATTAGTACATTGAAATAAAACTTGCATTATCAAGTAATACCACCAATTTTGACCCTAATATTTTTGGTCACACAGTAGTACAATAAATTTGAAAAGGGAATTAAAATTAAACTACTTTTGAATTACATTTATATTATATTTATATTGATAAACTGAAATATTTAAAAACAATGCAAACATTAATAATAATAATGAGAAAAGCACATAACATAACAATTAATTAAAACTAAACAAATTACAACTGAAAATATAAAATTAAAAGCGAATTCGAAATATTAATAAATACTATATTTAGTACTTTAAGTATTATCGAATAATACCACTAATGTGACAGCACCCTAATATTTGTTTGGTGACACAGTAGTAAGTACAATAATTCTGGAAATGTAAATTATATTAAGATCAACATGAAATCGAGTCTATTTTTGAATTATATTGTTTTATTTGAATCATACTTATATAAATAGAAATAGTTTTACAAATCTAAAAATTAATAATAATGACAAAAGCACATAACTAAAACTAAACAAATTAAAATTATGCACAATAAATTTGGAAATTAAATTACTTTAATTATATATATATATATAGATAAATAGAAATATTTGTAAATGTCTCAAATTTACAAATAATAACAAAAGCGCATAACATAATTACTAAAACTAAAATATACATACAAAAATATACAAATAAAAGCTAGTTCTAAATATAATAAATATTATATTACTACTTAAATAACATTGAAATAAAACTTGTTTTATAAATAAAAAAAGCAGCACCATTTTTGATAGCACCATAATATTTATAATATCACACAGTAATATGTACAATCAATTTGGAAAAGTGAATTAAATTAAAATCAACCTGAAATCAAGTCTACTTTTGAATTATAATATTACATTTTAATTATATTTCTATAGATAAAATGAAATATATATATAAAAAAACCAAACATTAATAATAATGACAAAAGCACATAACATAATTAATTACAACTAAACTTAAATTAAAATGAAAAATAAAACTGAAAATATACAATTAAAAGCTAATTCTAAATATTAATAAATACTATATTTAGTACTTAGAACATAGAAGTGAAACTTGTATTATCAAATAATACCACCAATTTTGACAGCACCCTAATATTTGTTTGGTCATGCAGTAGTAAGTACAATATTAATTTAATTATATTAAAATCAACATAATAATCAAGTCTATTTTTGAATTATATTGTTATATTTGAATCATACTTGTATAGATAAAAATCTAAAAAAAAATGAATTTTAAATTATATTTATATAGATGAATAGAAATATTTGTAAATGTCTAAAAATGACTAATAATGACAAAAGAACATAACATAATTACTAAAACTAAAATTAAAATATGCAAATAACTATTTAAATAACATTGGAATAAAACTTGTTTTATAAAAAAAAAAAAAAAAAAAAAAAATTGATAGCACCATAATATTTTTTTGGTCAATGTACAATCAGTTTGGAAATGTGGATTAAATTAAAATCAACATGAAATCAAATCTACTTTTGAATTACTTTACTATATTTATATAAATGAAAAAAAAATATATATATAATAATGACAAAAGCATATAACAATTACTATAAAACTAAACTTGAATTAAAATTCAAATGAAAATTGGACATATAAAAATAAAAGCAAATTCTAACTATTAATAAATACTATAAGAGTACTAACATAATAACATAATAAACTAACATAAATAACATTGAAATAAAACACCAATTTTGATATTTGCACCATAATATTTTTTGGTCGATTTGTAAATGTGAATTAAATTAAAAATCAACATGAAATCGTGTCTACTTTTGATTTATATGCATATAAATATCATGTTTCTTTCAGAAATATAAGTAAAAAGGGCTGCATGTTGACTTTCTCCCACAAAATGGGGTATAGTCTCACTTGAGACATCATTTTATTATTTCAAGCCAGAGCTAAATGAGCACTGAAAGATCAAATCTGCGGTCTCCTGCATGAAAACTCGAAGAACTAAATATGTCACTCTGTCCACACTTAATACACCTTTAACTTTGACAAGGAGAAATTCTGAAATGTAAAACACTCGACTCTCATCTCGTCTAATTCTCCCTCTCCAGCTTTTTCTGCGCTCTCTCCCTGAGCACTCTTCTTACACTTGGCTTGTATCTCAATCGCAAGAGTCTTTCTGCACATTATCTCGCTCCAAACACATCCCCAAATAAGAAATGCGACTCCAGAGGATCGTCCCTCAGCATCCGAGGAGACAATGAGAGTGGGAACATTTATCCGACCATCCTTGGTGGTTTCATTTAATCGTGGGATTAGAAAGACAGCTCATATTGAAAGCTTATCTCTCTCCCCCTCTGGAGAGATTTATAAGGGCAACAGATTTTGTTTTTGATACGAGTAATTGTATTTGGCTCATAGGATACACAAGTATCTGTTTCGCACATACGAACCCTGTCTTGAATCTTTTTTGTGATAAAAGGTTCCTTCTTTGTCAAAAATGCAATCTTGTCTTTTTGTTTTGAGAGATAATTGTCTTCTCGCATTGCAGTCGAGCGGCTGGCTCCATCCACACTCCAAAAGAGACGAAGGATTGCTTATCGTGAAATATGTGCCGCTCACTGCTATGGGACTCGATCAGATTACAGGAGATGGTCAGGTCTTTGTAGATGCTATGTTGCTTCTGAGATGCTCGATAACATTTTCTTTCTATTTTAGCATGAGGTTTCTGAGGACTTACGAACTGCCTTCTGGTAAGACATGCTCAAGGAAAGAAAGGAAAACATTTCTGGTCATCTTACGTGAGTCATACTAAAGGGGAAAAAACTCATTCATATTAAACAGGATTGCAAAATAAACAGAGGATAATGGAGACACGCAAAAGCAGACAGAGCAGGTGGAGCTCTTTTACTGCAATTTACTGCATCAGGAATAAGCCTGACTTTAGCATCAAAACTCAGTCTCGAGAGGGGGAAAAAGCCCCATAGTGCTTTAACAAAAGAAAGGATATGCAACCTTACAGAGAGGTTACAAAAACAACAAGGATTTGCAGTCAAAAACATCATGCACACCATCCAGACATTAGCATTGAGGTGGCGCGACATGTTATGTGTGCTTGCTGATTTAGAAGTCATTGAACGGAAATGGTGTTCCTAAAGCGGGGCACCATGGGACCCTAAAGCATCATTTCTGAGCTTGCTTCAGCAACTGCACGGATGACACAGCATGTGGTAACCACATATGATTACACCTGTGAGCTCAATCTCTGCACAATCACACATAATAGGGTGCTGTAACTGCCATTTATGAAAAAAAAAAAAAAATACATCTAATGGCTTCACACTTAACATATTCAAAAAAGATTGGCAAAGAATTTAAAATGACTTTTCAAAAGCAGAATAAAAAAATATTTTTAATGTTATAATATTATACATTTTATAAATTAATTATTATCATATTATCATAATTATTATTATTATTATAATTAAAAACTGCATTATATATATATATTTACATATAGTACTGTCTATGTGTTTAAATAAATCCAAAGATATTTTAAATATGTTTATTAGTGTTTTTTTTTTGTTTTTTTACTTCCAAATTGTTACCTGCCATTTGATTGTAATCGTGAAATTTACCTTCAATTTCTGAGTAAGAACTACTTCAAAGTAAATCTATGGAAGCCCGTTTCCACCACTAATAACAACAAGAACAACAAAAATCTCACAATTCTGATGTTTACTTTTCTTTACATTGTTATACAAACGTGCAATTCTGACTTTTTTTTTCTCAGAATTGTGATATAAATTCACAATTGTGAGTAATAAATTTGCAGTTCTAAAGAAATTATATCAGAATTGCGAGATATAAACAGGCAATTCTGATTTTTCTCAAAATTGTTATACAAACGTGCAAAAATGACTTTTTTTCTCAGAATTATGATATAAATTTACAATTGTGAGCAATAAATTCACAAATCTAGGAAATTATATCAGAATTGCGAGATATAAACAGAGAGTTCTGACTTTTTTCTCAGAATTGTGATATAAATTCACAATTGTGAGTAAAATATTCGCAATTCTAAGAAATTATATCAGAATTGCGAGATATAAACAGGCAATTATGAGTTTTTTTCTCTGAATTGTGATATAAATTCACAATTGTAAGTAATAAACTTGCAATTCTAAAAAATTAAATCAGAATTGCCTCTGAATTGTAATATAAATTCACAGTTGTGAGTAGAATTGTGAGATATAAACAGGCAACTGACATTTTTCTCAGAATTGCATGATATAAACTCGCAATTGCAAGTCATAAAGTCAGAATTGTGGGATATAAACTTGCAATTGTCACTTATAAAAATAGACTTTTTCTCACAATTGCAAGTGTATATCTAGCAATTTTGACTTTATAACTTGCAATTGAATGTTTATATCACACAATTTTGCCTGTATAACTTTTGCCTGTGTAAAAAAAAGTCAGGACTGCAAGATGTGAACTAACAACTGCAAGAAAAGAAATTAGAATTGTGAGATAAAGTCACTTCAGTTGCTGAAATGGGCTTCCATATAAATCGTATTGTCGCTTTTTACAGTGTGGAAAAAAAGGAGTTGGACAGTATAAACTTGTCTTATTCCAAAAAATATATATGAATAAATGAATGCACTAAACCACTGCACCACATCTGCATGCAGTATTACAGCACAAAAACAACAACAACAACAACAACAACAAAAAAAAAAAACTATATGTGACCCTGGACCACAAAACCAGTCATAAGTGTCTTTTTTTTTTTTTTTTTTTTAATTGAGATTTATACATCATCTAAAAGCTGAATAAATAAGCTTTCACTGATGTATGCTTGATTAAGAGAGGACAATATTTGGCCAAAATACAACTATTTGCAAATCTGGAATCTACATTTAGAGAAAAGCGCCTTTTAAGTTGTCCAAAGGACGTTCTTAGTAATGCATATTACTAAATCACAAATTAAGTTTTGATATATTTATGGTAGGAAATTCACAAAATATCTTCATTGAACATGATCTTTACTTAATATCCTAATGATTTTGGCATATAAGAAAAATCGATAATTTTGACCCATACAATGTATGTTTGGCTATTGCTACAAACATACCTGTGCTACTTAACACTGGTTTTGTGGTCCAGGGTCATATACAGTTTACTAAAAAATGTAATATATGGTCTAAATAGCAAGTGGAACCAATTTGAGATATAAATTAAGTTATTATCATTCTTTAACATGCAAACAAGCCTTTCAATGCAAATTAGGCTGCTTTAGATTGTACTTTATTACATATTAAATATAGATTGCACTTTAAAACAAATATTAAAGCAGATACATAAATACCGTATCTAACCAATAAAACAAAAACAAATGTGAGGTCAAAATAGCACTTTTTAGTAGTTTAAATCAAGAGCATCCTGGTGAATGAAGTGAACCTGGACTAACAGTTTCCAGCAGGGTGTGCAACAAAAGATAGAAAATGAGAGAACTGAATATCTCTACCAACCTCGCTGATGGTACAAAAATGATACAGTGATTTGACTGAAGTATGGCGGTCTGAACCACTGTCAGTGCTATAGCAGAATAGCAGCGCCCATCGCACATAATCGTCTACCATTTTCCCTGCTGTCATTCGCTATTACCCAGCCTGGGTCCTGGAACTGCCAAAGCAGCTACAGGGACATCAAAAAGCCTCTGCACAGCCATAAAGAAAGAAGTCATCTTCTTCTCAACACACACACACAAAGATGCGGACATGGACACACATCGCCGAGCCATCATATTGCGTACACGTGTGTCAAAAATGATATAACATCCCCTCCGTGTTTCTTGTCGTAACCCCTGTCCCACGAATACGCTTGTCTCTTGAACATAGCATCAAGCTGCCGTCTGATTGACACACTCTGACATTTCCTGCCAAACTGCAGGGGTATGTGGGACAGTTTAGGGCTGCAGCCAGAGTGATAAAGATTTGGACTGATTCCATTTGCTCTTGCTCTATTTTGGTAGGGAAAAGGTATTTCGTTTTCCCTCACCTCTACCATGCAGGTTATTTTGTTTGCTGTTTGGCTTAACCAATAAAAAAAGGTTGAGAATATTGAAATAGTATACTTTTAGAACTAAATAAATTAAGAAATAGCATTAAAAATAAAATCAAAAACTAATATCATTGGTACTAGACAAAAAGGTAGGCATATCTATGGAAGCCTTTTTCTGCCACTGAATAAAAAATAAAGCAAAAGGTAATTGTGACTTTTTATCTCACAATTCTGACTGCTTATCTTTGAATTTTCTCAGAATTGTAAGATATAAACAAGTCCAATTCTGAGGGGAAAGAAAGAGTGATATGTTCTCAAAGTTGTACGTTTATATCTCACAATTCTGATTTAATAAACCGCAAATGAAAATCGCAATTCTGAGAAAAAAAAAAAAATCAGAAGCGTGAGTTTATATCTCGCAATTCTGACTTTAGAACTTGCAGTTACAAGTTTATATGTCACAATTCTAAGAAGAAAAAAAAAAAAACTCTAAACTGCGAGTAAATGTCAGAATTGTGAGATAAAATAAATACCTTTTTTACTTTTTATTCAGTGGCGGAAACAGCCGTCCATACCTTTTAACACTATAATGTATTACATCAGATGATGTTGTGGTTGCTTATATAACATAAAGATATGAAAGAACCACAGTGAGGCTTAAGACCCCATCTTACCTGAGGCTGACTAGCAGAGATGGAATCAAAGGACTAAACTACAAATCTCTTTGGATATCACCCGAGCTACTAGAGAAGTTCACTGTGTGATGGATGAGATTCGGCGGAGGAATTAATCCTCCTTCTATTTATTACCCTTTAAAATACCATCTAAATGGAAAACCCATTAAATCTACACTGCAAAAAATGCTTTTATTACTTAGATTTTGTCTTGTTTCCAGACAAAATATATTAAAAAATCTTAAATCAAGAAGGATTTTCTATCAAAATAATCCGCCAATGGAGTAAACAAAAAACATAATTTATTGTTTAATACGGAATGTCATTGAAAAGTTCGGACGAATTAATCAAAAGTATGTCATCAAATATCAATTTGGACTAGTATCTGTAAATATTAAGCTGCAAAAAGACTATTTATATATGAATCTTTACTACACACGTTGTATGTAGTATGTCGTATTTCAGTTTCATCTCATGTCTTAATAAATGAGGACATAAATGCATGAACAACATCTCCTGAACTGCTCTGAAGAGTCACTTCATTAGCATTTGGCCATTTCATTTGAGTAAATTGTATTATTAGTTTCCAGCCACAGCTAATCTAATCTAGCCACAAGCAGCGTCAGTTACAGGTATTCACGACAATCCATCAAAATAAGCTCAGTTTAACTTGAAGATGTATATGACAGAAGTATATTTTTAATATTTAGAATGTACTTACTACTACTACTACTACTACTACTACTACTGAAATATTAATAAAACTTTATTTTTTTTAAAGAAATAATAACACAGTAGAAAATTTAAAATTGGAAAAAAAAAAAAAAAAAAAAACTGAACGCAGAAAAATAAAAACGGAAAAAACAGAATTTTGAAAAAAAAAATGGAATTTGGGAAAAATTTAAATGGATTTCATCTCATTTCAAACAGAAAATAAGATTATTTTGCTTAACCCATTGACACATTATTTTGCTTGACACACTTAATGTTGACTTGTTTTTTCTGAAAACAAGACAATGATTTTTACAACAATTGTTAAAAACCATTATCTTCAACATTCCTCTGAATTAAACTGCTGTATTATAATTGGAAATGCTCTAAATGCCCGGAAAGGG
The DNA here is from genome assembly GCA_033026305.1 of Cirrhinus molitorella. NCBI lineage: Eukaryota > Metazoa > Chordata > Actinopteri > Cypriniformes > Cyprinidae > Cirrhinus > Cirrhinus molitorella. The sequence continues at coordinate 26,731,155 of CM065135.1, read as the reverse complement.
TTAAAACAGATCTCGGGCAACACCATTCAATACGCTTTGTGTTTGAATGCCGTTAGCGTATCAGTGACAACGTGAGATAATTCTTCACAAGACTTAGCATCTGCGGTTTTCTAAATATAACGTCTTATGGCTTGCAGTTGTTAGTCCAAGGTACAGTTCCTTGAAAAGAACTTGCTTATCTGGCTCTTGCAGTAAGTTAGAAAACTACATTTCCACCCCATAAGTCCATTATATGGTAAAGTGAAGGGAACGAGAGAAGATTGTGCTGATTTTCAACTTTAGATTGCCAGCCGCAGCCTAAATAATAGACATTGTTGCACTTCCGTTCAGCATTTTCTGGAAAAATCCAAGCAAATCCAGCCAAAAAAGACCTCCTTGCCTACAACCGACGAGTAATACTAGCAAAAGAAATACATCTTATGCTTACTCATATTTGTTAGCCGTTACCGGAGGGTGTGCGAATTGTGTTAGGACATGTGGCGGCACTTGGCTCAGTATTTCTAGTAAAGCGAATAGACAAGCACAGCACAATTTATTCTCAAAGTGAAGCTCTCTGAGTATTCTGCACATGGCCTCGGGTTACGTTGTAATGACAGTCATAAGCTTTAGGTGGCCGCGCTTGTGGCCCTGTAGACATCTCTGCTTGACCCCTCGGGACCCATGGGAGATAAATAGGCAGTGTGCTTGAAAGACGCAACGAGCTAACTTGCCCTTGCTATTTGTATGTGCTTAGCGCAGCAAGGTAAGGCATAATAACTTGGCAAAAGTACAGCTCTGGAACCGATGTGGCGAAACTATTAGGCATTAGTTCTTTGACGCATTAAGAAAATAAAGCACAGATGTTGAGCGCGGTTCAGTGCTCTCCATGGGTCTTCAGGAACCTGCTTCATTTAGCCTGTAAATTAAATAAAGGATAGCATGGCAGCGCACCAAAAACTCGCAATATCACTTGAGGACTGCCGCTCCGTCAAAGAGACCGAATCCTCGGAATATATTTCTTCATCAACGTCCTGACAAGATCGAATTGAGAAATCAAACATTACAATGAAACCGGTGCCAAAGCAAAGAGCAGCCTGCCATGAGGGGACATCTGTCTTCAAGCATAATCATATTCTATTCGCAGGTGGCCATCTGAATATATAAATATTTTATTATCATGTTGAAACTTTGGCAGAGAAAGTAAATTTTGCTGACATTTATATAGAAGTGTTGTACCACCATGCCATCTATAAATCTCAGTGATATATTTCCCCAGCCCTTATGTGAGTCTGCCGCAAATGCCCATGTTGGCAAAAATGAAACTTCAGACCTAAAACAGGCAGGCGCTGATATTCTGTATAATGCATCCATATGAACAGCACGGCAACACGCCACTGCATATATTTGTCATGCCTAATATCATTCATATAGATGGCAGACTGATAAATGGGTGCATTAGTAGAGTTGGCCACATAAAATGGGTTTATTCAGCGCCGACAGGAACACAAACTGATGCCCTTAGATGCTCAAACAGGAAAAAACGGACACACTGGTGAAGTGAAAAGACAAATTACTCTATTGCGAATTTGTGTAGGCACAAAAGCGTACATCGTCAAAAATTTCTCAATGAGAAAGTTTGCTCAATAACGATAATGCTCAATAAAGCATGTTTTATGCGTGTCCCAGCTGAGGAGACAAGTGAAGGAAGTTTGCGTTGTCTAATCTCTCCCACAAAATAAAATTCATCCACTAACTGTACTCCATGTACCTGCATTATAAAAAAGATCCAACTGATAGCGCATTACTCTAATGCTATCAGAGTAACTCACTCTGACGGCTTCCCTTTCAATGATTTTTATATATAAAGTCATGACAACCTTAGAGGTTTTAGACTTCTCGACCTTCCCCAATTTATCCAATCATGCTAAATGGAGTAAAATGTGAGCTTAAAGGAACTGGCTAGTACATGATTTTACTGATTTAACTGAGAAGAGATGTAATACTAGAAAGGGAAGGGAAATGGAAAATGTCAATTATTTTCATTAAGAGCGCGCTTGAGAAGAAACATTTCTTTGCCAAGCATTTTTTCTACACTGAATGTGAAAATATGGCATTTTGACCCTAAACTTCTGAACAGTAGTGTAGCTCGAACAGATGCATACAGCTGATTTGACATATGCTGAAATGTAATGTTTGGTAATTGCAGTCTTTCCCTTTTCAATGGGTAAGAGCTGTACTTACATGCCTAAGAAAATAGGAGCCTGGGGCGTTACTAAAATGGCTGCAGAGTAAACTAACTTGCCTTCAAGGGACGCTGCTAGTACATGATTTTCCTTTTATACTTTAACTAATTTCTTAGAAGTAATTAAAAAAAACAGCCAAAATGAGAAGAGATATAATACTGCATATGCGTGAAAAAAACTGTGATAAATAAACCCTACACTACTTTTTAAAACTGGGGGCATTACGAAAAAACTATTACTTCTATTCATCAAGAATGTGTTAAAACTTGTTTACTTGTTACTTTTTTGAACTTTCTACTCATCCAAAAATGTGAAAAATATTTATGTATAATTACATTTCACAGAAATTGTGAAAATGTGAATCATTTTATCACACAAAATGCATGTTATTTTTATTTAGTACTGTCCTAAGTAAGATATTTCAAAAAAATTGAACATCTTCATCCTGTTCAAAAGTTTTCACCCCCTGGCTCTTAATGCATCGTGATTCCTTCTGGAGCATCAGTGAATGTTTAAACCATTTTTATTAGTTGTGTTTGAGTCCCTCAATTGTCCTCAGTGTGAAAAGATGGATTTCAAAATCATACAGTCACTGCTGGAAAGGGTTCAAACACACAAAAGATGCTGGAAAACTGAGGTATCTGCAGGACCTGGAGGGTTTTTGTGAAGAACAGTGCTTAGTTTAACTGTTCAGAACAAACAAAGGACTCATGAACAAAACAAACAAAAAAAAAAAACAGTCACAGATCATCCAGGTAACCACACACAGTATTAAGAAGGGGGTTATTTTAATAATTTCAGCCATTTTTTTTTTTTGTCTTGTGGACTATATGTAAACATCTTTTATGTAAAATATCTTACTCAGGACAGTACTAATTAAAAAAATAACATGCATTTTGTATGATCTCTCTTATTTTGTTAAATTTATTCACAGATTCTGCAAGGTGATTAGAAATTCAATGTATTATTTTTAGGAAATAAATGCAGCCTGGGTGAGTACATAAAAAAATAAAAAATAAATAAAAAATCTTACCGACCCAAAATTTTTCAATAGAAGTGTAGGTTTTTCTATCAAACATTTTCTTTCACACAAATCTATTATTATGTCTATTCTCGTGTAATAATAGGAGGTATGCTAATGAAAATTTCATAATGTCACATACTTGTTATCTGCTTCTACACCGTGTCCAATGGTTTCCACAAAAACCCACACAGCAGTGCGGCAAAACAAAATGCCATTGTTTTCCAGCCATGGAAGAACAAAAAACATCTAATTGACAATTAGATGCAATTTAGGAAAATAGGAGAGGCTACAAATGTACCGTTTGTCTGTATTGTTGTGACTGAGGCTCACAGGATGTTCCTAAATGAAAGTACACTGCACAGTCACTGGGGAGACAAAGTGACTTTAGAAATAGCTCGAAAGCAGTTGCTGTCCAGTTCTGTGCATTGTCCATACATCTTCTTGATGTCAGAAGCCAAAGGTTGAAGCGGTCGGTGAGAGGTCTTACCTGAGGGGAAGTGCTCATTGATGGCCCAGTTGTCCACCTGAAGTGTAGCATTGCCCCCATTTCGGGTGAAGCGCACTACATGGTACTTGCCGTCATTTACAGCGGTGCTGCTCTCCTGAACAGTGATGTCAGACGTTCCGATGTTGAATGTGACTCCAATTTTGCCTTGTTCCTGAAAAGGATGAGCAAAAAGATCAGTTTTGTTCACAACATCTACACGAACAACAAAAACACGGGATGAATTCTGTTAAATTACGTGACTTTTTGCCATTCAGATTCACCTTTTCCTGTATTCGCCTCAAGATACACAATGAAGAGATGCATTTATTCTGTTATGATTAATTTTTAATGACGCAGTTGCCCTTGAAATCTGTCACCTCTTGCTTTGCTTTTGTTCTAGCAGGATCCTGAATAATCTATTAGCATTAGTGACCCCTGATAAACTTGTCCGCTTGATGAAAAGTATTCATCAGCCATTAGCACCCCCCGTCTTTGGAGGTGAAGAATCAGGCTCATTGATTTACATAATGCAGTGAAAGTGGACTAAATCAATAGCATTAGCTAAAACAGAGAAAGAGATAAGAATGATTAATGAAACAGGAAGGTGTGCAGTGTTTGCCCTCGTGGATCCAAAAGGGTGTGTGCAAATGTAGCTGCAAAGATTCCCACTATAAATTAATTAGCATAGCCTCAATGGGCATCGGTGGAGCAGGAAACATTGAGGAAATGTTTCATCCAGCGTCAATGTCATGAATTAACTATGTGTTTTGAAAGTGTCTGCTGGAAGCCAGCCTAAGCTGGTTTGGTAGTTTTACAGGGTTTTGGGCTCTTGTCAGCTGCTCAGACCGGCTAAATCAGCACTTTTTCTTTTTCTTTTTCTGCAACCGTTTCATCCTCTCTAACGCACTCTCTCTACCCCCTCCTGAGCCCTCTGGGTTGCATGGATATATTTTATGGCTATGTTAAACCGAATCTGGTGTTGTTCTTATCTCTTGCAGCATGGAAAATGACGACAGATGATAAATTGTATCAAGGGAGATGTTTATCACCGCAGAGTGCGTTTATCACAGAAAGATCTCCGTGAGGGAAATCTGGGCCAGTCTTCTCAAGTTCATTTGGAAGACTTTCCCAAAGGCCGGAATGCTGTTTATTTCTTTAATTAACCCTTATGTTTTATTGATATTGACTTTACATAATTTATGTTTGGTGTCCCAGAGATTTTTTTTTTGGTTAAGAAATTAATACTTTTACTCAAAATGCATTAAAATGATCAACAGTAAAGGCCTTAAAATTATTTGTATATGTATATTTCAAATAAGTTAAGTTCTTTTGAACTTTGCAATAATCATAGAATCATGAAAAAAATATTGCAGAAATATTTTTTTAACATAATAATAAGAATTTTTTTTAAATCAGCATAGGGAATGATTTCTGAAGGATCATGCGACACTGACGGTTATTTTAAATTGTAATAATGTGTCACAATATTACTGTATTTTTTTACAAATAAATGCTGCCTTGATGGTAATGTGCATAGTCAAATGTTAATAGCAATTTGAAAATGAACCTCCGATATTATGAAAGCATATGAGGTTAATTTAAAACTTGCAGTATTGTAGTGAATATATAAAATTTTCACCTGACATATTAAGGAAACATATTATTTAAATATTGTTCATATACACTACCAGTCAAAAGTTTTTGAACAGTAACATTTTAATGTTTTTTAAAGAAGTCACAAACCTGTATTTATTTGATCCAATGTACAGCAAAAACAGTAAAATTGTTAAACGTTTTTTACAATTTAAAAAAACTGTTTTCTATTTGAATACATTTTAAAATGTAATTTATTTCTGCGATTGTAAAGCTAATTTTTTTTAAGCATCATTATTCCAGTCACATGATCCTTCAGAAAATATTCTGATTTGAACATTTATTATTATTATTATTATTATATTAGTATTGTTCAGGTTTCTTTGATGAATAGAAAGTTTAGAAGAACAGCATTTATCTGAAATAGAACATATATAAATGCCTTTATCGTCACTTTTGATCAATTTAAAGCATTTTTGCTAAATAATAAAAAAAATATATATTGACTTCAAGCTTTTGGTATGGTGTATAATGTTACAAAAGCTTTTTCTTTCAGATAAATGCTAATCTTGGCATCTTTCTACCCAAAGAATCATGAAGAAAATGTACTCAACGGTTTTAAATATTGCTAATAATAATAATAATAATAATAATGATAATGGATATATGTTTCTTGAACAGCAAATCAGCATATTAGAATGATTTCTGAATGATCATGTGACACTGAAGTAATAATGCTGAAAATATTGCTTAGATCACAGGAAAAAATTACATTTTAAAATACATTCAAATAGAAAACAGTTATTTTAAATAGCAAAAAGTTTCACAACATACTGCTTTTGCTGCATTTTGGACTAACCTTTTGACTGATAGTGTCCACTTCCTCAAAATTCAAAATTGCTGTCCTAGACAGATAACACTAAAGCTTTAATCCATTTTAGATCACAAAATAGACATGGACTTTTCAGAAATGTACTTTTTCAGTCTATTTAGAATTAAAAGAATTAAATCTATTTTTAAAAAAGTACCACTACAGTACCACTGGCTACTTTACTACTTCATGACATACAGATTCATTGACCAAATAAATCATAAATGATTACATAATATTCCATCTCACTGTTCAGCATCTCAAACTGTGAGTGGCACTTTTAAAAACACTGTTTTAGGTCAAACACAATTTTGCTCGGTTCTATTACACTCCATCTTGCTGTTTTTAATTATACCAAACTGACATTTTAAATTGATATCCATAATAATTACTGGTACAAATAATTGTTTTCTTTATGTTCCGCTTCATGCCTCCTTTAACCATAGCAAATAGCCTCTGGTAGCTTATGGTTATATTACATACATTTGTTTATTTATTTATGTATTTAATGGATAGATATTCATAAGTTTGTCAGTGTGTGGCAGGGTTTTAATGAAGTGTTTGTGTTCAATGATACTTCAAGTCCCTTGAGGCCGTCTTTATAGAGGATGGAGGCTTGTACGTTACTGTAACCCTGCCTTTCTTCCTGCATGAAATGCTACCGAAACATATCTCTGCCCTCTTGTAAAATATTAATGAGACGAAAATGAGTCAAAACACATAAAGAGCAATTTGCTAAATCTGTTTCCACAGACTTACACATTCATACACACACAGTGCTGTGAAATATCTAACTGCCCTGCCACTTTTCGCTTGTGAAAGCCTCTTGCTGCTGTATTACTTGTTTGATCACAGAAACACTCTTTTACATTTAGCATCAAAGAGTTTATAAGTGTCTCTCTCTTGCACTCTCTTTCTTACATCCATCTTATCCCCCTTCCACATTGCAATTCCAATACTGCAACACTTTCGTATCCAGGAGGGTAAAAGGACGAATAAACTCTTGGTTTTTGAGCAAGTGATACATGAAAGGAAATAGTCTGTCACGCACACATACTATACTGAGCATCGTGTCAGCGCTGCATACAGGAAGAGAAAATAGAGAATAAGCTCTGTGTGATTTTTTTCTATTATGGGTCAATGACAAATAAAGATGGCCAAGATCAATGAAAAGAAGAAATGCTATCTTTTTATTCATGTTGGTTTTTCAAAAGAAAGAAAGAAAATGAATGACTAAAAAAGTAATAAGCCATTTCCTTAAATACATAGTTAAAAAAAGATATTTTTAATATTTTTAAAAAAATGATCATGAATTATTACAATTAAATTATTACTATAAATTAAAGATTTGCATTGCAATGCATTGCATTTGACTTTTTTTTTATGATTTTCTTGTTTCATGACACCAAAATGGGTTCATGCATGGTGCATGATTATGCTAATATTACTTTTAATAATAATAACAACAACAATAAATAAATAAATAAATAAATATCAAGTTTTAGTCAAAAATGGGGGGGAAAAAACACTATGCAAACATGTGCAAAGTTTTGCATTCTTCTCAAGTCCAAGAAAGAAAGAAAGAAAGAAAGAAAGAAATGAATAAACAAAATTAATGGCAAAAAATGTCAATATTACCATCAAATAATGAACCCCTTTCCTTGAATACACTTTAGTTATTTTAAAAAAACTAATGTTTCAAGGTAAAAAAAAAACAAAGATTTAAAAAAAAAAAAAAATCATGAATTATTACTATTATAATGAATCATTAACATTTTCTGGGTCGCACAATTTTTCCTGAAATAAACTTAAAGAAAATAAAAGAAACATAGACATGCATTGCATTTGACTTTTTTTTATGTTTTCTTGTTTTATGACACCAAAATGGGTTCATGCATGTTGGTTATGCTAACATAAATTTTATAATCTAAAAAAAATAATAATAATAATACCAAAAAAAAAAAAATAAATAAAAAATAAAAAATAATAATAAATAATAATAATAATAATAATAATAATAATAATAATAATAATAATAATAATAATAATAATAATAGAAACTCATTTTAGGTACTCACTTCAGGTACTCAGTTTCACCCAAAATATTAAAACATTTTTTTTGGTTTCATGACACCAAAACAGGTTCATGCATGTTTATTATGCTAACATAAATTTTATCATCTAAAAAAAAAAATACAAAAAAGGTTGGCTTTAGTTTTAATCAACTTAAAACCATCCAGGATTTATTTCTTTAACACCATTTCCAAATGTTCTAAATTTTTTATTTCATTAATTTCAACAATTCTGCATTTTGAATACAAGGCTGAATGCCACTTAATCCTTTTTGGATGATGCGTTTACACTATTCAAACATGCCTAGTCAAATACACAACTCTTCTGCAGGCAAAATGATTGACACGTCCAATTACTCATTGTGTATTTGAAGTGGAATAGGACATGCAAAAAAAAAAAAAAGAAAAAAGAAAAAAACACTGATTGACAAAATGAGTTCGAAACAATGGGCCACATAATGATTTTGCAAGCAGAAAAGCTAAACAAATAAAATTAGACAAAAAAAAAACAAAAAACAAAAAAAAGACAAGGAAGCCTGGTCCTTAGTGCAAACAATCAAGGCTTAAATTAAATCTTTATATTAAAAGTGTATAAACAGACTCCACAAGTTTAAAACCTTGTTCGATGATGATGATGAATTAAAGTTAGGGTGTTCTTTAAAATCAAGCCCTAATCCACATCTTTCATAATTGAATCCTGCTTTTATTCCATGGGCCACTTCATTTGTTTGCTGTTAACCTCCATCAAAATATTATAATGCGCCATTCTGATATGCCTTTCAGGAAAAAATAAACAACAAAAAATTGCAAGTAATGAATAAACAGCAGTAGGAACAAAGCAAACGTGGCCTTATTTGTATTCTGCGACACGCTCCCCCGATAGCCAGACAGTTAGAGTCCTGCTCCAGAATGCAAACTCCAATCATTACAGTCATCAATTGTGCTGTTCTTGCTCTCCTCTGCTGTGTGTGAGGAGCAAAGAGGTTTGCCCCACTGTATCACCTGGACAAATTGATAAGTGGCTAAAAGATGAACCTTCTCTCCCTGTGAGTGCCCGTCTGTGGAGAGCTGATAAGGCGAGATGCTCCTCAATTGGTAGTAAAGAGAAAATGGAAGTGACAATTTTTCGTAGCTGATTGTTTCATCAATATAAGAGTCGATATTTTCAAGTCCGCTGCTAAATAGTGTGGGATCTTTTTCGGTGCAACTTCATTACTTTCGGTTTAATCTGTGCCGTTTGAGACTAAAAACTCTTATAGCTGTGGGATGCATTTAATGGAAAATTAGCAAGTAAACAAAACGGACACGCATTTGCAACCCCGCATATGTTTTAGAGCAAACTACATAATGTTAATTGGGAAACAAGATGGGTTTGAGTCTTTGTTGCATTATTACAGCATTTATAGTATAATAAAGACACTTTTGCTTTAGATTAAGGAGAAAGCGAAGCATTGTGTTTATGATGTTTTGTTTATCCCACTAATTAGACCAGCACAAGGGGAGAAGTTTCAACAGCTTGACACTTGCAAACGCTTTATTAAACACAATGAAAGCTTACTCATATTCACAAGATTTAAAAATGCCTTAAACAACAGTCGAGGAACAACTGCACTCAAACAAACCGACTACAATTAGTCCTTCAAGTCGCTCATTGCTACTTAAACTACCGACAGAAGATTTTCAATTTCCCACAGCCTTTCAATTAGGTTTGCTGATACAGGCGAAATCTCGAGGGAGCCTGGTGTCCGTGGGACATCTGCGTTGAAGAGCTGCTGTGTTTCCAGAGTAGTTTATGGAGATATCAAACATGTTGATGAGGCAGAAAGCGCTCTTTAATTCACTGCTAGCTGCTGATTTGCCTGCCAAGGCTATCGGGTCCACAAAACACCGACAGCTGCCAGACAATACTTAATCTACCCAGAACTTGCTACATCGACACTCTTGTATGGCTAACGGAAAACAACATGGGGGAAGAACTTATTTGAAATAAGTTTGCTGACAGTAAACGGAGTCAAAGTTTCCTGCAAAAGTACAAACACAATTGAAAAGAAAAAAAAATGCACGGCCTTCAGTTCATATTGCGGTGTGTTTCAAGGACAGTGCTGCTTTGTTTTCTACCGTTTTAAAACAAAAAAGAAAAAATGATGAAGGTCCTAAACACTTGGATGTGAGACACATTCAGATAATGATTTATGGTCTACAGGTAACAAACCAAAGAGTACAATGCAAAGCACTTTACAGCACCGTCTAGTAGAATTTTTCATCCTTCCGGTATGCACGCAGACCTTGAGCGTATAAATATTAATATACAGGACATATAACAGATGCTATGCGAAGTCAAGAGGATCAAATGCCTCATTGCAGATCCTCAAAAAACACAAATAAAAGGAAGGCACCTGCTTATCACATTGAGTATGATCTGTCATGTGAGCAGAATATGAGTAGCCACATCCTCAGGGAGGTCACAAGACAAAGACATTCGTGTTTGGTCTGCGTCTGATGCTGATCGGTCAAAATGTTATCTAAACAGCCCTCTGTGACATTATAAAGTACTCCACCTTGAGTCGACGTCCACTAGATGTTATTTACGAAGATCCGTTCTGCAGACCAAAGCATAGCTGAGAGATGTGATTTTTTTTCCAATTTTCTAATTTGCTTTGTCAACAGAATGAGAAGGAGCTTATTTCAGGGGGAAGTGGGCGCAAAACGTGCCGAAACGGCACGCGCCACTGCGTTTTCTCTCCAGTGCGACTGGAAAACTGAAGGAGAAAGTCAAGCCGTCACAAAATCATCTACACTCTGATGGTTCGTTACACTTTATTGGTAATTAGATCACCATTACCCGGAGGGGGCAATCCGATTATGTGGGCTACATCTCGTTAAAAACACAACTCATACTTCCGAGCCACTAATTCAAATCGCAAATGAAAAAAAAAATGCTAATGAGACACAGGATGGGCATTTAGCTTAGAGCGTAAACTGACAGGAAAACCATAAACTAGAATTTCAACAAGAAAATCATCAGAACTGAGTCGAACATTCTAGTTCTGGAAGTAAAAAATCCCATTCAACTTCTCCACACAGAAATAAATATAAACCTGTCAATTTAGACCATTAGTGGTGGGAATTTTTCTGTGACTCTTTCTGCAAGTTACACCAATGGATACAGTGACTGTCAGAACCACAGATTCCTTCGCAAATTAAACAAGTGAGTCACTTAAGTATTCATTCAACCGATTTGTTCAAAAAACATTAACACTGACTCCCATTCATATGAATATGAACACTAAAGATCAGAAATGCAAATGTACAAAGTTTCGCATTATTCTCAAGTTCACGTTTTTTGATGCAGTTACATTATTGATGAGTAATTTGTGAGATGTTTTAAATGCATTTATTAATACTATACACTACCATTAAAAATATTTTTTAAAAGAAATTAGTACTTTTATTTATTAATGCAAAGATGCATTAAACAAAACCTACAGTAACATTTGTAATGTTACAAAAATGCATTTTAAATAAATGCTGTTCTTTTCAACTTTCTATTCACCAAGAATCATGAAAAAACTATCATCCCAGCAGGCACACAACGTCATAGGATGCTGATAGTTGGTTAGATTTAGGTCGCGACATCGGGTGACCAAAATTCAATGTCGCTAATTTGACATCCAATACCGACGTCAGCTGACGTTGATATTTTGTTGTTTTTAAGTTGTGTTTTCATTTTCAACCAAAATACAATATCTGTCCAACGTTGGAGATTGATGTCAATGTGACGTTGGGTTCTGACGTCAACTCGATTTTCATTTTCATCCAAAATACAACATTTGTCCAACGTTGGAGATTGATGTCAATGTGACGTTGGGTTCTGACGTCAACCCGATTTTAATTTTTAACCAAAATACAACATTTGTCCAATGTTGGAGATTGACGTCAATCTGACGTTTGGCTCTGATGTTAACTCGATTTTCATTTTCAACCACAATATTACTGTTATATTGGCTGCCACTAACAATTATTTTGGTAATTGATGATGATTAATCTGATAATTATAATTAATTTTTGAGATAATAAAAACAGACCTAAGCTATAGCCTTTAAAATGACTTAAAATACATATATAATAGCAATGAGGAAATAATAATTGGTTAAAATAAAGTATCAAAACCAAGAAGTCATATGGTTATCGAATAAATAACGTATTTTAAACAATAGAACTAATGTACACTATGTATCATTTCAAATGCCTGCATATTTAATCGAATTGTAGCATTTGTGATTTCACAATATGCTTTATTATGATTTTAAATGGCCTTAATATGTCATGCAGCCTTGGGAAACTGTCTAATAATGCATTTCACAGATTCTCGTCCGTGGAATGTGCCATTTCCGGTATTTTACTTGACACAGGCAAATTGCAGTCAATTTTTCAAATTGAGTACTTAAACTGAATTGAGGAATCATAACAGCCCTAAAACGCAGCCCAGATGACCATAAGCATAATTAAAAGCTTTTAAAAAATCCTAACAGTAATGTTACATCTTGCAATACTGTAATTCATCATCGATTAGATATATTCATTATCTTAAAAGTCTTTATTAACATTTTTTTCATCCTTTAAGAACAACAAGTACGGCCTGAAAAGCAACATACAAGGGTTGCATTGCATCTCATGTGACATAAGAAATTCTCCAAAGATGGTGAGAGGGGGGTCAGGGTCAATAGGGTTATATCTCGACACTATGCACCATGTGAAGCAGGTAAGTGACAGCATGTATTCCGTGCATATGTCCTGCCTCTCTTTTTGCACATGTTATCACCCTAACAAGCAGAGGTGCTGTGTGATCTCAGGCTTTGGAGCCCAAATGGTGGGCTGAAAGGAATCACACTCTTTGACAATGTTTATGGCGTAAAGCTTAGTTAGGCAGTTTCAGAGACAGTTGATTTTCAAAGCAGACTTGGAAAAGACAAAAGATATGCTCCCTGTTTTTCTCTAACCCCCGTCACCCCCAAGCAGTTGTTTCCATGGTTACTGCAGCTTCCACATTCCGCAAGTCGTCATGTGAAACAACGCAGACTTTGATCTGACACGTTTCACTCACAAAAGACATCTGTCATTTCTGAATGAACGCTGTACCTCATCTAGCAAACATGAATATGATCAAATGTGAGCACAGCAGTTTCCATGAAAAGATCACAATTTATGACTAATTTTGCTTTTGTAGTTTTCATGATGTCATGAGTGTGTTGTTGATGAGAGAGCATTTCTAAGGAAATAAAATCATCATCACCTTAATGAATGGCACAAATGAATGAAGAGAGAGGGAGGGTGTTTATATCTATATATGAAATGCATTAACTGTTTATTTGCATTTCAGTGCAATTATCAGGACCAAACATGCAGATTCAAATGCTTTTTAGCCTTTGAAAGAACATGTGTATTTAACACAGGCAATCAAACAGACTTCAGAGTGTGTTTTGAATAAAAGCCCCCTGACACCGCCCTATCATTTACAGAAGCAACTTGTTTATTGCAGCTCTGGTAAACACTGCAACTTATAATGATTTTTTGGACTAAGCTGAGTGTTAACAGTGGCTTTTCACACTTTACTGAATATTGAATGTGCAAAATGTGTTATAATATAATATATGAGCAATATCAATATCAAATACCAATATCAAATCTCATATTGTGTTTATACAACAGTTCGACAGCATGTTTGTGTAAATACATAAGAAACAATGTCTTTAAAAATGCTTTTTTGTGCAAACTTTCACAATAAAACAGTTTGAATCCCCGCTGAGGAAGATATCTTTTTCGTACTATCCTTTCATCTGTTAAGGGTAATTTCCAATGACAGTGTATTTGCTCAGTGCATTTGTTAGCTGCGTCTTACGTAAAAATAACTTCCTTGTTTACAACCCTGCTTCAGTCTTTTTCAATATAAAAGTCTTTACTTCTCACTCACTCATAAAAACTCAAAAAGTCTTGTCAACATCTATCAATGTAACTAAATTAGCGATTTTTATGCATAAAATATAATATGATGAGATTTTGCCCTCAGACAAAATTATTTGCTTTGGAACAAATAATAGATTAATGAGACCATAAACAATCTGTTAGATTTACCCAAAACAAATTATATCTCATGTTTAACCACTATACAGACATCAGAGCAAGCAGCAAATTCCAGAAGATCTAGCCGAGCTGAGGCTGCTTTGGGCGGTTTCATGAGCGTTGAACGCCTACCAACACCTCCGAAAACACTGAAGCAAATTTTCAAATAGACATTATCTTTGTTAACAAACTGCATATACTCCTTTAAAAACCCTTAAAGCTACATTCGGAAAAACAAAAACAGTATTAGTTTACAAAATTATAGTGGATTTGGGCATCTACCATGACACTCTGAGTGGAGCGGAGTGATACAACTGGTGAAACAGTTGAGTTCCGATATCAACAGAATATCACAACCCTTTCAGCCAATCAGACTCGAGGACCAGAAATAACTGTTGTATATCATATAATATAATGCATTTTAAAATTATTTGAGGAATAGAATGATCAAAGGAACAGGATTTTGCAACAATCACTGTAATTTCTGCAATGCATAAATCCTTTGATCTATGCACAGTTCATAACATCTAGATGGATCCAATTAGACATTTCCTATATAACATCTTTCACACTCATACGGTGCACTAAAACAGGTATCCAGCTGTTTCCACCAAAGCTCTAGTATGTGATGCTTTTCTTAGGTCTCCTCACAGCAACACCCCTGTTGCATTGTCTCTGAGCAGCTTCACACTGAAAGCGAAGCTGGCGCCATGCCATAATTTGTTCCGCTGGACTTTAAATATCAATTGGCATCATGTGAAGTCATTTAGAGCTGTCATTCTTCATTGGCTTGTGTGCAAACAAAGCAGTCATTAGGGAACTACTCAAAGTGATGTAGGGTTCCTAAATTATGGATGCAGTGATTTGGTCGGTGACAGAAGCATAAGACTATGCCAGGCTTGAGACAGATATGTCTGACTTCACCTGTCTCTCTAACCAGGACCGATAATCATCGAGTTAGGATTAACATATGCACGAAAATGCATTCAGTTTTGTGACTTGCAAATGAAGCAGCTAAACAGTTGTAAGATAAAACCGATGATTAGAGAGCACCAGGTAGGCTGACAGAACTACTTAGTATGCAGATTTGCATACAATATTTGGAGTACATGCTAAAGTAATTAAAATGATTTGAAGCGCTTTACAAAAAGATTAGCAAACACTCATTAACACTTTGATAAGATGGACAGCTCTCTCCATTCAACAAGCCAAGAAGCATCGCTGAGTAATCCAAACAAACAGCTGGAAATCACAAATTAGACAAAGTTTCTTTCTCATTAAAAGTTGAACTGATGTAACACAGCTTTGCAATGGTTATGACCTCAAAATTCATTTACAAATCACTCTAGTTTAAAGGAGCAGCTATGATTCGACAAAGACTTGGTTGTCGTTGTTTGTGCGAATGTAAGTGGGTTAGGAAATATTGTATAGGGATTTAAGATGGCACTAGCAACCCCAAGGTCATGGGTTTGATTCCCAGGGAACTGATAAAAATGTCTCCTTTGAATACAAAGGATAAAGGCATGTGCCAAATGCATAAATGGTAATGTGAAATATCATCACTGCTCCTCATTTAGGCAACCAAATTCCCACTCGCCAACATAAAGCCGTTTAACTCAGCCGTGACCTGTTTGAATTCGCCAAGGTGCTTCA
The DNA here is from genome assembly GCA_033026305.1 of Cirrhinus molitorella. Classification (NCBI taxonomy): domain Eukaryota; kingdom Metazoa; phylum Chordata; class Actinopteri; order Cypriniformes; family Cyprinidae; genus Cirrhinus; species Cirrhinus molitorella. The sequence goes on along the minus strand of CM065135.1, from coordinate 26,715,113 downwards.
CCGTCAGACTTCCCTACGATCCTTAACTGCTTTCATCTCTCTTCTCTTTGACTTTGACACAATAACTTTAAAAGACGGATTTGTAGGTCTTCAGTTGCACAACCCTGGATCATACATTCCGCAACGTCTTTGGAGCGACTCCCTGAAAATCAATGATAGAGCCGGGTCACACCATTTCTTGATTATCAGCCATCCAAGCTTCCAGCTAGAGAATCACAACCTTTTTTTTTTTTTCTCTACAAAAGGAAAAGGCTGAATAAAACAGCTAGAGAATCCAAGTCCGAGAAGTGAAGCCTCTGGACATCAAGCGTCAAAAATATCAGAAAGAACTTCTGGTTTATCTGCAATACTTTTTACTTTTCCTTCAACTCGAGCCATCAAAGTATTCAAAGTCCACTCAAGAAAAACTCGACATCTAGAGCTGAAAACTGAAGGTTTCCTCTTTTAGCCTAATTGTTGGTACATTTGAGTGGATAATACAAGTAGGCCATTTTAACCTGTCTGATGGCTACTAGGAATTGTTAGGTTGTTCTAAGACTGATGTCTCCTACTGTGGATCATGGTGAATTTAGCTTCCAGAGCACTTAAAATTTTTCCCCCACAGGTCCTAAAATCACAGCAGGGCTTAAATCACATGCATTACCTCAGAAATGAAAAGAAAAAGACGTTCAGCGACTTCACAGCATGCTGTAAACATGACTTTTTCCCTCTGAGAACACTCAGCTGTAGTTATCTCAAATTATCCCTAGACAAAGCCACACATTGACTCTTTGAAACCCTACTTGTTCAGCAAATTTTATCATTTAATCACTGGACAAAACCCTTTGGCACCGGACCAATCAAACTTTTCTCTTAACTACCGGGAGAAAGGATTTTATTGAGTTACACAACCATTCAGAGAAAATAATTTTAGCATGCACTCTAAAGAGAAAAGGTACCTTGCTGGCTGTGGAAATGATGAAACAGTCCCTTCGTGTTCTTTCTTTCAGCTCAGATTGGCATTACTAAAAGCATTTTTCTTAAATACAAAAAGCAAATAAGCAAATGGAGAGGAATCACATGAATATTACATTGCGATATGCAGACACTGATGGATGCATGAGAAGTTGATGATTGGTTTTGGGCTAAATCCTGCAGAGAAGTGTCGGGAAACAACGGTCTAGTGAATTGTTGAATATAATATGGATTTGATGCCCGCTGGCCACGAGCAACACTGCTCAAGCAGACAGGTGCACTTATCTATTTCTGTGAGGCATCTATAAATCAAAGCTGAATAAATCCCTCTGTAACTGCTTTTGTATTTACAGGACTGAAGAAGAAATATATATTGCCTTATGGTTGTGATTTTGTTATATACCACTATGTAGCATTATTAGATCATTTTGAAATCATTTTTTGGAGAGAGCACTGATAAAACAGCCAGAGTTCATAAAAGAAAAAATGGTAAAACTCATGTTCCTTTACATGAAAAGAAAGGAATCCAATCCAGCACTGTCTACAATTGTAGTAAGAAAACTGTACATTTAAAATGTCTGTGTACAACTATAATATATAAACTATATATACTATATAGTACAGCTATATATATAAACAACTATAAATTATACACAATTTTATTAAAATAAAATAGAATTGACTAAATGTGTTGATTCAAAAATTCGGGTGTGAGAATTGAAAATGTTTTTGACTTATGACTCACCAAGGCTGCATTTATTTGATTAAAAATAGTCATTTCGTAAAAATATTACAATTTAAATGAATAGTTTTAAAAAGTCATAGCAATTCAAAAAGGGAATAATGTTTAGAGTCACATGATCCTTCAGAAATCTTAGAAACAAAGCATATTATTATAAATGTTGAAAATACATTTTTAATTTTAGTGGAAATAGCTACACCATTTTTTGATGAATAGAATGTATTTATATTTATTACATTTGTCTGCCACTTTACACGCATAAATGGTGCACCCAAACTTTTTTGGCAATTAATTGTGATTAAGTAGATTAATTGGCAATGCATGCAATTAATTAAACTGAAACATATTACATTTTTAACATATTAAAATTAAGAAAAGATAAAACACTGGCAAAGGGAGGAACAGGGAAAAAATGGCCTGTGTTTGATCAATGTATTATTATTATTTTTTTTTTTAACAAAAACGTGTGTGCTGTAGATAACACAGCTCCTCTCACCCCATTTGAAGGTACAGCTTGAGGGGGAGGTCACTCCAAATGAACACATTTCCTGTCTGATTTCTGTACAGACCCCCGGTTACTGAATTGCAGGGGAGGCAGTCAGACAGACTGCAATTTTTCCTAGAACATACAATTACCATCTTCGTGAGGTGAATGCAAATTGACACAATGAAGTACTTTTGGAAATAATACTTCTCGTCTCGCCCTCCCCAAGCGTTTCAGTAAATACAGAGGCTTACATGCAAAGAAGAATAAAAAATGCAACAGAAATGGCCTTAGCGTACTGAGATGAGGCACCTGTGTCTTTCATCTGTGCCATCAAGGAGATCGGCCAGTTTATTTAGCTGGAGCGGTTTTGATTCCTCATAAATCTGCACATCTCGCTTGACAGCATATGCTGTGCGGAAAGTGGGTCATGTAGGGAAGGTCTGGGCTGAGTGGCAAGCCTGTCACAGATTAAAACATGTGGCTGGACAAAATAATGCAAATTCGTGCCCTGCGGCTGCCAGCTTTCTTTAATACGAGCTGAGGTTTTTTGGCAGTCCTTCGAGAATTGCCAGGAAGATCGCTGGGGAAGCTTTGCTACCATTATCATTAGCTGGAATACATTAACGTTGACTCTGTGCACCGTTTTCAGGTGGCCAGAGTAAAAGTGTGCATGTACCAATCAATGTCAAGGTTAATGAGACAACTGAAAAAAAGAAAAAAAAATACTGGGAAGTCACTGAAATTCAACCCGTTTTGTGCAAAACCCATGAGGAAGCGTCGATTTCCTCCTTGTTTACGCGTCTGAGTTTCCTAAACTGAACCCTGAGGATCAATGCACTTTGATCGGAATGACCTTCCAGGGCATCTGCATTTTTTATTCTCCATCTGCGTTCACATTATGCTCTATTTCAGACATGGCTCGCATTCATCTGCTTTCAACTGCTGGCCAATTTAACGCAATTTCCAGATCAAAAATACCTTAGGGGGATTGCGTTACACCACTCTGATCCTCGGCTGTAGCCACTGCGGAGCCCGACAGTACGTTATCACAGACCCCAAATAAGGCATTAATTGTAAACTGATTTGCTTTAGATTTGCTGATTTGAAAAAAGTGTGACTGTTTGTAGACAGTGGTTCTACCCCCACGTCTGGAGCAAAAGAAACCCTGGCTAGTAGCGGATATATAGTGTGATGGTGAGCAACACCGCAGTAGTCATACAGCAAAATGTGTAACCATATATTTTATCCAATTATCTATCCATTTATTTTTAGTTGACGCGTCAAATTATTTTCACGTAATAAAACGGTATCAGAAGACAATTTAATAAAAATTGTATCCTAAAAAAAAAAAACTTCTGTATTTGTTGTCCTCTATATGTTATTGTTTTTTCAGCACTGAGCATCTTTATAATATAAAGTGATATAGGTAATATAGAGTTCATAATATCTGTCCCATGCTGAGAAAAGATTAAATATAGACTTGCTACTACACATTTCAGTTGTATACGGAATATTGATTTTCTAAAAAAAAAAGCACTATAGCATACATGCAGTCAATGCATTACTGTATTGTTAACCATTTTCTATGTATTATTTACCAATATGTATTTATTTTTACTCTCTTGTATTACCATTATATTATGTTTTAGAAATTATAGTTTCCATTTTTTTTTTTTATAAATCTAAATCAAATAAATGTACTGTATACACTGACATTCAAAATGTGGGGATCAGTACGATTTTGTAATGTTTTTTTTTTTTTTTTTAAAGAAGTCTGCTCATCAAAGTTCCATTTATTTATTTTTTTTTAGGATTCTTTATGAATAAAAAGTTTAAAAGATCAGCATTTATTCAAAATAAACATAAATATCTGCTATCACTTTTTATCAATTTAACACATCCTTGCTGAATAAAAGTATTAATTTCTTTCAAAGAAAGAAAAAAAAGAAAGAAAAAACCCAAACCTGTACTGACCCCAAACTTTGACCAGTAGTGTATATTGTTACAAAGATCTATTTCATCGATCAATTTCTATTTTAAATAAATGCTGTTCTTTTAAACATTTCCTCTTGAAAATCCTGTAAAATGTATCCCAGGTTCTAAAAAAAAAAATAAATAAGCAGCACAACTGTTTCCAACATTGATAATAAAATAGCAAATTAGCATGATTTCTGAAGGATCATGTGACACTGAAGACTGGAGTAATGACTGATGAAAATTTAGCTTTGCATCACAGTAATAAATTATATTTTAACCCTTTAACTGTCACCGTCCCGTGTACGTATATATTTTACCACTTTTTTGTGCTACAAATTATGTAGAAAAAGTAATAGATTAATTAACAAGAGTGCACCTCAAAAATCTACATCACACTTTAGAACTCATTAGAACTTAAAATCTCAAAATGTATCTTTGAAAACCATTTTAAAATCAGACATTGCATTACCATGGAAATTGTATACGAAAATCATATTACAAAATGTTTTTGTTCATGAATTATAACATTTTTTACTTTGGATAGTGCATTTTCACGTCAAAATAGGGAATGACAGTTAAAGGGTTAAAGAATATTACAATAGAAAACTGTTATTTAAATTGCAATAATATTTCACAATATTACACATTTCTGTATTTTTAATCAAATAAACAGCCTTGATGAGCAGAAAAGTCATCTTTAATAAACATTCAAAATCATACTGATCCCAAACTTTTGAACGGCAGCGTATGTGCAGTAAGTTCTAGAAATATACTAATTGATTAGATTAATATACAACATAAACATGTATGTGTATGGGGCTGTGTCATTTCTGATAAGCAAGTGATTATTTATAGGGGTGGCCAGGTGAAGGTTTAGGCTACAAGCCTAGAGTGTTTCGATTTTCAAACATTAGAAGGTAATATTAGACTCTGAAATATTGATTCATAACTCAGCAGTATGAGAGATTAAAGCTGGATTCTTTTGATGAGGGTGACCATGAAAACAGAAACTCAGAACGCATTTAGAACAGCCTCCTCTATGTCAAGTTCATTTATCCAGCTGGGCTTTCTTACCACAATGACCACACATAGAGCAAAGGAGCTGATCAGAGCTGCCAAACCAGCTGTGAATCTTAAACTAGCACACGCTGCTGAATGTTCCAGGTAAACTAAACAACCATATCAGAGGAAAGATGAAGAAAATGAAGTAGAAACATTGTATTGCACCTGCATTCCTAAACTACAGTTGGAATAAGGCCATGTGTGATTGTGCTGTGATTAGCTCTACCGATGGATTATGGAAATAGGCTTTTGAAAAAAATGAGTTATACAAGCTCAACAGCTTCCTATAATTTATCCACTTCTGTTTCTAGCTTTTCACATCAAGACACGCTTTGCAAACATTCTTGTTTGCTATTGACATTTTCCTGCAGAAAGGGTATTTGCATCAGATTTTCATAAAGTTTGCATTTATTGCAATTAAAAAGCATCTGCTTCTAATGCTCTGCAGAGTACATTGTACGACAGGAAAGAAAAAGTTTCAGTTTTTAAAGCAGGGTTATTTAATGAGTTTTGGGGTTTACTACCATATTTTATACACATTTTAGTATATTTAATAAATAGTGCTAAACCCAATATAAATGTATAATTTTATATACTGTGTATAATTAAATATATATGCGACTCTGGACCACAAAACCAGTCATAAGGGTCGATTTTTTTGATGCACTGATGTATGGTTTGTCAGGATAGGATAATATTTGGCCGAGATGCAACTGAAAATCTGGAATCTGAGTGTGCAAAAAAAATTTAAATATTGAGAAAATCGCCTTTATAGTTGTCCAAATGAAGTTCTTAGCAATGCATATTACTAATCAAAAATTAAGTTTTGATATATTTACGGTAGGAAATGTACAAAGTACTTTCGTGGAACATGATGTTTACTTAATATGTGTTTAAGATGTAAAAAAAACCAATATATTTTTGGCTATTGCTACAAATATACCCATGCTGATTTATATTTTTTTTAAATATCATTTTCTAGTAAGTTGCTTCCTGCTATTGTTATAGTATTGTTTAAAAATAATTAGATTTGTTAACCCCAAAAATTAATTTGATAGATATAAAAATATATACCGGCTTTTTGCGGACACTTAATGTGAACTTAATGTTTACAATTTATATTCATATGTATACTTATCTGAATGGAGCATAAAACTATTTTCAGTGTTGGGGAGTAACTAGTTGCATATAACGGAATTATGTAATTTAATGACAAAGTAACTGTAATCTGTTATAGTTACTAAGAAAAAAATTGTCATTAAATTAGAGTTACTTATAAAAATGGTAACGATTACAAAGGGGGTCTGAATACTTTTGCACATATACAGATTTGATTAATTTCTTTACAAAATTGCAAAGACTTCTTTAAAATCTGAGACATTGTTTCAGGAGTTTAGGACACATGTTTATTCGATAACAATTATTTTATGGGTTTGTCTACATGATTTGTTTTTACCAAGGCATCACATGTAATCAGTTACATTACTTTAATAAAGTAATTAAAATAGTTACACTACTTATTGCATTTTAAATAGGGTAACTTGTAATCTGTAACCTATTACTTTACCAAATTAACTTTCGCAACACTGACTGTTTAATGAGATTGATGGTCCAAACTTGCAAACTAGTTGCGTGAAGACGTCAATAAATTACCCAGTTACCGACGAATTCCTCTGTGTATTTCTTCTGTATAAACAGGGACTAAATATTTGCATTTATAATACTTAGATGAAAAAACGAGCCGCAGGCCCCCCACAACCAGAGCGTTCCGGTTTAGTCACATCGCTTTTTCACGTCTTAAGAGTCTGTCAGAATGAAGTATATCCCCCTCTCTTTGGTATAGAAACTGAACTCCGAGCAGCAAATGGAACAAGCTGGGTAATTGTGCTCACTTTTCTCACTCAGAATCGTTCTGCACTTTAAGGCTGAATGGAAGTGGAGTGGGATGCTTGTGGCAGGGGCCATTCAGCGCAGGGAGGTTTGCAGGATTGAAAATCAACAGGCAATGTGTAGTTATGCTGCTCACTGATTAAAAGAGATCAACACCATTGATTTTCTGTACACTTAAATCATTCTCTCTTATAGGATTTCAGTCAACAGCTTTGGTGGCAAAGACTGCTGGTGTCGGAGCCATTTATCCTTTCCCTCTTCTGTCGATATGTGGAAAGCGCCAGCGACGTAATTCAGTTAAAATGACTGGCCCATCATTGGACCGTGTCATTTTAAGGCCCTGTCTATTTGACCAAAGTGCAAGTTTCTAAACCGAAAAGACATTGGTTAACATTATTTAAAACGACAACAGCGAGCGTGTTTTGCTTTGTAGGGGGTGAAAAAGACCTTTAAAGCAAATTGAAACATCCCGTCCACTCGTGTAGCGGTAATACAACACGGGGGCACAGGCAATTTGTAGAAACGCTTAGTTTTTTACCCTAATTACACACTTACTTCCAGCTGTGCAGCTGGTGGAGGGAAGCTATTTGCTGTTAATGAGTATCCAACGGTCTTACAAAAAATACGTAATGCTGTGCAGGCGCTGCTGTTCGTATTAGGGAAGGAAGCGAATTCCAAACGCATTTAACTTTAGTCGTTTGAAACTTTCTTTAAGTGTTTAACTCTTAAGGAACAGAGAAACAGAATGGCAATTTCAAATGAATGTGCGATGAGTGTTACAATCAGCCGGAACAGCAGGGACATCTTCACAAGAGTCTCTCCTCGCCCCTTCCTCTCTCTCCAGCAGAAGACGTCTAAATTAAAGGCATTTAGCAGACACTCTTATCCACAGCGACTTATAAAAGTGCATCCTTTTCCCGTGTGAGACCACCATGGTCAACAGATGGCAAGCATGCCAACATCATTGGTTTACTAGTAGTAGGGAAACAGTGGCTACAAAGGCTACATCTGTGTGTGTGTGTGTCATAAATGGGTTTATTATTGTCAAAACAATAATTCTAGAATGCAAAAAAGGTGTCTAAATGACAGCAATGTCTTTACTGTACATGTACATAGTCAATTTAAAAATGAAATTCAATATAACCAATTATAATTACAACAAATGTGTGCTTTTATGTGAGAAATTTTAATTTGATTTGACAACTTTTTGCAGATTCACTGCAAACAGGATTAGCAAATCTCACACAAAGCATTTTAACACTTCTGTCCACAGATTTTTGGCAGGTTTACACACCTCCCTATTATGAGAATAAGACAAGTGCTAGTCAAATGTTTGGATACGTCATGTTCTTTTGAATCATTCAGGTGTGATCAAACTTTTAACTTGTGATGTATGTATGATATGAAAGGCATTTCATTTCAAGCTGTGAAGTTTGAAGTTTGAAACAACCACTTTTCATACGTCACAATACGTCACACTGCATATGAAGAGTTCAGATGCAAAACCCCCTAAAAGCCATCTTGGTCAAAAATTAGATAATGAGTGAATGCTTTCGACACATATTATACGTCCATCAAATACTTTTACTTCAAACTCACTAAAATCCCAGCCTCAGCCCAATCAGAAGTACTGGTTCTTAGGTAGAAACCTGATAAAATGCATTTTTTAAAGAAAGAGCTCTTTATATGTAGAATAAGTTGAAAATCATGTTTAAGGTTTGACTTTACGATCACGATGGCTATGAAGTGAGAGTGTGATGAGACCTGTTGATATTTAAAATTTGGATGAACGTGTCACATGGACAGAATACATGGCGAGAAGCAGATGGCATGTCTATATCTTCACTTCTTCTGAAGACACATCAGATGACTTTAAAAGTGAGAAATGCCAAAATTTACGGTGGACAGATGTTCCCTGCTTTGATGTGCAGAGATGCAAGACATTTCAATCAAAAGTTAAAAGGACAGTTCAACCAAAAATAGAAAAGCCTGTCATCATGTACTCACCCTCATGTTGTTCCAATGTTCCAAACCTGTATGACTTTCTTCGGTGAAAATGATTTTTATTTGGACCCCACTGGCATTCATTGTATAGAAAATAATGCCTTACAGTAAGTCATGCAGGTTTAGAACTGCATGAGGGTCAGTATTTTCATTTTTCGCATGAATTATCCCTATAAAAATTTAAAGCGGGGGATTGCTAATGCTAGTCACGAGGCAGCATTTCAGTCTAAATGTTGATATCTATTTGAGCTCGTTAGATTATATGGTTTGTTAAAGCTCAGAGTTAAAGTGATTGGTTAGCAGTCTCCATCACAAGAGGTTGCCATTTCAGTGGTGGCATGTTTGAAGGGCAACGGCACTGACATTTCCCTTGTTGCCGGAAACTGTCTAACAAGGTATTCCATGGTGTCACCAGCCGCTCAGTTCAGAAGTGTAAGAGAGACAGGCGTTTACAGCTGAAAATAGCTCACTCATTATCAGCGCAGAAGAAATGAGTGGAAGGAGGCTTCCATAATCAGCCCAAAATAAAGCAGTGACATTATGAGCCATCGTCACCTATTACGCTTCCCAAAAGAGAAGGCGAACATGATAAAGGTTTAAAATCATTGTAAAAGCGGGTTTACGTTCCAAGGACTAAACGGTTAGCGCTCGAATCTAAAAAGAGACCAAAGACGTAATGTGCCCTGTATAGTGTTCCAAATGCAAAGATTAATTCCACACCAGTACATGCTAATCAAAGGCAACTCCCAATCACTAGTTACGTAAGTTCCGAAACTGCCTATAAAATACTCAGCTTAATTCCCTTTACTCTGGAGTTGTGCTCTAGATTTAGTTCATTTGGCAGAAGAGGCTTATTTCCATCAGCGCTACACTGCTATAATGGGGCGAGTGTGTATGTGTGTGTCCATGTGTGTCATAAAGGGTAAAGGCAGGGGGTGAGGGTTTAGTGAAATGCCCTTAGTTATATTGGCCATTACAGAGCCCCAAGAGTCCCTGTGGACCACCAACATGGGCCACAATAAAACGAGTGGACAGATGGAGATAGCCAGAGAAATATTCCCCATTCACATTCTGACAAAAAAGGCATCCAGTCCCCCATTAAACTACAAGGTCACTTGTTTATGTGCAAACTTAATAAGATATGACTTCGTTTGTTTACAATCAGTTTCAATATATGTGACCACGGACCACAAAACCAGTCAATTTTTCAAAACTGAGATTTATCCATCATCTGAAAGTTGAATAAATGAGCTTTCCATTAATGTATGGTCTGTTATGATAGGACAATATTTGTTCGAGATACAACTATTTGAAAATCTGGAATCTTAGGGTGCAAAAAAATAAAAATACTGAGAAAATCACCTTTAAAGTTGTCAAAATTAAATTCTTAGCAATGCATATTACTTATCAAAAATTACGTTTTGATATATTTGCAGTAGAAACAAAATACCTACATGGAACATGATCTTTACTTAATATCCTAAAGAGTTTTGGCATAAAAGAAAAATCTATAATTTTGACCCATACAGTGTGTTTTTGGCTGTTGCTACAAATATACCCCAGTGACTTAAAACTGGTTTGTGGTCCAGGGTCACATATATTAGTTCTGGGAAAAACCCAGCGAATGTCGCTCTGGGACATTTTCAGGAAATTCAAAAAATAGGTTGAATGTCAGGTTGAATGTGTTTTTTTTTTTTTTTTTTTTTTTTGTCAAAAAAATCTGAAAACATCTCTGAAAATATCTTGGCAAAATTCACTTGTTTAGTGCTGAAAAATAGTGATTTATTGCAGCAAGCAATATTAAGAATGCTTATATTAAGAATGTGCTACAGAGATGCTTTCTCTAACACCACAAAAACAGTTAACCTATAAAAATAAACCATGCAACATATTTAATAAAGGCATATCAATGCACATTCCTCGCCAGTCCTGTGTAAACTACGGCACGCAAAGTTGCATTTATTTATTTATTTTTTAATATCGTGAGATGGCGGAGCGATCTCACAATATGGTTTTCATATGGTATCAAAACCTAAAAAAGGTAAAATTTCTCTCTCGCCTCCCCTGAGCCCACTGATTTTTAACAGAACCCCTAAAGTGTGTGGTAAGTTTGGTGGGGGGTAATTCAGAATGATTAGGGAAAAGTCACGTGAGAGGTGGCAATGCCTCCATTGCGATATGATTGGATATGACTGGTTATCCCGCCTCTTGTGTTTGTGCACATTCTGCGTAAACTAATCAGACTGAATTAACAATATAATGATGTTAATTGTGAAGACTAATTTGAAAAAGTAAGTCAACAACGTAACCACATTGTTACATTAAAATAAGACTTATAATGGCATGAAAACATGATCTGTCTGAGTTTTTAGTGAGTAAACACTTGGTGTCTGTGACCAATATTTACTAAGGTTTGATGACTGATAATCCGAAAAATTCAAAAATAGTTAAAAGTTAACTATTAAAAAGAATAGCTGAACAAAATATAATATATTGTATAAATTGTTACTGAACTGAATTGTTATTTTAGAATAAATGTAAAATGCTTGACACCAACTTCAACTTTAAATTCATACTTGGCTTTGATGAATAGAATATTGTTGACCTAAAAATATAAAATAGATTTTTTTCTTTTTCTAATAGTGTAAGTAATCCAAGAAATGGGACTGAGACATGGATTTACATTTGACTTTGAGGAGTTTGCCTCTTCATTTCAGATATGAGTGTTTGGGTGTCTACATTTTTTTATATATATTGTATGTGTGGTATAAATAAAAAAAAGGAAACAGTCTAATGACCTCATTGTTCATTTATGAGCTAAAGACCCCTTGGTGACAAACATTGTCTGAAAATGAATCCTTTTGTCTTTCAGAAAAGCAGGTTAATTACCAAACCCGCATCCATTACATGAGTGCTGAATTATTTACATTATGGACACATCCGGCCAAACAGAAGCTCTCGCCGTGGATAAACTGTAGGAAAAATGCTGCTGGGCTTCCGTGTGGCGTACGCATTGATTTTTAATAATTTGAAAAGAACATTGTACAGCTCAGCAAAATAAAACACACCACTTCTGGAGTAATTCACAGTTGTTATGGCTGATCTGAAGAAAAGTTTTTTTTTAATGCAGCTGTGGAGTGACAAACTTCTTATTGGCACTGACACAATACAAAGATTAATGTAGAACTGAAGCTGTGCAACTCAAAACAGAGGCGTTTGAGAGACATCATTATTCTTGGATTGATTATTTACAAGGACATGCAAGAGAAAGAAAAAGAAACCACCCACAAAATATCCACTCACAGAGGTGTTGCGTTGTATGAAATGCACAGAATAACACCCTGTCGACACCCTAAATCTCTGCCATTTTAATCAATGCAGCACTGACGCATACACTGGAAGCATATGTTGTGTCGCATTGAGACTGTCTATTTTTGAGACGCTGCAGAGCTACTCCTACCACGTAATTAGACATGTCTGTATGAAAAAAAGAATTAATGCACTCGTACATATAATTTCACTTTTTTCCTTCTCTTTGCCTTTGATCTATTAATTAATTGTAATATATAAATAAATGCACTCTTTTTAATTTTTTATCTAATAAAAGCAGTACTGTTCTGAAGTTGGAAACAAATTTCAGCAGCCATTATTCCAGTCTCCAGAGTCACATGATCCTTCAGAAATCATTCTAACATGCTGATTTGGTGCTTAAGAAATATTTCTTATCATTCTCAATGTTGAAGACAGTTGTGCTGCTTATTTTTTTTATTTTAATTTTTTTTCCAGGATTCTTCGATGGTAAGAAAGTTCACAAGAACAGCATTTATTGTAAAAGTTTGGTCAATGTAGTGCATACACATTGAATAATAATTAAATGGATACATAAAATACAGTTGAAGTTTACATCCCCATTTCAGAATCTGCAAATTAAGATAATCATACAAAATGCATGTTATTGTTTATTTAGTACTGACCTGAATAAGATATTTCACATTAAAGATGTTTATATATAGCCTACAAGAAAAAATAATAGCTGATATTTATAAAAATTACATTTTGATGTTCAAAAGTGTACACCCGCTTCTTAATACTGTGTTGTTACCTGAATGATCTACAGCTGTTTGTTTGTTTGTTTATTTAGTGATAGTTGTTCATGAATTCCTTGTTTGTCCTGAACAGTTAAACTGCCTGCTGTCCTTCAGGTCACACAAATTCTTTGGTTTTTAAAGCAATTTTGTGTATTTGAACCCTTTCCAACAACGACTGTATGATTTTGAGATCCAACTTTTCACACCGAGGACAACTGAGGGACTCATATGCAACTATTGCAGAAGGTTCAAATGCCCACTGATGCTCCAGAAGGAAAAAAAACATCCATAAAGAGCCAGGGGTGAAAACTTTTGAAAACTGAATATCTTATCCAGGTCAGTACTAAATAAACAATAACATGCATTTTTTTATGATCCCTCTTATTTTGTTAAAATAATTAACATTTTGCAGATTCTGAAAGGGGGATGTAAACTTTTGACCTCATCCGTACATAAATATTTTAACTACTTCAACGAATTTATCTGCAGCTGATTACTGGTCAAGCCCAGTGTGAACAGGGCATCAGAAACACATCTCTACTGTGTGCTTGGGCATTTTGTGTGTGTGTTTTTGACCTTTAGTATTGAAATTTGTAAATGTGGCCAATCAGGTTAGAAGAATTTCTGACTTACAATGTGGAGCATGAGGTAGTCTCCCAGGCCGGGGGCACTGTCGATGCGGATCAGGATACCATCCTTGAGTGAGGTGCTAAAGCCCACTGTCAGCCTGTCCGTACGGGTGCTCGGGCGCTCGTTGGCCGGCCAGTTAAAGGATATGAGGCCTCCTCCTTTCCCAAAGATATACGTTGTTCCAGCTAGAAAAGACAACAAAAGAATGCAAAGATTAGCTGTTTTACTAAGGGCTTGACTCTGAACAGATTTAAGACACTAATTAATTTATGAAGCTGCGTGCAGAAGAACCTTTTAATTTGTTAAATAAAAAAAAAGCAAGCAAGTTTGAGCCTAATATCATGAGACATTTTGCTTCCATGAACTTTCAGCCAATGTAAAATATAAATCAGAGGCCCATACATATATGTGGCCCTGGACCACAAAACCAGTCATTAGGGTCAATTTTCTGAAATTTAGATTTATGCATCATATGAAAACTGAATTAATACGCTAATACGCTTGTTAGGATTGGACAATATTTGGCCAAGATACAACTATTTGAAAATCTGGAATCTGGGGTGCAAATCGTCTTTAAAGTTGTCCAAATGAAGTTCTTTGTAATGCATATTACTAGTCAAAAACTAAGTTTTGATATATTTATGGTAAGAAATTTACAAAATATCCTAATAGAACATGATCTTTAATATCCTAATGATTTTTGGCATAAAAGAAAAATCGATCATTTTGACCCATACAATGTATTTTTTAGCTAGTGCTACTTAAGACTGGTTTTGTGGTCCAGGGTCATATATACCAGTATTCGACATTAACGCTTGTCCGGGACAAGTGGATTTTGTGAAGAGGCAAGTGAAAGAGAAATTTACTTGCCCACCTGGACAAGTAACCTTATTAAAACACCAGTAACAAACAATAACTAGAGCAGCACCAAAACTTAGGTGAGAATGATTCATGAGTGAGTTTTACTCTCAGTGTAAACGGTGACTGATAACGGACAGTATCAAGGTTGTGTGAGTTGAGGCTTGTGCTGCCTAACACACTGCCTAATCGAACTCACGGAAAAATCAAAGCTAATAGGCACAACAAAAAAGATAAATATTGTATATTACATATGATATATGTAAGCAACATCTCACAACCAAGCACCAGCACGACTGCAAAATGTGACACTGATTTTATACAACAGTATTTCAACAAACAAGTAGTTAATATTAACTGACTTACATTTTTGACACATTATTGATTGTTTTTGCTGATGAAAATAGTTCTAAGCAAATCCACAGCAGAACGGTCGCAAATCTCCAAGCAACACACAGTGGTTCCATTACTGAATAATTCAGCATTTTTGAACAAATCATATATGAGTCAATAATTCAGAGAGACATTCATAAAGACAGTCACTTGTTTTATTTACTGAATGAATTAGCCGTTTGATTGCATTGGTTGAATCAGTGACTCACTCATTAAGACAGTGGCTTGCCGCCACCTACTGGTGGTTTGGTTTTGTATTTAAAAGTATTGCATTTTTCCAACATTTCAGAATTATGTTTAAAAAGAGTAACACATTACTTATATCTTATAACATTATTTTTGCATTTGCAATGTTACTGTGTAAATGCATTTATGTAACCTCTTATCTTCATTAAACAGTCATTAAATACATCTAAATTGCCCTTTCGATGCAGCTTCAGACTTTCCTCTGCAGTTTGTTGATACTGATTTAATTTGACGGTAACAACCATACAGAGTCTAATTATTCTAACTTAATGTACTAATACAATTTAAGAATTTGACATAAATGATGACATTTAAAAATATTTGGAAAATATTGCCTTTCATAAAATTAAAATATGTCCCAGAAATCAATTTAAGGCAAATAGAAAATATTAAGTAAGACCTTATAGAGCAGTGTCAAGACTATTGCTTCAGAATGGATTACATTTATGGCAAAAAAAAAAAAAAGTGTCTTTTTTTTTGCCCTGGACAAGTAACTTTTTACACAGACAAGTGAATGACTGATTCACTTGTCCAAAGGACAAGCACATGTCAACGCTTAATGTTGAGCCCTGTGTACACACATATATACATATATTTATAATAACAATAATAATACTAATAATAACTACAAAAAAAAAACAAAACAACAACTTTCAAATATGCCTTTTTTTCAACTTTATTCATCCTATTTCTAAACTAAAAAGTATACATCCCATTTCAAAATTACAAGTATATTTCACACATAATTACAAAGAATGGCAAGGAACTTGAAATTCGAAAATATATATATATATATATATATATATATATATATATATATATATAAAAATGTATTTTTCTTACAACGTAACAGTGTGTTTAGTGACATGAAATCCACTTAAATGTCATTCCAAATGAAGTCGAGAAATAACAGCAGGAAGAAAACCAGAATAATCCCACACATTGTCACATCTACAAACGCTGATAGTACAAGAACCAATGACGTGCCACTAAAATGTCCTCTTCAAGTTTCCCCAACTAGGCCAAAGACTTTGAGAAAAGTCCTGACATTTTTAAGTTGTCAGCGGCTGCTCTTACCCGCGTTCTCGTAGCACTAGCGATCGGATCTTAAGCATGAATAATGCCCACACCTGGGTCAGAAAAGTCATAATTCTTCAGGCTCATATTCTCAGCAGAGCCTGCTGGAAAATGCTGTGACCTATCCAAGTTAAATATAACTCTTTCCAGGGAATAACAGAAGGAGTCTTTGATGAATGAATTCTGCTATTATCATGCATTATACGAGGGAAAAGGTAAACGCAAAAGGCTTCACCTGGAATGGAGGTAGAGCAATAACTCTTTCCGAAATGACCAGCCGCATACTGAAACTCGGAGAACGGTGTCACGGTAAACAAAAGCATTGTTGGGTAAACTGCAATTTCACAGCACTATTTGTTTTGGACAACAGTTGCAAGGGGGGAATCAGGGTGCAAAGCCATTCTGTCGATTTTCCCCCTGCTTTCAACACTCTACCAACAAATGGCTGCATGTGCGGTAGGAAAGGGGACAGCTGGCAGAACTGCCCTCCACTCAAGGGGCCTGTCAAGTGGAACATCTGGCCCTGGAGCGGATCATGCACTCACACAATATATCGCCCCCTCCATCTCAGACGTGCTGCCACTCGCCGTCCCTTTACGGCTCTCATTCTCAATTTGAGTCGTTGACTTCAGCGATTCTTTCCCACGACAGCTTGGCAAGTCATCGGGGCAGCAGCATGTAATGCAGATGCGAGATACATCCATATGCGTCAAGAAGTTATGATTTTGCCGTTATAGGCGACGCATCCGTCATTAACTTCTGACAGATCGCACCGATACACAACGGGAAGTCACAGCTGGAGATGCGATGCTGCCATAGGTGCAATCTTTCGCTCACGGACAAGACGGAACTGAACCTCATTTGCACTTGTACGTGTCTGAGTTTGAATGAAAATTACTCAGAGGTAATGCATTTAATATCATAAGCAGTGGCACGAATTCTGTTGGTATTGCGTTTTTACTCCGAAAGCACTTAAAGGTTATTACGTGTTTTTTTTTAATGATTTTGAGGTGCTCTAGATGTGCGCTGTTATGTCAGACATGTAATGACTGTGAGGCTTTTAAAACAATTAAGAAACCTAAGTGTGCTGCTCCTTTCTGCATTTTGATGAGCTCGCCGATATTTGCGGTGATGTGTTTCGGATTAAGACGTAAAAGGGAAATGCAGCGGAACATTTTCATAAAGAGGAAGTAGTGTCAACGGTTTACTCAAAAGCAGTGCCTGCCTGCAGAATGTTCTTTAATAAATTAGCTGCCAGCTTCAAACAACCCAGCTAATGTGAATCTTAACCTGATAAGCATTCAAATGAGGACAGAACCACACCGACGAAAAAAAAAAGAAGAAGAAGAAGAAGAAGAAGAAAGGACTTATTGAGACACATACAATGTACTTCCCAAAGCCTCTGGATTTTATTTTAGCATTTCGAGCACTAATGGTTGCCTTGGTTAAAATTTTCCATTAAGTAAAAGAGTGGTATCTCTTCAAATGGAGGGTGTTCTACCTTTAATGGATGGTCTTCCAGTGACATAGACTGAATTATCAATAACCAGTCAATTATTTTGCAGAGCAAAATGGAAAACATCCGGACCTTTCCCCACATTTACGTACACTGCAATGCGATACGTGTAATTTTGTCTGATGTGAATATGTTACTGAAACCTTTTAGGGTATAAACAACACATGTCTGGGAATACAGAATATGAAATAATGTTTTGCAACTGCATAGAAAACAACACTGCAGGTCCCAACCCCAAAGTAGTACTAATTAAATATTAAATGCGCTTTAAATGTCACATTTTGAAATCATAACCCAAATAAATACAATTCTCTACCTTCTCTGAGTTCAAAATCCATATAATTAAGACTGAGAAAAATACCCATGACACCTCATGCTTGAATAATATAATTATTTGTAAATTATAATGGGAAAGAACTGGGTCATGTCATTTTTTATTATTATTTATAATTTCAGTATTAAATTATTTGTATACATATTACACAAAAATATTTTTAATATAATAAAATAAAATATAAGTTATATTTAAATATTAAGCTAATTTAATTACTAGGTGAAATGTACACTATATACATCTGTGCATGTAAAGTGCATATCCATATATTGGAATTTATGCATTAATTTAACCAATATATTTAAACATGCTGAATCATTTAGGTAGGGCAAACATGGATGGAATTTAATTTACAGTATTGGTACACCTAAATCAAAACGCGATATGGACTAATGTCTGTGAATATTAAGCTGCAAAAATACTATTTAAATATAAATTTTGCATGTTCTGCGTGTGAAAGAATGGCCAACCCAATCTCATGACAATTCGTACATATTTTACAAAGGGGTTAATTCGTATGACCTCACTTTTACGAATTTGTAAGATCTTTGGTAAATCAGTCACTGGGGTCTAGACAAATCGTATGAGTGAGGTCGTACGAATTAGCCACCTCATAAAATATGTACGAATTGGTCGTGAGATAGCATTAAATATCATATAGTTATATGATATGATATGATATTCATCATCATTTCATATACAAACAGAAAGTTAAAGGTCTTCACAGCAACCTGTCAAAATAAAAGTTTGGTTTAACATTAAGAAACCGTGACAGAAATATATTACTTATTGTAATGATCCTACTTGCTGAAATTTTTTGAGTCAACTTAAAATATATATTTTTTTTACCCTAATGCCTTAAAATTTTAAGTTCAGTCAACTCAAATAAGTTTATTCAAGTTGAAATGTTAAGTTGTGCTAAGTGACAACTTGGATATTCAAGCTGGCTAAACGAAAAAATTGTTTGTTAAACTTAACAGCTGTGTTTGTTACTCGGCTGCTTTAAAATTTTAAGTTGAATCAACTCAAAAATTCATAAGTTGTCATTTCAAGTTGACTAAACTTTTTTCCGAGTTGACTAAACTTAAAATTTTATGGCAGCCAGGTAACAAATTATTTTAAGTTGACTCATCAAATTTTTTTTTTTTTTTTTCCTCAGTGTACTACTACTAATACTACTATTAAAACATTATTTTAAAGGAATATTTACCAGAATAAAATATTTACCAGAAAAATGTAAAAATCAACCTGATTTTATGATAAAAATGTTCCGTGATGATTAAAAATAACATACCATTTGCACTACACCTTACCCGATAGTACAAACAAAAGCGTAAAAACACAATCTCAAGCATGCCATCTTAGCCTGTTTTTCGATCTATCATCTTGGTTTTCACATTATTCGTACCCAAGGATTCCGCATCCTATGTCCAATTCCATGCCAGCCGAACTATCGAGCAAGCTTGTGACGTCCAGAAAACGAAACACATATGGAGCTACAGGTCCTTCTCAAAAAATTAGCATATTGTGATAAAGTTCATTATTTTCTGTAATGTACTGATAAACATTAGACTTTCATATATTTTAGATTCATTACACACAACTCGAAGTAGTTCAAGCCTTTTATTGTTTTAATATTGATGATTTTGGCATACAGCTCATGAAAACCCAAAATTCCTATCTCAAAAAATTAGCATATTTCATCCGACCAATAAAAAAATTCTCTATGGGGTTAGGTCAGGAGAGTTGGCAGGCCAATTGAGCACAGTAATACCATGGTCAGTAAACCATTTACCAGTGGTTTTGGCACTGTGAGCAGGTGCCAGGTCGTGCTGAAAAATGAAATCTTTATCTCCATAAAGCTTTTCAGCAGATGGAAGCATGAAGTGCTCCAAAATCTCCTGATAGCTAGCTGCATTGACCCTGCCCTTGATAAAACACAGTGGACCAACACCAGCAGCTGACATGGCACCCCAGACCATCACTGACTGTGGGTACTTGACACTGGACTTCAGGCATTTTGGCATTTCCCTCTCCCCAGTCTTCCTCCAGACTCTGGCACCTTGATTTCCGAATGACATGCAAAATTTGCTTTCATCCGAAAAAAGTACTTTGGACCACTGAGCAACAGTCCAGTGCTGCTTCTCTGTAGCCCAGGTCAGGCGCTTCTGCCGCTGTTTCTGGTTCAAAAGTGGCTTGACCTGGGGAATGCGGCACCTGTAGCCCATTTCCTGCACACGCCTGTACACGGTGGCTCTGGATGTTTCTACTCCAGACTCAGTCCACTGCTTCCGCAGGTCCCCCAAGGTCTGGAATCGGTCCTTCTCCACAATCTTCCTCAGGGTCCGGTCACCTCTTCTCGTTGTGCAGTGTTTTCTGCCACACTTTTTCCTTCCCACAGACTTCTTGCTTGAGGGTATCAATGATGGCCTTCTGGACAGCAGTCAGGTCGGCAGTCTTACCCATGATTGCGGTTTTGAGTAATGAACCAGGCTGGGAGTTTTTAAAAGCCTCAGGAATCTTTTGCAGGTGTTTAGAGTTAATTAGTTGATTCAGATGATTAGGTTAATAGCTCGTTTAGAGAACCTTTTCATGATATGCTAATTTTTTGAGATAGGAATTGTGGGTTTTCATGAGCTGTATGCCAAAATCATCAATATTAAAACAATAAAAGGCTTGAACTACTTCGAGTTGTGTGTAATGAATCTAAAATATATGAAAGTCTAATGTTTATCAGTACATTACAGAAAATAATGAACTTTATCACAATATGCTAATTTTTTGAGAAGGACCTGTATGATCATAACCGTGCATGAAAACGATTACAAGTGCTCACCGTTTTACATTCTTTAGTGTTCATTTCTGTTCAAAATTGCAGTGATATGTACTTTTTGGTACGTATTTTGTGTCTTGCGAAAAAAAAGTTCCCAGAGGTACGTTTTCGTCATGAGATCAGGTAGGTAAATATACAACAAATTACACCTATTTAACCCTCTGGGGTCTGAGGTGATTTTGAATCCTCAAGCTTGGTTTACGGTGATGTGGGCGTTTACATCCCCACGTGGCGCACATGGCTAATTATCATATCAAAAGTGAAAGTAGCGAGCAGGCGTGACCACATTAAATATAATTAGAGTGCAAAACTCTACATGGCGTTGGTTTCATACAGATTACTTTATCAGAGAATATTTGTTTTCGATAAGACTTGCTTTATTTAAAAGTAGAGATATCAAGCTTGTTATTGTGAGAGTACACAAAAAAGTATACACTTAATTTCGAATGATGTATAATTCTTATTTGTCTGACTAAAATCGACAGAGTATTTTTATTGTCTTTCACACTGATCTTAAAAAAAAGTGACAGTCAACCCCAGAGAGTTAAATAAATAAATAAATAAATAAATAAATAAATACTATATATATATATATATATATATATAATAATAAATTGATTACAGATGCAATTTGGAAAAAAAAACAAAAACAAATAAAAACAACTTTCATAGGGCCCTACATTTAAGAATAAACCAAAGTCACCAATACTTAATTAATTTAGCATTAATTCGCCTTTTTTGGTTGTAAAGTGTGTAACCTCAGAAAAAAAGCACTCTATTCTCATCTCAGCTTTGATACTCTTATCACCGCAAAGGACAATCACCAACAAGGGCACATCCCTTTGAGACGTGCTGGTTACAGCGATAAGGCACACACATGATGAAGAGTTCATGCGGCGTGTCACGTAGCGAAGAGCGCAGCCTTCATCCGCTGCATTAAAACTGCAACAAGAAGCCTGTTACTAGACAGTGGCGAGACAGACAAAAGAATGGTGCTTCTTCCATGTGTCAGCATGCAAGGTGGAAGTTCAAAGACCTGTCGCACGATCACGCATACGATCATAATGTAAGCGAAAATGAAATGCCTGCACTCCGCTCAATACGTGATTCATCCGCACCTGCCCTATTGATATTCCGTAAGTGTGAAATGGAAATAGCGCTGCCGAGCTTCGTTCCCCCAAATTTGACTGTAAGATGAGAATGCTCAAAAGCTCAATTTGATCACGTACATCCCAGGTCCTTCTTTTCAGCCCGACACCAGGCACGTGGAAAAATTGCTTGCCTGTACACACAGAGCTGTAATATCTGAAACTGAGTATTTTAAGCAGTGAGGCACTGTGCTAGAATGATCCCAAGAGTCAACAGTATAGAGCCGCTCTCACGGCGAGTGTCGGGAGGTTTAAAGTCTATCAGCTCAGCAATTGGTTCTGAGCTTCTTAGATAAGGAGGCGATTAGAAAAGCGAGCAGGTAGAAGTCCTGTCTGCTCCAAACTCGAATGCGAGTCCCTGTGAAGTTCTAGACTCGCATTTAGCAGATTTCTCATTCGATTACAATGACAAAGGCAGCGAGACCAGACGCGCGTCACACGCTCGGTAACTTGTGAGCTTTCGGTTTGGATTGGGTTTTTAATTTAACTAGCAAATGAGGAGTTATGCTCACAGCGTGAAACCCACAGAAGATATGCGGCTTGAATAAGCCCATTTCTGCCAGTGGGGCACTTGGGAAACTGCATGAATAACATTCACACTCTTTCTTTTTCAAGTGTAAGTATGATATGACTGACCTAGTCGCTTCTTCGTGAATGTTTCTGTAAACGCTTCAGATCGAGGAGGGAGACAGATGGGCAGACTTAGCTGCAGAGAACAATCAAAGATCAAACGGCACAATGTGGCGCTAAAGAGGGGGAATACGCTAAACTGGAAACGAGATAGCATTCTGACAGATCTCATTTTCCCAACCACTGCACCAAAACTTATTCCGAGCATGTTTACCTACTCGAGAGAAGTCTTTTTCGTTCAATCATGGAGAGGGGTTGCTCAGGCCGTACTGCTTGGCAGTCTTGTCTTTCCCCGGAGAGCGAAATTCAATAGAGGTAATCATTACTGAGGACCAGTAGTCTGGACTGCCAACCAAAAACGGCAGAATAAAAAGATAAAAGTCTCATCAACACAACAAGAGCGAATAAAAATGCAAATTGTGACTATCAGGGAAGGAAGCTGAAATGAGAAAACAATTAGAAAAAGAACCGTCTTGCTCAATAACTGTCTAGTTTTCCCTCCTAATGTGAGAGCGTAGGAGGGTTAACAAAATGCTTATACACAAAATCTCATTACTTTTATTGGTATAATTTTCCCACCCTCAAATTTCAAGCAGTTTCTTGTATGATTGCTAATGTGTGTCATTTTGGCAGTATTAGCATTCCTAAACAGAAAAAAACTTTAGTCAAAGAGAAAGCCCTGTACCAAACCAACGCCATTGGCTAAGCCAAACACTGTGGCTAACATTTGAAAGCACTACTCAACCAGTGTTATATTTAAATACTATTAAAGTATTTTAATATTTTGAATTTGCTTGTATTTATTTTAGTATTTTTTTTATATTATTGTAACATTTAAAGTTTATACGTTATTAAAGTTTTTTTTAACAATGTTTAAATTGTATTTTATTTCAGCTTTATTTAAAATTAAATGTTTTACTTTTCAGCCTATGAACTATTTCTTCATTTGATTAATAATGAAATTATTATAATTCTTTTTTAGATTTATGTTAACTTTAGTTAATTTTAAACCTTATTTCTTATTTTATTGTAACATTTCAAATTTAAGTTTTTAAAGTTTACCACCAATATTTATATTTTGTTTTATTATATTTTTTAAAATAATATATACACCTTTACTTAACAATAACACCGAATTCAACCTATGAATTATTATTTATTATTATTATTATTATTTAATTTGATTGATAAATAAATTAAATTACTATGGATATTTAAAATAGATATATTTTTATACTTATTTATTTTTTTAAACTCTAGTTAATTTTAGTAATTACACTTATTTTATTGCTTATTTTATTGCAAGATTTCTCATTTTCATTTTAAAGTTTGTTTTTCACTAATATTCATATTTTATTTTATTTCAGCTTTATTTAAATGAACACAGATGTTTTACTTAACAATAACACTATATATATATATATATAACACTATATATATATATATATATATATATATATATATATATATATATATATATACATACACTTCTGTTAAACTTTAGTTAATTTTAGTAATTAATTAAACTTATTGTATTGCCTATATTATTGCTACATTTCTAATTTAAGTTTTTAAAACTTGATTTTTTTTTTAAATCAATATTTATATTTTATTTAAACTTTATTTAAATTAATAAAGATGTTTTACTTCACAACACCACCACTGAATTCAACCTATGAATTATTATTATTATTTAATTTGACTGATAATTCAATTCAATTACAAAGGATATTAAAACTATATACCTATTAAAAAAACTGCTAAACTTTTAGTATTCAAACTTATTTTATTGCAACATTTCTAATTGTAAGTTTTTAAAGTTTGTTTTTCACCTATATATTTATATTGTACTTTATTTTATTTCAGCTTTATTTAAATTAACAAAGATGTTTTATTATTATTATTTAATTTGATAAATTATACGTGGTCTGTTAAAATTTTAGTAATTAAACTTATTTATTTATCATTATTTATATTTTATTTTAGCTTTATTTAAATTAACAAAAATGCTTTACTTAACAACAACAACAACACTGAATTCAACCTATGAATTATTATTATTATTATTATTATTATTATTTAATTTGATTGATAATTAAATTAAATTACTATGGATATAAAAAATATATACATTTTTAAGATAAAAAATATATTTAAAAATAAAAAATATATATAAAATGAAATATCAGATTGCATATTAGAAATGAGCTGTTGGAGCCACAGCATAGCGGCACACTTGTCCACGGAACAAATCTGGCTTGTTACATCTCCAAATCCCATTTGCCCTCTCATTTCCTGTGCTCCCTCAACAAAAGGCCAAAAAATATATCACAGCGCTATGACTATTTGGCATCCACAGCAGCTCCTCTGATATCCCAGTCCAAATGTACAGCTGTTTGCATTGTTCGCCTCTCCATCATTAGTCTTCATCTGTAAAAAAAATCAGACAGTTGCTTTGGGAGATTAACAGATTTTAAACTAAATAAACGTCGCGCAGGAACTGTGCCAATCGCAGAGCGCTTTCCTCATTTGTGAGCATATTGCTCTGAAATAGAACAGAACATGGGAGCCAAGATTTGGCATTTCAGCCTGCAGCTAATTTTTAATTGACAACGATAACGGCATCTGAAAAAAAATCGATATGTTTGCTTATGGATTGTCTCAGAGACATGCAAACTCGACAAGCACGGAAGGATAATCATTACAACACACAGCATATTGATTCCCTATTCACTAGAGCTGGAAGATTAGGAAATGTATTCGTAATGTGGCTGAGTGGCAAGCTTTATGAATTACTTCCATTCGACAAACACATGCAGAGACAGCATCCATTGTGCAAATGTCCTGTGGGCAGGGGAATCGTGTTACACATTTCAAAGCTACCTAGGTCTCGCCGCGTATGCCGAGAATATGAGTGGGACCGAGGCTCGTGGAAACCGAACGCTTCTCCCGGAACGATGACGTCACTCGCGGCACTGATGACTGTGAACCTTTCTGCCAAATTCTTGTCGGGCTGTATTTCATGGCTGGCTTTTCAGCGGGATGGAGCACATCCTTTAAGCAGAATGTGCTCATCTACTGTGAATAATCTCCAAGTGTTTGCCTCACAAAGGGGAAGACAAATGAGAAGCATCATAATTACAGAGAATGACTGATGACTTGGCTTTAAGCATAGTTCTCTCGCACCGATAGCATCCGTAGCTTTTGATGGCACAGAGTAAACTGCTGTGTTGTTTTGATTTGATTTATTAGCTGGCCATTCTGTTATTAAAGGAACAGTTCAGTCAAATATGAACATTCTGTCATCATCATTTGATCAAATCATTAGATCATCTTATAAAATACAAATTTACTTAAAAAAAAATTCATATAATAAAATATTGACATTTTATTTCAAATATGAAAATAAAGATATAGAATTTATATAAACAGTATATATATATATGTGTGTGTGTGTGTGTGTGTGTGCCAAACACTGATCTACAATACAATATTAAAATTACATAATATTTTATTTATTTTATATGAATATTAATCTGAATTTCCTTTCAAACATATAAAATTTTAAACACCAATCTATGATAAAATATTAAGATTATGTAATTTTATTTATTTTATGTTAATATTAATATGAAATGTTAATATGATAACATTTATATTAGAAATATTTGCACTATAATTGTTTATAATATTTTATCACAATAATTACAAAATAAAATATATAAACTAAATGTTTCCTTGCATATATATATATATATATATATATATATATATATATAAATAAATATAAATATATTATAAATAAATAACGCTGATCTACAATAAAACATTACAATTATTTAATATTTTATTTAGTTTACATTAAGATTAATCTGAAATGTTAATATGACAATATTGATATTATACATATTTGTACTATAATAATTATTATATTAATTTTATCATATTAATTACAAAATAAAATTCATACACTAAATATTTCCTTTCAAACATAATTTTAAACACCAATCTACAATAAAATATTAAGATTACATAGCTAATATTTTATTTATTGTATAAAAAGGTTAATATGATAATATTCATATTAGATATATCTGTACTATAATAACTGTTTATTATATTATATAATATCACATTAATTACAAAATAAAATATTTCCCTTTAAACATATATAATTTCAAACAGATCTTTGACCAAATAATATGAATAATTTAATATAAATATAAATATAAATATTCCATATAAATAATATTCTATTTATTTTATACTAATATTAATCTGAAATGTTAATATGATATTATTAGTTGTAATACTTGTACTATAATAGTCGTTTATTATATTTGATCACATTAATTACAAAAAAAAAAAAATATATAAACTAAATATTTCCTTTTAAACATATAACACTGATCTACAACAAAATATTAAGGTTGCATAATATTTAATATGAATATTAGCCTGGGATGTTAATATAAAAATATTCATATTAGAAATATTTGTACTATATAGTATATATTTGTACATTTTATCACATTAATTACGAAATAAAATATATAAACTAAATACACTTAGCGTATACATTTGATTGGTTTATCATTTTCATTCTTAAATGAATCATTTTGGCACTGAATCAAAAGATCTTACAAGAATAATTCATTCACGAATCGTCATCACTACTTTTTAAACAGAGAGCTATGGTGAAAAACTATAACATCGCTTCAGAAAACTTAAAATAAAGTCATATATGGCATTTTTATGAAACATTTACGGTGCTTTTGCAGTTTTTTGAAGCTTGAAAGCTTTACTCTGCGTTCATTATTTCTTTATACCTCAGGTTTGGAACAACATGAGGGTGAGTAAATGACAGATTGTTTTCATTTCTGCCTATCAATTTTTACGATTTATCCATGAGAGAAAACAACAAGAAAGATGCTCGCTCTGATTGAGATTACAATTGTCTTTTGGTTAGATGCGTCTAAACGGTTGTTTTTGTGTCTAGTTGCAGCGGAAAAGATTGTCTTTTCGTGTGAGGAAAAGACTGGGCGGTAATCTCAGAAATTTCAAATTTTTCATTTTAACATAATGTGGCCTTCAAAGTCCAAAGAAAACAATGGAAATGAAAAATGCAAGCAAGCCACAGCAGTAAACTGCGTATCCCTCACCGTTACCATTTCTTGTGCTCCCCAGCTGTCTGACACTGACTGTTCACTGGGATAATTGGCCATTACTTCTACTTTTGTGTTTAGAGTCCCACTCTCCGAGATTTCCTAAGGTTATATTATGACAAATTATCCAATTTGCTCCACACTTTAGTAAGTGGCATTAAGCCAGCCATGGTAATAGGTTAAAATCTTTTTATATTTATTTCCCTTTGGCATAAAAAAAAGACACTATATATATATATATATATATATATATATATATATATATATATATATATATATATATATATATATATATATATATATATATATATATATATATATATATAGTCCACATTAAATTTTCATGCTGGTCATTTACGTAGACTATATTGGATTTGTAAAGGCATAAATAACTATACTGCATAGGGGGTATATGTTGGGCTGTCTCATCCTCTAATGTGTTGTTTTGTACACCGTGACACATATTGTCGGTGCCTAATGGTTATAAGCTCCAAAGCCTTCCTCCTTAATGTCCAATAAATTCTTGTTATTCTCCCTGCCTGGTCCACTGAATAAGTGTTGCCACCTTGTTGTCATGACAACAGGCTCTTCACTGTACACCGCCGGTAGGAACATGATATAGTTATCGCGGGAGAAGTTCTCGAACTTTACGATCAGTGGCAGCCGCCGGTCCAGTCCCTCGGTGCGGGTATTATGTGAGTGCTTCACTATTTATGACTCTAATTACACATAACTCTCTCTAGAATTTCCTTTTATCCCTCTTCTTCCACTCCCTCGGTTTGGTCAAAACGCACAAAGTTTAACTTTGATCAGGGCTTTGTGGTTTGAGAGTTTGTGGAGTTCAGATACCACACAGCTGACCTCATCCATGCAAAGCTATGTGATCTCTTTATAGACTTGGCTTTGAATGGCTGGAGATGCTGTCCAATTAAACAAATGGAGGTGCTCGCAGAACCTCTGATTGGAGATAAACGCCTTGATGTTGGAGATGAACGCTTAGGAACGCACGTCCATGGATACAGGCTTGCACTGGAAGGAACGACAATGAGCTTTATATTCACAATGATGTTTTAGACTTGAATCTCTCTTTCAAGTCCGTTCAGGCATTTTTCTATCGGTGTCATTACATACTGACTGAACTCTAGCGTTCCTATGGTTGCAGATGCTGACATTCGGGAAAGTGTGAAAGTTTGCAATTTAATGTCAATACACTAAATTTAAAGAAACACTATCAAAAGGTCCATTAGAGAGAGATGAAGGTCAGGTCAGGCCAGGCCAGGAGTGAAGAATTTACTTCCTTTAAACTTTCATGAGTTGGAAGTTAAACTGAATTGGCCACAGGCAACAAGCATTTGAATTGTGGACTTAGTGAATTGTAAATCAAAGAAATTCAGCATAGGTAGTGCATTATGTAGTGCAAGTGAACCTGCTTTTTAGCATTTATATATTATCATTAATATTTATTATATCATTTTATACATGCTAAAATATTAATATGACAATATAAATACTGTACTATATATTTAATACACATTTTGTATCATATTATGACGTATGATAAAACAAGTTAAATACAAATTTCCTTTCAAAAATCTCTGATAAAACATTAATAAGACATTGTTGATGTATTTTATGTTAATAACAATATAAGTATTAACATTACAATGACTATGAAAAAATATTTTTATAATTACATTTTTATCATAGTTAATTAAATATAATACTTACACTACCGTTCAAAAGTTTGGGGTCAGTAAGACTTGCATTTTTTTTAATGAAGTCAAGGCTGCATTTATTTTATCAAAAATACAGAAAATAAACTGTAATATTACAAAATGTTATTACAATATAAAATAATGGTTTTTATTTTCATATACTTTAAAATATAATTTATCCCTGTGATGCAATGCTGATTTTTTCATCATTTTTCATCAGCTGTTACTCTGTTTCCCAGGCTTAAGTGTCACATGATCTCTAGTATCTCGGTAGTGTATATATTTAGCAATATACCTAAATATGAAACAATATTATAAATCATATTATAATACTGCCTTTAAAATCTGATTTAAAACTATTTAATTAAATATATTTGTACATTTATTTTATAGTAATATTACAATATGACTATAACAAATGTGACAACCGTCATATTTGTATCATAATAAAATTATCATAATTATTTTATGATCAAAGTAAAGTTATATTTAGTTGGTATGTTATATTTTTCATATAAAAACATAATAAGATAAAACACTATCATTATCCATCTAATAGTTGGTACTTTGTAAAAAATGCAACTACGTATTTTCCAGTTTATGAAACATTTTGAGTCTTGAAACGACTGAATACATTTAGTTGGTAGCTGATAGAATTTCATATTGTTGAAATGTTAAGGCTTTGTGAGCTCCCAACATGCACTGCAGCATAAATAAATTATGCAGTTACTGATATAAGATTATTGTTTTGCTATTTGCTGACTTAATTTAAACTCTTTTTTATGTTTTTCAAATCTTTAAAAAGATTTTTTATTAGCAAAAATAAGACAATCAGCATTGCATGAACAAACAAATTTAGGCTGGCTAAACAAAGTATATTTAATGAGAGGAACTAAAAAAAACTACTGTTGAAAGAACTCAATAGTTAAGTTTACACTTTTTTTTCAATTGTTCTTTCACACAGAGATTCTAGAAAATATATGATTTGTCCCAGCCTTATATGATTTTGGTTCATTCACACTTGTGATTTTTCTGGAATCTGGCAAACGATTCTCAGCTTCAGCCTGAATAGTAAGCTCCCTGATCCCTGCTTTGTTCCAGTTGGCACAGATTTTGTCATCACTAACGTAAATTTCCGGTAAAAAAGTCACACGATAATGTGCAGCATCACTACGACACACCATGTATGGCATCAGTCCTGCCTTTTGTTCACAGTGGGCTCATTCCGGGATTGATCCCGGCAATATTTCTAGGTAGGTTCCCATCTCGGGATCAGACCAAACTGTCAATCTAGCAATTTTATGGCAATTTTCCAAGATCAACGATTTGTGTGAAAGGGGTTAATTAGATAAAGCTACTCTTTTATCTCTTTGGGCAGATATGCACCTACAACTTCTCCACCCAACAGGAAAACCAAACATCCTTAAGCTTTTATGACCTTCACCTCACACATAAGAAACTGTCCTTCACAACATCAACACTGCAGACACAACTTGGCTAACATGTATGATTCATGCTACTGTTTGCCCCGAGAGTGTACAGTACATGCTCAATAATCAAGTCAGGCCTTTGCAGTCTGACTTCAGACAGAGCCGCACAAACAAACCAAAGAGTTATCTGAAGGCAAGAGAGACCGCATATATTCCAGGATACCTACAAGCATATGATACCACGCTCTGAGAGAGTGCAGTAAAGAAATTTTAGAGTATCCTCAATCAAAGCGGAGGAACAAAAAAGCGGCGAAAGAAAACAAAGCACCAATAGATCTCCAGAAAGCATCAAAAATGCTCTGGTTATCATCAGTGTTGCAGGTATCCACAGTGCAGTTTAATACTGGAAGTACAAAGAACGCTGGACTCTGGAGGCCCCGTCAAGCAGGTTGAGCTCAAAGAGGGAAATGCTCTTTTCTAACAGTGCCCTTTCCATCTCCCACTCTTTCTTTCTTTGTTTCGCTCTGTCTTCCCCTCTCTCCGCTAGCCACGCGCTTTAGCACGTGCCTCTTATCGCATTAGCTGCCTCAGAACGAGGCAGAGAGCAGGCCAGAGAAGGCAGAACGTGGGAGCTCCTGATAGCACTCTCTTTGTTGTTCTGTCTCTCCTCCTAAGCAACAATGGCTTCGCCGCCACGATGCCAGCAGCTGCCGAAAGATGTGAACACCTATGTGTGTGTGCGCTTTTTCATTTCCATCACCGCATTATTTTCTTTCCCACTCTTTTCTCCCTCCCCGCACGCTGCTAAACCCGACTCCCTTTGAAGACGCACTTAGTAGAAAAGGATGAAACATTACATAGCCAAAGGCTTGGCAGCTTATGATGGTGGATGCAGTCTACCCAAACACAGCACTTTCTTCAGGGAACACATTTTTCAACCAAACACATATACATATTATGTGCCCTGTGAAAAAACCCAACACCTTGAAACACTAAGAGATGCTTCGTTCCTGTGGGTGGACCGCTACCTCTTCAGAGACATTAAAGTCGGCAGGAAATAAAAATCCACCTGTTTTCTAAACGCGTGTTATTGATATTATTGTGAACAATTCATCCGTGCATCTGTTTCATGTTTATATTTTTCTTTACCTCATGATGTCAAACCCTGTAAAAGCCTTTGAAATAATAATGGAAAGGAAAGGCTCATGTTTTAAAATCGAGTGGTTAATTAAAATGTTAATAAAAAAAGTTTGCTTATGTGTTTTTTGTTGAGAATCATATCTGTGACCCTGGACCACAAAACCAGTCAAAAAGGTCAATTTTTGGAAAATGAGATTTTGACATCATCTGAAAGCTAAATAAATAGGACAATACTTGGCCAAGATAAAGTGCAAAAAAAAAATTGGGGGGAGAAAATCACCTTTAAAGTTGGAAGTTCTAAGCAATGCATATTGCTAATCAAAAATTAAGTTTAATATATTTACAGTATAACATTTACAAATATCTTCATGGAACATGATCTTTACTTAATAACATAATGATTTTTGATATAAAAGAAAAAGAGATAATTTTGACCCATACAATGGTTTTTTGGGTATTTCTACAAATATACCCATGCTACTAAGACTTTTGTGGTCCAGGGTCACAACCAAGCAGGGAAAAAAATAAATAAAAAAAACTTATATAGTTTTGCTCAGAAGCCCAAACTGAGCAAAATATGAAACATGGTGCATTTCCTCATATTTAAATGTATATATTTATAGATGGAATTTTGATATCTTATCTTTACAGCAATAGCAGACTACCTGCATAAAATGCATAAATATCAGCTGTCACTCAATATCTCCCAATAATATGTCTTGGCAAGATAATATTTGATATTTTAATATAACAGTTTTAATGTTGGGAGCAAAATATATAATACAACAAAATACAATGATGACAAAGAGATCTGATGCTCAGATTTTAAGTAGATTCATTAAAAAAAAAAAAAAAAAAAAAGGTATAGAGTGTCAAGTAAACTTAAAGGGTTAGTTCACCCAAAAAAATTAGCCCATTATTTACTAACTCTTCAGGCATCCAAAGTGTATATGACTTTCTTCTTTCAGACAAATCTAATCAAAATAATATAATAATAATAATAATAAATTATGATTTTCTTTTTTTTTTTTTTGACAAAAACGCATCAATTCACTACAAGAGGCCTTTATTCACCCCCCAGAGCCATGTGAGCCATGTTTTTATTATGGATGGATGCACTTTACTGGACTTTGTTTGTACTGTTGAAGAGAAACACCCACCCATTGCCATGACAGAGCCAGGATATTTATATATTATATATAACTCCGAATGGATTCGTCTGAAAGAAGGAAGTCATATACACCTGCCTGGAGAGCAAGTAAATAATTGTCTAATTTTCATTTTTGAGTGAACGATCCCTTAAGTTTCTTTAGTCCAGTAAGTAAGTGTCATTCTGAAATACTACCAATATAAAAGTTATTCTTACATTTTCTTCATAAAAATTAGTAAACATTTTACAGTAAAAAGACATGTATCACAACTTGAAGATGGAGATAAAAAAAAAAATATATAAAAAAAGTATCCAACATTTGGATGATTTTGATCATTTATAGTGCTTAGAAATGTGTGATATGATACAATAGGCTTTATAGGGTTAATCAAAATGATCTGGATCTTCTGGTAAAAAAAAAGACAGACTTCTCTCTGGTCATGTATTTCAGACTTCTCCAACTTCATTGCTGAAAGCCTACATTCGTTCGCCTCAATTTGTAGTGAACACATCTCAAAAATTAAACTGACAAACAATTCTTTCTTTCTCACTTTTTCCACTTGGATATATGTCACAATAAGACAGATCTGTCGCTACTTAAGTTTGATTGTAACTTTAAGTGTTGCAGAAAGAAAAAAGTAAAGTGTTTTCCTGCTCTATTGCCTTTGAGTTTTTAGCCTCCACCACGTATAGAAACTGCGATATTGCAGCACCGTGAACCTCTTCTGTAAAGTTAATAAATCAATCAATCAGTGCAGGTGACAGGGACAGCAGGACAGACTCATTAGTGCCCGCTGTGCATGTGTGACCTGCGGGATGGAGATAAATGGAGGAGGCTCTGGTTTGAAGCGCGGGGGGAGGAATCGGGAGGACTGGATGCGGACTAGGTGTGGGTCGAAAGCAGGATAGATGAAGGCTACCAAGCATGAAGAGCTGTCACCATGCATTCGGGTTCGGGCCTTGCTGATTTTACACCTGGTTGGCCGTGTCTGCTCCACTCAGGTGCTCTAACATGCCGCGCACGCTGGGATGTGGCCTGTGCCGTGATAGGCCGGCGGGGGCGAGCATGTTCGCCATCACACTGATGCAACTCATGGATTAATCACCAAGTGTGTATGTAGTACAGTATGTGACTCTGGAGAGAAAAAAAGGCTGAGTGCAAACAAGGAAAAATACATCTATGCTCATTTATTAAATCTCCTGTGCCTTTCATTAAAGGCCAAAATATGAAATACAGTATATTAGGCCTCTGGAGTAGAACTGTTAACCATGATTCATGTGCAAAATAGAGCTGGGAATGCTTTAGTATGCCTTACAATAACATTTGTGGGTAGTCAGATGTTTAAAGTGGACATCCGATGCAAAATTGATATAAATGTCTTAGCAGTGTGTGGACACAACCACCCTACAATGCTAAAAATCGATTTACTTGTTTTTTTTAATCCCCAAAAAACCTAAACAGTCTTAACTATCAAGCCGTTTAGATTTTTTGAGCAGTGTGATGTCATACTGCTCAGGCCCCGCCCACAACCGCTGAAAGAGAGGGGTGGAGTAAGCAGTAGCTCATTATCATATAAAGAGATATGCACTGAAACGGATCTCTGTGACCAGAGTGGTTTTCAACAAGATAAAAAAAAAAAAAAAAGTGTTGTATTACACGACCATTGAGGAATTTTAATCAAAGTATGTTGCAGATATTTCATGAAGACCCTGAAGTATCATACCAATTTGTGAACTTGTGAAAATGGGCATCCGTTAAATATGTATTACATTCTGTTACAACTGCGTGACAAACTGTAACTGCAAAAAATAAGAGGCGAATTCTTTTTGAACATTGCTTTCAGGCAAATCCGACTTATAAAATGCACCGAAATTAAACATTATTTAAACTGCCCTGTGCAAGTACATTGCGCTGTTAAAAAGTATCTGCTTGTTGTCAGACAGGTTTCTCAAACACTCTACTTAACTGTCATTGGTCAAAAAACAGCCCAACCCCAAACTCATTGGTTGAAACAATGTTACTATGTCTGGTTGCTTGGGATTCTAAATAAACAGAGCAATGTTTTAATAACAAAGCCACAATTTTCTGCTTTTGGGAAAATCTGATTTATTATAAAATGCACTGAAATTAAACATTTTTTAAATTGCCCTGTTCAAGTACATTGTGCTGTTAAAGAAGGATCTGCTTGTTGTCAAACAGGTTTCTCGAACACTCTACTTAACTGCCATTGGTCAAAAAAAACAGCCCAACCCCAAACTCAATGGTTGAAACCGCTTGTTGTCACATAGGTTTCTCAAACACTCTACTTAACGGTCATTGGTCAAAAAAAGCCCTACCCCAAACTCATTGGCTGAAACAATGTTACTATGTCAGGTTGCTTGGGATGCTAAATACACAGAGCAATGTTTTAATAACAAAGCCACATTTTTCTGTTTTTGTTTTTTTAGGGAAAATCAGACTTATTATAAAATGTACTGAAATTAAACATCATTTAAATTGCCCTGTTCAAGTACATTGTGCTGCTAAAAAAGTATCTGCTTGTTGTCAGGCAGGTTTCTCAAACACTCTACTTAACTGCCATTGGTCAAAAAAAATAGCCCAAACTCAATGGTTGAAACAATGTTACTATGTCAGGTAAACACACAGAGCAATGTTTTAATAACAAAGCCACATTTTTTCTGCAAAGTAAACTTAGATTAAATTTAGTTTTTCCAGAGCATTGGGGGGAAAATGACATAAATTAAGTTTTCTGTTACTGAAAGATTCTGTTACAAATGAGTGAGTAAATGTTGACGTCATTTCCTCTTTAACTGAACTATCCCTTTAAAAGATAACATAAGACTTATTTAAAGATTGTCGTCAATAATTTGTCGTCAATGAAATCCTAAGTGAATTTCAGCAATTTGCACATTACTGTAAGCTTCACACCGTTTCTCATTTACACATAAAGAATGCAGTAGCACAGGCAGGTATTTTTTTTTCAGTCTTAAAAAAATAAATAAATAAAAAAACATGTCAGTAAACATTGAAATGCTCGAGTCCACACCTGCGGGAAGCACAGATTTGATGTTATGCATTTAAATGATCTGAACAGAGGTGAAAACAATTTTCACCCTCACAAACTCTCTTACTTACACGGAAATAGACGAGAATGTGACCCGTATCGCACAGGGCTTTAAATATTCACTAGGTACCTCAAGATGCATGACTGTTATTCTCTAAAGAAGGGAAGGTTCAATTTTTCTCATTTCACATGTTGGCACTGCCGCAAATGTAGCGGACCACATACTGGGCCGCATTCGACAGAACTGACATTAGCTTTTCTGTTCAACACATGTCCACGTTACTTTAAAATCTATTTCAGAGCTCTCTGATCATTTGTCAACGTATCATTTATGGTGTTTTATAGGTAAAAAAAGGTTTTCTTCATTTCAAAAACTTTTTTTCCCTTGCATTTGAGTCTTGATGAAACGTACAGTCTAGTTCACCATGAAATCACTTAAAAAGCTTTCCTACTGTATGTCAGCCAATGTGGATGACGTGTAATAATATTCCACAGCTCTGCATAGTCATTACCTTTTCACTTAAAATGAAATTAAAGCTCTAAAATAAGAAACGTCTGCTTAAAAGAAATGAAATACAAACCTTCTAGCACATTACATAGTTCTGTCAAATTTAACAAATAACTAATTAAATACTTAATTGATTAATTTTTATTTTCACACCCGTTTTCAAACGAGATTCAGCAACAGTTTTTGGAAAACGTTCACCTTTGAACCTCAACTGTAACTCTAATTCGGCAGACCTGATAATAAACTAAATTGGTTTATTTATAAGCTAATTTGTCCTTTAGAATAACCTAGTAATTGCTTTTAAACTTTGCTTCGATGTGCAGAAGGAATGGTCAAGAGGTGGCAAGCCAATTAAGATAAAACCAGTGTTCAGAAAACGCAGCATTAGTGCATTTAAACCAAATAATGTTTCAGAACGTACAGGCCAAATGTACACGCATAACCAATAGCAAACCGTTCCGGCAGACAGAGACAAGTGAATCCGCGGCCTTCGTAATATTCTTCTCCGCTTTAATGAGAGTCCCCCAGCGTTCAGTCGAGGTCTCGTCTACTGGCTCTCTTAATAAGGGCTTTATTTCTTATGGAGTGCATCATTTCCCATGAGCGGCCAACATGAGGAAAGACGGCCAGAGGTTTACCTGACAGCTACATTAATACCCGCTCTGAGTTATTAAAGGGAGGGCGATCATTTAAATGAGAAAGCTGAAATTATCTTCTGCTCACGCTCTGAATGATACAGAGAAAATCAATACGGACTGGTGAATCAATACTGATAACTCACACTGGTTGGCAATACAGTTACATTAGTGAAAATTATGGCCGGTGGTTTGGTGGCAACGAGCACAATTACGAGGTTGATGAAGAATCAGCGCGTCTCCTGATGCATTCGTTCATTTTTTCAGCTGCATAACGAAAGAAATTTGTACCATATTCTCAATATGTTGCACTGAAGCCTTATGAAAGCCATTTTATTGTGTGCAAAAGAGGAACAGGCTGTAACAGAAAGCAAGGGAGCGATAGAAACCTGTCCCCCGTCACTCGTACGAGGCTCTGTGCCGGCCTGTTTCATCAGAGGCCCTGTTCCAGAGCCGAACGCTGATTAAAATAGTTCTGAAAGAAAGCCCAGGAGGCATTTTACGCTTCCATTTACAGAACTTAATTCTCTTTGATGATAAAAATCTAATGTAACCTTTTTAATTTGTCAGTGTAGGAATGAGAGACGTGGGGGCTCTGACTCCCCCGTTTCGCACATCGACTCCCTGTGCGTTTGCTATGCTGTGGAATAGTACCGATGTCAAGGTGAGAAATGTGAAGCAATTCATGTCTCCCTAAAGCAACGAAAGCCATTATGCAAAAAAACATACCTAGAACCATGTGTTTCGTAGTTAAATGCGTCAGCCTGCCTATTTGTTTCCGGCGCTGTGATATTTTTCAGAGTTTTAAGCTCTACGTTGAGGCCCGGAGCTAGCGATGCAAACCTATACAGTTTGAGGAGCAGACTAATTTCGTACTCTTTAAAAATGCAATACACCATTTCAGGTTCAGAATCAAGTAGCATAGGCAGCCCTCGACTTTGACCATAAAGAAACTAATTGAGTTTCTACAAGGTTCAGTACACCCTCTACTATAACAATTTCCTAAGTTATGGAACCAGAAAATCCTACATTTTCAATAATATCTTCATAAATTATACATGGAAACCTTTACAAGCTTTTGCATGAAACATTTGGAGGAGCTACAAAGATGTACAAAGTACTGGTCACAAAACATACTTAGCACGGTAAAATTATACAATGACATCCAAAAGTATGAGATCACGCATGAAAATGCTTCCATTAACTGTTCTAATTCAAAGGAAATGTTTTGATTATTAATTACTTCTTTAGTATAACAATTTGGGAAAACTGAATTAAAATATTTCAAAATGTCAGGAACATCTGGCCATCGATACAAAGATACAAAGCTTATTTAGTTAGCGGCTCATTATATTGCTATAAATGATTTGTATTTAGAGTATACCCTGTTCTTTGGAACGTTTTATACTACCATCAAAAATATTAAATGGCACAGATGTTTTTGAAATTGATAATAAGACTTTTTTCTTGAGCACTAAATCATTATTCAGCTTGCCATCACAGGAATACATGACATTAAAATATATTCAAATAGAAAACAAATTGTAATATTTCAAAATAAGTGAGAATAAGAAATTTATTTCAAAAACATTGAAAAATCTTACTGACAGTGAACTTTTGAATGCTAGTGAACTTTAAGATCTTAAATATTCTTATATATTTTACATCATTTTTTAAATTATATTTTATTATTGCCATAAGTCATATAGTAATCATGTTATCATGGATTTCGTAATCAGATACCAAAAATTAAGTACTTGTAAAATACTCGTAATCAGACATATACAGTTATACAGCTAATACAGTTACTTTTTTGGATTACACGATTACATATTATTTACACTATAACAATAAATTATTCATAATGTATGGATTTTCCCTAATGCCACTTTTTCATCTTTTAAATTTTCCTTTCTAAAATAGCCTAAAGTTTGTGGACGTTCACACACTAATTCACAAAAAAAAAAAAAAAAAAAAAGGTTTAGGTTATATTGTAGGTTGTTTAACCACATATTTCTGTCTTCAGAAGGCTTTTGTCTTTTAAACACATTAAAATGCACAAATTCACAAACATGCAGGTAAACAAAAATATAATGTTTTTTTAGTAAGGTTTTCATTTAGATTGATTTTAAAAATATGTATGATTTTATTAATTATTTTTTCATTAAACTCATAAAACACCCCCTGTACACCAATATAACGTTTAATTCACTTACAACAACAAATTGGATATATTTACATACTCTGTGATATAAGTTAGTTAAAAAGCCTGATTACCTAAAATGTGTAATGTAATGGATTACATTATTAACTAACATTTTTTGTCATGTAATTTGGAATCAGTAATGGATTACAATTTATAAGTAATCTACCCAGCTCTGGGCCTAAGATTGTTGAACCCCACTGTACATGATATGTGTTGTATAAGACAGGTCATAAGTCATTTTTATGCCATATACTGATCCTAGAGTAACGTAAAAAAAACGACACCTACTCTCACAATTCTGCAGCAGATCACTTTCCCTGACCTCTGTAAACGTCTAACATTTACCCAGACTACTCCAGGACCTTTGTTCTTTCAGACTCTGAAGAACTGGCCTGCTTTTCTCTCCTTACAGAATATGCTCTATATATCCGTGTCACACCCTGAGCTGATTGGCTCACTCCGCGCTGTATGGCAATCCCGATCTAAACTCTGCTTAGATGACCTTTCGCAGGAATCCCCTTCAGATTCCTTTAGATCAGTTCTCTGTGCAAAAATCCATCCCACTCTGACGATTAAAATAAAGAAAATCAGATATTCATGACTGGATGTGTAATCGGATAATCCCATAATGTCGGAGCTGTGATTTTATTGGGGGGCGAGGTGTATTTAGGGAAAACCACATTATAATGAAGTCTGCAAGGTTATTCTGAATTGAGTTACGAATTCTAGGCCGTCCTTGACAAATGAATCCAGACAGTCATACATTAAGTCTGTGTAGCATAATAAAAAAAATAGCAAGAAAACAAGACTTCAATATTCTCTCTTGATTTGTTTGAGTCAATTGTATCATTGCAGCGCTATTAAATAAAGCAAAGAGTTTATTATTAACGTGTTCAGGCTTTTATCAAAACACATTTGCATGTGTTTGTTTTGTTTTGTTCTGTATGTTCAAATACAATTGCATATGAAGTCACCACATCTTTCCTCATAAAACTAACTCGGAGGAGACTAGCTGGAGAGCCGCAGATTCAACGGGAGAGAAACAAGGAAAATCAATTTGAAGTCGCTGTGCTCTTTCACAACGCTGGCGGAGCTCATGAGTGGTTGTCTGTCAGGCAAAATTACATCCATCCCCAGACTTCTGCATGTAATTTATGGAAATGGAAGAGACATTCCCTCATAGACGACGCAGCGCACTTATGCATGTGAATACATCCATTAAGCAAAGTCACAATTTCAATATGAAGAGCAAAACCGGCAGAGCTCACAATAAGGAGGCCTGTTTAAGTGAGAGGAAGAAAACCATTAACATTCTATAACGAGAGAAGGTTTCCATTAAAAATTCACACCTTCAAAGAAACACTAAGACTCTCTCGCTCGGTTTCTCTTCGTCTCGCACAAACATGCGCAGCAGAGATGGGCTCGGTGGAGGAATTTCTCTTTTCGATCTCTCAGAAGTCCGAATGAGGAGTTTGATTATGCCTTTAGTTTTAATATTCCTCACAAGCAGCTTCTCAGACTGACATATAGACTTTCCGCCACCTCCATCACATCTGTGTTCACCACACTGTCTCGACCAGTACTGACATGCATCTGTGAACAGTGCTGGTGGCTGGAAAATAATGACCTGTACTATTTTGGTGATGATTTGAGTTCTGCTATTCACAGGTAGAAGACACCCCACATTTGCATGCAATTAGATGGCTTCGACTATCCACTACCATTCACACTATTTTTTTTTTTCATAGGGAACGCTGATAATTAGATGGATAATTATTTCGGCCACATAAATTTGAATAGTTATTTGGGAATTTGGAGTTCTGAACATTCAAGTATTGAAACAATGAATCATATTTTTAACATGCAATAAACGCTGCCTCATATCACGCACGCATGTCAGCGAGACGTCTATTCGGCGTGTGTTTTCAGCTGGAAAATGTAATTTTTCGACTGTTTGCACATCTGCGATACACTCCTATACTGTACAATTTCCTGTCGGATGGTAGAATGACATTTAGCTGTTTTCACATTAAAAGAAATATGAGACTTCTGTCATCATTTACTCACCCACATGGTGTTCCAAACCTGTATGTTGTTATTTGTCTAGTAAAATACAAAAGCAGACATTTTGGAGTGTTTATAGTGTCCACATCTTTTGTATGAGGAACAGATATTAGACAGGGTAGTGCTGTATTTAATTTGTGAAATCTGAAATCGAGGCTGTGAGGGATAG
This sequence comes from Cirrhinus molitorella, assembly GCA_033026305.1. Taxonomy (NCBI): domain Eukaryota; kingdom Metazoa; phylum Chordata; class Actinopteri; order Cypriniformes; family Cyprinidae; genus Cirrhinus; species Cirrhinus molitorella. The sequence continues at coordinate 26,672,997 of CM065135.1, read as the reverse complement.
AAGTACAGTGCATTCAGTGGTTGTTTTATAACATACAGATTGTTTGGCCGACTAAACGTCTTCAGTAGACAACTTCAGAAGACAAACTCCATAAAACAGTTTTAAAAATTACGTGATCTAGAACTTTTACACAGTGTGTGCCATTGTAAAGTCTGTAGTCTATCAATTGCATCCTTGTTTTCATCAGTGTTAAATTCAATATGGTGTCTAACCTAACTAAGATCATATAAAGTGAAAGCTTTGGGGGAAAAAATCTGTGAAAAACAACTTAAATTTCAGTCTGTTCTTAATGCATGTTAAGTCAAATGTTAAAATGTTAAATAGGGCATGCTTAGTTAAATGCATCTTTTAAGGTTTTTTATTAGAGCCTTTTGTAGTAGTATAATGACCTGAGGGTAAGTAAATAATGCATTTTTATTTTTGAGTAAATATAGAAAAGTTTGGTTATAGTAAGGTTTTATTTTATTTTAATATAGTTTTTTTTATTTTATTTTATTTTATTTTTCAATTTTTGTCTCTAATGCTCAGTGTTACTTAATAAAAAAAAATATTGTTACAAATGTAAAATAATTGTTTTCTGTTTTAATATAATGTAAAATGTCATTTATTTCTGTGATGGCAAAGCTGGACTTTCAGCAGCCATTATCAATCTTCCATTATCAGCCAATCTTCAGTGTCAAATGATTCTTCAGAAATCATATATGTTATACCAAATATGTTGATTTGGTGCTCAAAAAGCATTTATTATTATTGTAATTGCTGCAAACAGTGGGGCTGCTTAATATTTCTGTGGAAACCGATACATGTGATAATTTTTTTTTTTATTATAAAACTAATAATTACTGTAGAGCAGGTTTTTTTTTTTTTTTTTTACACAAATTTCATGATACAATTGCATAATTATATTTCTACTCCAATTAGTTTTTGGACATCTAAACATTTAAATGGTGGTCGTCATAAAAACTTGACAGATTTATTCAAACATAAATTAAACACTGAAAAACAGTAAAAATTATAATGAATATGCTATATCGTGCTTATATTTAGCAAAACAGCTCATTTCTTAATTTTTCTTGCTCACTATCCAGTTTATGGTCACCGAATATGTTTTGTGGAAGTAAACGTGACGTTACGTGACGTCTTTGCGTGGTTGAGAAACTTACTGGATATGAATTTTGGTAAGTTGTACTTTCTTTCAACACACCTTCATATGTTCATTCATGTTTATTTTGTGCTGAAACTGGTATTAATATTAACAGTATTAACATACAATTGGGGAAAAAAAGAATGTTTAAAAAAGATAATATGGTGTAATTTCAAAAACAGTTAAGTTCTTAAAAAGATTAAATTAATTAAATAAAAAGGAAATAAATATAAAAACCATGCATATTAATTGTTTTAAAAAGAGAAGTAGGTGTACCTTCAGAACATTAAAAAAAGCATGAAATGGACTAAATAAATATTTTTTATATGAAAAATTAAGGTATTAACTGGTACTGAGATGATCAGTTCACTTTAAAACGGAGGTGCTACAGTGATCTTTCACTCCACATTAAACAGCGACAAAATAGCATTTATTGTTTGAACACTATAAAAAATTGGACAGAATCTGAAAACTGAGACTTTGTTTCATGTCAAAAAGCTTATTACGATGTTTTAGATGGGAGGTGCGATACAATGTTCCATTCATTAACTGAAAACAGGCTAGACTAATTAATTCTTGGGATTTAAGAATGATATAATTTCGTAAAAACGAGAATCGAGAAAAATCTATATAATAATAAATCTTACTGACATCTATATGATGAAGACTAAGTTTATCTGTTGAGAGCGTGAGAGTGAGCTAGTATTCCCCTTCCATGTCCCTAGCACATAGAGGGTGATACTGACTCCTTTTGTTGTCTTGTGAAAAGACCTGGAGGAGAAAAGGTATTTTGTGAGCTCTGAGCAGTAGCAATCCATGTTGGGGAGGAGAATGGCTCCTGGCTAAATGGAGGAAGTGATGCAGTAGACAGCAGAGTGGGCTGAAGCATGCTGGGACTGCCAGCTCTCTTCTCATCCACAGCATCAACCAAGGACGACTCTGCCTTCGGAGACTCTGCTTTCCTCAAATTTCCCTCTTTTCTGTCTGCCTTATATACACAGCGCTAATGTGTTTGATGGACTGCTGTGCTCATGTGAGGAAAGTCTTGAAGATGATAAACAGCATCTGATACTATTTAAAATGCATTTGAAGACCATGATAACTGCTGGGGAACATTAAGTTTAAAAGTAAAATGTGTAAGGTAGTTAATTACGTAACATTCATGGCAAGAAACTTGCTAGATACTTTTGCATGACTTTTTCTCAGAATCAGCCCAAGGGTCTTTTTCTTTCAAAAGAGTAGCACTATGCTTGGTTTGCAAGCATTTCAAAGTGGTATGTTTTGTAGTTGAAGTCTGTCTGTAGTGTGCATACCACCACTATACCCTTGTACGGATGTTGCACCGCTTTCAGTGTAGACCGCTTCACTGATTAGAACAGAAGCGTTCTAGTTTTGTCAAGACGCATCATGCCGCTCGCATGCACTGTACACATGCCATCACACACCCTGTATAGAACTGTTATGGGAAAGTGAGAGGCTTTAGTTTCAATGGTTTTTGTCAGTAAATAAAATAAGTAAACAGAAAAGTAATGGATGCTTTGAATACATTACATATTTAATTAAAGTGCTCTTAAATAATATAAGTACTGCATGTTATTTTATAAAAGAGTTTATAAAAGAGTGAAATTAGTTGCATAAAATGTAAAAAAAAATAAAATAAAATAAAATAAAAAAGTAATGAATATTTTTTTTAGGTAATATGGTATAAATGAAAATAGTATTGGGGGTTTAAAAGGACAAAATTAATTAAATAAAATAGGGTGAAAATTCCAACAAAAAGTAATGCATATTACTTGTTGGGGGAAAAGTGCTCCTGAAACCTTATTTAATTACATTAAAAAATATATAATAATATTATATTACTGAGGTTTAAAAATGTTGAATTGAATAAAATAAAAATAAAATAATTACAAATATTACTTGTTTGAAAAAAGATTGAACTGAAAAAAAGATTAAATTAATTAAATAAAAAGGAAATAAGTTAATGCATATTACTTGAAAAAAACATATATAGTGTTATGTCAGGAAATAATTTGTTAATTTTTAAGTACTCCTATAACCTAAAAAAAATAAAGTAATAATGTAGTGTAAATTCAAAAACTTCTGAGGTATAAAAATTTATTAAATAAAAAATAAATAAATACAAGTAATTATATCCTAATAGCGTAACATTGCCAAAAAAAAATAAAACATAAATAAATAAAGAGAATGTTTAAAAAAAGATGTATGGTGTAAATTCAAAAACTGTTAGGTTCTTAAAATGATGGAATTATTTAAAGTAAATAAAAAAAAATAATGAATGCATATTACTCGTCTGAAAAAGATGAGTGTAACTTCATACACACACACACATATACATATATATATATATATATATATATATATATATACATACATACATATATGTATGTATGTATGTATGTATGTGTGTGTGTGTGTGTGTGTATGTGTGTGTGTGTGTGTGTGTGTGGTGTTAATTTAGTAAATAATGTGTTACTTTACATATAAACACAGAAAATTATGTTTAATTTTTAAGGGCTTCTAAAACTGTGAAATTGCCAAAAAAATAAAAAATAAATAAATAAATAATAATAAAAAATGTTTCAAAAAAGATAATATGGTGTAAAGTAAATTATGTTTCCAGCAATTTAAATGTAAAAAAAAAGTCTGTTTGGTTCTTAAAAAGATTAAATTATTAAATAATGGAAATAAATACAAAAAAATGCATATTACTTTATTGAAAAAGAGAAGTATGATATGAAAAAGATTAAAAAGATTAAAAGATGTAAAGTAAATAAAAATACAAAAATTAATGCATATTACTTCTTGTCTGAAAACAAGAAGTGGGTGTAACTTATAATAAATATATAATAAATATATATGGGGCTAGTTTAGGAAATAACGTGTTACTTTTCCAAGTAAAATATAAATGCAGAAATGTATGTTTAATTTGAAGGGCTTCTAAAATGGCTATATATATATATATATATATATATATATATATAAAGATTAAATGAACTAAATAAAAAAGGAAATAAACACAAAAATTAATGCATATTACTTGTTTAAAAAAGAAGAGCAGTAGGTGTAACTTCAGAAAATAATGCGTTATTTTTTGGAGGGCTCTTAAAAGCATTATATTAATTAAATAAATAGATTTTTATTTTAACAATGAAGGTATTACTGTGCAAATTTATAACATGTTATTTTCCACTTAGGAGGGCTCTTAAAACCATGAATTAAATGAAATAAATAGAAAATTAGTTCAGAAAAAAAAAATCTAACTACTCAAAACATTTTACCCAGCACTGTCCATGATGGTACAAAACGGCATGAAAAACGTCATTTCGGGAGCAATGAACTAAACGTTTCCAGCTTCTTTAAAATCAGTATGTAATCCACGACACGTCCTGCAAGTCCTCTATGATTCGCCTGTCTTACAGATGTACTCAGCACTCTGAGGGTGAGTCAGTATGAAATTAAAAGCTGTAGTGTGCGAAACTCCTCTCGTCTGACAACGTGCGTGTAAGAGATGAGCCGCAATGATTAGGTGTCTAAGCTCTTACCAGCTCCCTCGAGCAGACAGGAAGTACTATATTATGTTGTGGAGCCGTGCTATTGGCTGGTAATTAATTTGCCCTGTGCACACAGGCATTCATCAGCGGCAATGGAGCTCCATTTTAATGCATCGCCGCATCCTGTGATCTCGGACGCATCAGAGTCCTCAACTCGAGCCTGAGAGCTGGAGCGCAGAGGGCAAGGCCACACTCTCCTAAATGGAACTCGAACCAGACAAAGGTCTCATTACAGCACGTAGCTGTTTAATCTGTGTGCGCTGGAAACCGAGAGCCCAATCATTTGAGAAGCGCAACCATGCATTAGGATCTTATTTACGTCTTCCTTCTGATGGTGTAGGTGCACTCTACATATCGTCAGCTTGTCATTTTTGAGCGAAATGCACTAGGGAAGACAAAGAAAAACGAGGTTGATAATGGCGCGACGGTCGGCACCCGTGCCCATTAATTTCCAAAGCCGAATTAGACTGGCAGTGTACTATCAAGCCCGGCGGTGTCTGTGTGCGGTGTAGTCGGCTTGATGGACATGTGATTATGAAGCCCTGCAGTTTCTTAGATTGTAATCATAGGTCCCTCCAGGATGGCTACGACGTGCCGCTGGTCATTATGTGCGCTGTCAAGGTGAGCTCTGATAGATAAGTGCTTGTACTCCTTCATCCAAATTCATTTCACTTAATCATGCATGCGTTTCAATCCATTTTTGATGCTACATTTCAATAGTTCCATTTTACATGGTGATTGACCTTCAATCTCCAACTAAAATCCAGGATCTATTATTTATGTATGCTTTTATGTTACTTCTGATGTATAAAAGTCAGTCTCTGATATTCCAGGAGAATGAAACCAGAAGTGAGACATCCAACCGCACCGGAGTCTGGAGGGTGAGGAAGTTAACAGAACGCCGGCCACGGTGAACATTAGCAGCTCTGAAAATAGCACAGCCATAGATTTATTGGAATTCTGTTACAAAGCCAGCAATAACCTACATAAGTGGAGCATCTGTGCCTGCTGCCTGTGACAGAGAAAGAGAGGCTAAGAGAGAAGATGAGACTAAATAAGATACAAAGTAAGCCGGGGATGGAGACTAGAGATGTGGGTTTTCTCAGGCGCTGAATTTCAGACTTTGAAGCAATTTTAATTAAGCCCATTAAGATCTCAACGCTCAAAATTGCAATTATTTGAGAATTTACGCATCAGTAGATGAAAGCAAATAAGCCTCTGGTATAAGTAGGGTACGGAAGCTGAGAATGAGAACCACTTCCATTAAAAAATGCCAAAACTGGAGGGTTTTCCAACCCAGGCTCATTGGAAATATGTGCCTCTATATAATTTTTTTTTCGTAATTTCGTACCTTACTGCACGTTTCATGACAGTTCCAAAGTGAAATATCTAGAGAGTGGCACTAAAACACACTTTCAATACTTGACCTTGCCACGTTTTTTTTACTTTGGTACAGGCGCGTATTGTTGCGTTCCAAGGAGTGTCGCTAAAGGTTAATGCTCTATCATGTTAGAAATATCCCTACACCAAACCCAACCAGTGTTGCCAAGTCTGCGGTTTTCCCGCGGAATTGGGCTACTTTCATGCTGTTGCTGTGGGTTGTGTTTCATGTCCACGGTTTGAAGCGACCCCAATAACGTAATATTTATCCCCTGGAATGCTAATTTTACCAGAGGAACCCCATCACAAAACGTGTATTTTATCCCCTGGAATGCAATTGGGCTACTTTTGGGCTAGTTTTGAGTAGCAATTGGGCGGGTTTTGTTGTGGAAACCTGGCAACCCTGATCCCAACCCTAAACCTACCCCATAGTGTTAACAAATGCAAAAGTGATTTAAACCAAAAAAAAAAAAAAAAAAAGTATTCAGTGATACAGCCCTGCTATTTTTACTTCCTCGTGCAGATTTGAGGTGTTTTGTCAAACGTAGTTTTGCTGGGTTTGTACCAGAACTCTAAATCACCCAAATGCAACACCGTACGGCATGAGCTACTGAGCAAACTGACTTCATTAGAAAACTCATGAAGCTGTATATGTAATAAAAACATTCAAAAGTATCATCTTCAAATCGCGCAGAATGTTAAAGTTCCCCTGTAGTCAAAATATGTATTCCTTAAAACTCATCTTTGATCATCAAAATGACATATTTGTGAAAATACTTTTCTCACGTCTTAAAACAGCTTGAATGTAACTTCACCCCCTCTTGCCTCATTTATTATACGCGGATATGAATACACAAATTAGCCTCGCCTTCTCTCAGTCACATCAGCCAGAGCCTCCTGATCCATTAACTGAACTCTAATAAACACGATATAATGACCATACACAGATAATGACTGATAAAACTACGTTTTTACTAGCGGACAACTACTGTGGATACTGTAACATTCATTAAAGTTACTTACTTGTTGATGCTGTGTCCTCAAACTTCCTTGAAGGCTCGAATAGTTTGTGATTCCAATTCGCGCCCGCGATCATTTACGTATGAAGTGCGCACGCCAATGCGGGAGAGGTGCGTCTGACTCTGCGCTACTTTTACACTGTTGCCGCGGGTCAATTCAAGTTAGCGG